>UESW01004286.1:859875-977891 GCA_900491605.1 Calamus simplicifolius
CAACCTTAGAGTATGGACCAGGACCCCTCTATAGATGTCTCATCCCCCCTATAAGATGTGACTGTTATGGAGGTGGCAATAAAAATGATGATGGACAACCCTCTACAGGATCTTGTGGTTGACAAGGATATGGCAGAGGATAAAGTCAGGGCCTAGCCCATCCTTATCATTAAATGAAGATCATTATCTGGAATGGGTGGGGAGCTAGAAAACCTTCGTTTTGCTCTCTTTTAGGAGACTGGTTCAGTTACATAGCTTTCATATTGTGTTATGTTGGAAACTCGCCTATCGAGTACTAGCCTTGCTCACTTTAGGAGATAAGTTTCTAGATCATGGTGTGTTCTTATGCAGTTGAGTCTACTGGACTCTCAGGAGGCATTTTGGCTCTATGGCAAAATGCCTTCATTAGAGTTGATGCCTTTCATCAATGCAACCAGCCGGTTGCTCTTGTTGTATCAGATGGGATGGTGGGTCCTTGGCTCCTATCAAGTGTTTATGCTAGCACAGAGTTTCGAGAATGGCATATGCTTTGGGCTGAGATTCATACTTTGCTTGCTCAGGGATTTCCTTTCCTTATTGCAAGAGATTTCAATTGTCTAGTAGGGGCCAATTAGAAGAAAGGGGGTTGGCCGTTTGTTGATTCTCCAGATATCTGTGAGTTTAGGACTTTTATAACCTCTGCTGGGTTGTTGTATTTGGGATTCTCTGGTCCCCAATTTATATAGTGTAATAATCGTCAGAGGTCAGCTAGAGTTTGAAAGAGACTGGACAAGGCTATGGCCATAACTTTATGGTTGCAGCAGTATCCTTATGTAGCTGTTACACATCTGTCCAGTATTGCTTCAGATCATTGCCCATACTTATCACTACATATAAGGTCAGTCGGCAGAGGAGTCTGTTTAGATTTGAGCAGTTTTGGACTTACTACTCTGCAGCTAGGCCCTTATCTTCTTGGTATAGCGTTTGCCAGTCAGAGGGAGCTCTACTTATAGGTTATCAAGGCGTCTTGAGTTAGCTAAGCGTAGGTTATTAAGATGGAACAGGCAGGAGGTCGGACACATTCCAATGAAAGTCGAGCAGGTTGAAGTAACATTGCCACTCTCCAGCTTAAAGAAGATCAGAACGATAGTCTTAACGCATCCGATCTCAGGACCCTCCGTAAGAATCTTACTTTACACTACTCTTTACTCAAATAGCAGGAGACCTTTTGGAGGTAGAGATCTCGGATTCAGTGGCTTCGAGAGGGAGACCGTAATACCAGATTCTTTTACCAGGCCACTTTGGTTTATCGTTCTGCAAACTGGATCAAGCATTTAGTTGACGATGAGGGGCATTATCAGGAGGATGCTCAGGTTATCTAGGATCAGTTTTTACTTTTTTCAGTTCAGATGGATTGAGCAGACAGGAGATGGGTACCCAGTCCATTCTATTTTGGCTTTTCATACGGTCTTAGCTGATGATAGTGTTTTCCTTACGAGCCAGTTACTGCTGATGAGATCTGATCAGCTTTATGGAACCTAGGGCTAGATAAGGCCTCAGGCCTGGATGGGTTCCCACCCTTTTTCTTTCGACACTATTAGGGTATTGTTGGCCATGATGTTATTCAAGTGGTTCAGTTTGTGTTCTAATCCAAACTAATTCCTTTGGACTAAAACCAAACTTTCATCACTTTAGTCCCTAAATGTTCATATGCTTCTATACCCCAGTACTATCAGCCCATCAGCCTATACACCACCTTATATAAGGTCTGTGCTTGACTCCTTGTCTCTCGTCTTCAAAGTGTAGTTCCTCGTCTTATTTCTTCTAAGCAGAGAGCTTTTATCAGGGGTCGTAGCATTACTAATAATGTTCTTATAGCTCAAGAATTCATGCATAATCTCCATAGATCCTCAGTGCGACACTGTCTTATGGCTATTAAGCTGGACATGAAAGAACTTATGATATATTGAGCTAGGTTTTCCTATGTCGAACACTCTATGAATTTGGATTTGCTGATCTCTTTATTCACTAGATCATGGCCTATGTCTAGCGATCGACCTTCTCTCTTATTATTAACGGTAGTCAGACTAACTTTTTTTAGTCAGCTGTCAGGCTACATCAGAGATATCCCCTATCGCCATTCCTGTTCATCCCTTCTGTTGATTATCTGTCACGTGCTTTCTCCCTGGCAGTGCAGGATTCTCGACTTGACCCATATCTTGCAGGCCCCCATGGTCCTTCGCTCTTCACCTCCTGTTTGCGGATGATTGTATTTTGTTGGCTATGCATGAGTCCAAAATATTGCTACTTTTGCATCCATTATTCAGTCTTATTTCCAGGCCTCTAGTCAGAAGGTCAAACTTTAGAAATCTATGATTTGTTTCGGTCCTAAGACCACTCTTAGGACTCAAGTTGCCATCATTGGAGACTAGGTATCTATGCACAGGCTGATCATTTATCATATATGGGAATCCCTATTATGGGAAGACGATCCCGGAGGAGTGACTACTGTGACTTAAAGCGGTGGATACGGACCGTCTTGACAGATGGCAGATTATTGGATTATCCATGATGGGCAGGATTACCCTTGTGCATTCTATCCTCACTTCTCTTTCACTCTATATCCTATCTAATACTATTATTCCGACAACCTGCCTACGGAAGATTGAAAGGTGCTTCCAGGATTTTCTCTGGGCATCTATGCAGGATAGCTATGGTGTTCACCTTCTCACTTAGGATACAGTTTGTTTGCCGATGAGTGAAGGCGGACTTGGCATTCAATCCCTGATTGTTAGGAGGGAGTCTTTGATTGTTAGACATACTACACGGTATCTGTTTGATCCACACTACATGTGGAGCTCCTTTATGTGAGCCAGATATGGAGACTGAGTCCAGATAGGGATCTTCTATCTACTTATGGATGCTTCTTTTTCTGGAAAGAGATCTGTCGACATGCTCCAACTATCATGAACAACATCTTTTGGATGATCGATGATGGGTCCTCTGTTAATGTAGTTCAAGATACATGGATGCAGGTCTTCCCCTGACCCGATGGCCTACATTTGTTAGCACAGATGTTCATAGCAGCATGCGAGTCAGTGATTTGATTAGTCGGGACTGCCCTGCTTAGCATACTTTCACTGTGTTCCATCTTTTCGGAGATGAGTTCTCATGTTGGATTCTTACTATCCCCCTTGCTCCAGGACGTACCTATGATACCCGATTATGGAGGCAATCTTGTATTCTTCATGCCTCTACTAGGATCTTATGAAGATCTACAGGTCATCCTTAGAGCACGATTGATGCGGTGTAGATGTGGCAGCTTCCCACCCACCCCAGGATTAGACTCTTTATATAGAAGCTTGCATGGGATTGCCTTCCTACCTTCTATTTGCTTTCTGGACAAAACCTATCCATCTAGCCTATATGTCCACTGTGTGGTCTGAAGGAAAAAACTACTGACCATGCCATCTTTACCTGTCCCAGAGCGAGACTGATATGGCAGACATTGCAGCATCCCCCTTGGGAGGATGATACTGAACCTTAGTGGTTGTCTTCCTGCGCTTTATCCGTCAGGTTATACTTGATGAGGCATTCAGATGCAAGGAGTTACCTGTGCCTACGTTGTTCATCAGATATGGTTGTCTAGAAATCTCCTTATTTTTACCGATGAGGTTGAACCTATTCAGAGGATCTTGAGGAAAGCTACCTCTTTATCAGCTGAGTATACACTTCATTACACTGCCCATAATTTTGATAGCCCTGGCCTTTGGGACTCCCTGCTGCCTTGGCAGTGCACCGTCATATGGTCTTCATCTTCTGGGAGCCCCCCATCTTTGGGTTCTGTCAAAATTAACTTTGATGGTAGTGTTAGAAAAGATCCGCAGGTTCAAGCTTTTGTTATTTGAGGGTCAGATGGAGCTATGTTAGCTACGGGTGGATTTGATCTTCTTAATTTATCTGTCCCTATGGCCGAGCTTCACTCAGCATGGGCTGGCATCTTTTATACCACCCGCATTCTTGTAGCTCGCCATCTCACTATTGAGGAGGATTCACTCACTGTCATTCGATGGATCAGGCAGAATTTGCACGACCACTTACCTACCAATCCTTTGATCCATGACATATGGTCTCTCCTCCAGGATGTATGTATGGTCTAAATCTGATATATATATATATATATATATCGGGAAGTCAACTTAGCCGCTGATTGGGTTGTAGCTTCAGTAGCCCACCACTCTAGTTTTTGGATTTGGAAGTATGGGGACCCGTGTCCTATTGTACTCCAGCAAATTTTATTTTCTGATATTTGGGCTTGACTTGCACCAGAATGATATGATCATCCGATTGTAACAAAAAAAAAAAAAACTTCATTCTTTATTGGCAGCCACTGTTTACAGCTCGGATGCCCAGATACCTTATGCAAAAATGCTGCAAGGATCAAGCGAGGATACAATGGAACCTGGAGTCCATAGATTTTCCTTCACAAGTGCTGAGTGAGATGAACCATATCGAACTAAATCGATCGAGCTTCTGGCCAAAGAATTTCTAGGTTAATAAATATCATATTAGAGATCACCTAGAGAGAAGAAGCATCATATAAAACATAGTCTGACGAAGGAACAACAAATATACGTCATTCTACAAGTATTTCTTTCTTTCGCAACTGAAATTAGTCCTCTGAAATCGACAATTGCTCTGTTCCTTCTGCTGCTTCGTTTTGTTTCATACTTATGCTGCAGCAGGCTTTCTCCTGAACAACTTAAAGCATTCATCAGAACCATTTTCCTTGCATTGTTGATGCTGAATTAATTTCTGCTGTTCCTCAGAAGAGAACCAAAGAGACCCGTTAGATATAGCAGAATACTCAATTGCTAAGCCTTGGATGGACTGATCCAATTTTACATCATGTGGATCCCTCAAAGGGGCCTATGCATCAAGCCGATATGTTAAAAAATGATTAAAAATGGGCTTAAAACTATCACCCCTTCTCACTGAGACCAGCTTTTTGCTGTCGTTTAAAAGACCTGATCTTTTGTGCAGTAGGACCAAACTTACTTAAGTACTATTCGTTAGTTGTAGGAGCTTCGATTTTTTTTTTTTTTTTTTTTGTTTCTCTTTCACTTTTTCATAGCCACGTAAGTCTGATTGTGAAAAAGTGAAAGAGATAGAGAGATATAGGAGTTCTTACATCTAACAAATTACACTAAATTTTGTTCGGTATTCATCTAATAACTGCACCTAAGTTTTATTCATTGTGAAACCACTTAAACCTGATCCATTTAAGGGAGGCCTTTGTTGTTGGAACCTGTCAGCCAGGGCATGTGTTGGGGAAGCATGTTGAAACGCCACTGCCCAGCATTGACGCATCCTGTGGAAATTAGATTTATTTCGGCTTTTCCTGACACCAAAGATCTAAGCAAATTGCCAGGATTTTCTTCCTACTTGGCAATCCATCAAAAAATGAAATGTGGAAATGAGCCAAGTATGCGCAACTTATTTAATTTTGTTTCATCAGCTTATCTACTTTCCATTTTTCAAATTAAGCTGGAGCTAACTTATTTAATTTTAAGTCAAGCTTGGGTTATTCATAAATAATTTGTTTAAGAAAACTAACTAAAAATATAAAATCATTTGAGACTCTCACTTATATAGTTTGAAATAATAATGAAGATTATATCTTAATTTTATAAATAAGACATATTTTATTCTACATAATATATAATAAATAATTATACAAATAAAATATAATAATAAAGATTATTTATGTTAATATTTTGAGCTAATTCTAGTCAAACTCGAGCAATCTAAGCCTAACTCTATCTTATTTCGTTTTTTAATTGAGCAAGATAAAGTCCAGTCAAAGTTTAAGCTGACTCAAGCTAACTTGCGAACAGCTTGCTTGTTTGCCATCCCTAACCACCAGAGATCATGCAAGCATGCAATGCAAGGGAGCTTGTTCATGCCCATTCCCATTGTGGTATAGCTTTTGAACTCCACCTCCAATCTGCTATCAGTTCGCATACTTAAGTGTTACCAAATTACAATCAATTAGGGATTGAAAGGTTCTTGCCATGACATCTTGGACATTTCTCCTGCATGATTTTGCCATTGTCCAACACTTGCTTTTCTTTGTTCGCTGTCATCCATTGACAAGCATAATGAAACATGCATGCTACCACCAAATCAAGAATCACAACAAACTGCACCGATGCAGATATAGGATGTTCCCCCTTTGTTACAGTGTCTTTTTATTTAGTTGTGTATTAAATTTATAGAACCAACATTGACCTGTGATTCAGATAAGCATTAATTTCCACATTTTTATCGCTTGATGAGTTATAAATATGGCCTTTTGTATTCAAATAACTTTCCTACTCAACTTTCTTCATTGATGTGAATAGCTTCAATGCCTGAGTCATGCATTCCAACATAATGACCGATCCTCCAAAGAGAATGCCTCATTTCATTCAAAGAGAACTCAACCATGTTTCTCCTTTTTGCCAGGAAATAGCCACCAATCCCTCTTTGGTATCTGGTAGTTATCGAAGGCAATTACTCGTTAACCCATATGAACTCAGAAGAATTCCATGCCACCAAAGCTTGAGAGAAGCTACAAATCATTTTATACTTTCAAGAATACAATCATCATTAAGAAAACTCTCCTCATCAACATTAGAGGAGATATAGAAAGCACCAAGCTCCTATTGAAGGGGGCTCAGGAGGCAACTGCAGGCAACAATGCTTGCACATCCTTCTGTAAACCATGTAAAGAAAAATGCCAGCAACTTATTACACAAATTTAACATGCACTCAGTGTTAGGTTGCATTTACTGGATAAAATCTTCGTGGTAGCTATCACTAATCACTGAGACAAACCTCTCAAGCCACGGTAGTTGATGAAGGTCTTTCATGGTATCAATGTACGAGTCTGAACAACGAGGTGGTGACTGGCAAGGGTGATCACTAAGGCTGAATCCACCTGCAAGAAACCTTTGAATCAGAGCCAGCTGTGCTCTTTCTTGTTCCGAATACCCTTCCATGGCCGTTGGCAGAGTATCAAAAGAATCCCAAGGCCACAATTCTGTTTCCTGATTTGACACTGCATCAATGGGTTCAATGCTCTGCTCATCCCAAAAAGCACATTGACAAGTCTGAATTCCGTCCCTGTATTCAGCACCACAGGAGTAGCAGAACTCATGCCCACACCTGTCAATTAAGAAAACAAATGCATCCCTTTGTAAGAGCATGGTGGAAGTTATAATATACATCACTTGCAAACAGGACAGGAAGAGCAAAATCTGAAACTTAACAATGGAAGTTAATGAAGAAGTCACAAAATATGGTTAGCATATTGAACCAACTGTAATTCCGCCTTCTAGATAAGGTTGATTGAAGAAAACAAGACCACCATGAAAAAGCTTGCTTTGGATAGTTTTACCATGAGCTGGTTTTTATCAGATAGGATTGACCACAACAGAAAGATGAAAAAGGAGGCTGACATGAACCTTGGACATGTCACAATTCAAAGAGTTCAACAACCTAATACATATAAATAAGAAAATATCATCAACAAGAACCACATAGCGAAGCTACTCCCCAGAAATCCTGCCAATAACTACAGGTTTCTTTTTCTTTTGTTAGCGTGCCCACAAGTAGGCATGGGCACTGGGCCGTGCCGTGCCAGGCACGGCCCAGGCCCGTCGTGCCAGAAAATTACCGTGCCGTGCCTAGCACGGCCCATTAACAAATGGGCCATGCCAGGCACGGCCCACTAAAAAAATTCAAATTCGGCACGGCCCGTGACCCATCAAGAAATGGGCCACGGGCCGTGCCTGGCACGGCCCAGCAGGGCCGTTGTTGGGCCATGCCAGAACGGCTTTGCTGGGCCATTTTATAGGCCGTGCCAAGGGCCGTGCCATGGCACGGTTGGTGCCAGGAGCACACTGTACACCTAGGCACCAGCCAGCTGATCGAAGCCATGATCCTGATCGGCGATGATGGATCCGACGATTGCGATCGATCTGATCGGCGATGATCTGACGATTGTGATCGATCCAAGCTATGATCCCAATCGACGATGATCAATTAGATCGTTGCGATCAATTCGATCGGAGATGATCCGACGGTTGCGATCGATCCAAGCCATGATCCCGATCGGGGATGATCGATCCGATGGTTGCAATCCATCCAATCGGAGACGATCCGACGGTTGCGATCGATCCAAGCCATGATTCCGATCGGCGATGATCTGATGGTTGCGATCGATACAAGCCATGATCCCGATCGACAATGATCGATCGGACTGTTGCGATCAATCCGATTGGAGACGATCCGATGTCTGCGATTGATCCAAGCCATGATCATGATCGGCGATGATCAATCCGACGTGATCCGATCCGATGCGATGATCAAGCCATGATGATCGGCGATGATCAATCCGACGGTTGCGATCCATCCGATCGAGATGCGATCGATCGATCCAAGCCATGATCCCGGTTGGCGATGATCAATCCAACGGTTGCGATCAATCCGATCGGAGACGATCCGACGGTTGCGATCGATCCAAGCCATGATCTCGATCGGTGATGATCAATCCAACAGTTGCGATCCATCCGATCGGAGACGATCCGATGGTTGCGACCGATCCAAGCCATGATCCCGATCGACAATGATCGATCGGACTATTGCAATCCATCTGATCGGAGATGATCCGACGTACCAAGCCATGATCCCAATCAGGGATGATCGATCCGACGGTTGCGATCGATCCGATTGGAGACGATCAGATGGTTGCGATCGATCCATGCCATGATCCTGATCGGCGATGATCGATCCGATGGTTGCGATCCATTCGATCGGCGACGATCCGACGGTTGTGATCGATTCAAGCCATGATCCCGATCGGCGATGATCGATCTGATCAGAGACGATCCGACGGTTGCGATCGATCCATGCTATGATCTGATCTGCTATTATTGATCGAACGGTTGCGATCTATCCAATCGAAGATGATCCGACGATTGCGATCGATCCAAGCTATGATCCCGATCAGCGATGATCGATCAGACCATTGTGATCAATTCGATCGGAGACGATCCGACGTCTTCGATCGATCCAAGCCATGATCCCGATCGGCGATGATCAATCCGACGGTTGTGATCGATCCAAGCCATGATCCCGATTAGTGATGATCGATCGAACCGTTGCGATCGATCCGATCGGAGACGATCCGACGGTTGCGATCGATTCAAGCTATGATCCCGATCGGGGATGATCAATCCAACGGTTGCGATCTATCCCATCGAAGACGATCCGACAGTTGCGATCGATCCAAGCCATGATCCCGATCGGCGATGATCGATCCGACGGTTGCGATCCATCCGATCGGCGATGATCCGATGGTTGCGATCTTTCTATTTTTTTTTTCTTACTTATTGTATTATGTTCTAGAGGTCAGGCCTAGCCCCCCTCCCTTCTGTACCATTTTAATTTTAAATTAATAAACTGGTAGGGGTCTGTGCCAAACCCTCCACCATTATGGTGGCTTTATATTAATAAAATTTTTTATTCCTAATAATTTTTTAATTTATAAAAAAAATATATTTTTTATAAATTCTTTTATTTGAGCTGTTCATGGGCCAGGCCCTACCTGGGCCGTGCCTGGCACGGCCCAGGTGCCTAGCACGGCCCACCTGGGCCGTGCCAGGCACGGCCCAGGTGGGCCGTGCCGGCACGGCACGACGGGCCGGCCCAGGCCCTTCATGGGCCGTGCCGTGCTGGGCCAACAGAAAAAATTTTCTGAGCCCGGCACGGCCCGGTAAACTAGGCCGTGCCGGCACGGCCCGGTACTGTAGCAGTGCCGGGCCGTGCCTGGCACGGCCCATCAGGGCCTGGGCCGTGCCGTGCCATGGGCGGCACAGCCCAGTGCCCACCTCTACCCACAAGGTCTCACCATTGCAGAGTTTTTGAGACTACCAAATATACATAGCCTTATCCCCACATGAGGAGAAGACATTTCTGTATTTTGAATCCATGACCTCTATATTATAATGGAATAACCTTACAGTTGCACCAAAGCTCACACCATGAGCATGAAAAGCAGGGGAGATTAAATGTAGGGTTTGCAAGCCGCTCACATATGCTATAGCATGCCACTAGTAGCTAGAGATGAGACCAAGAAACTATTATGGATAGGTGAAAGAAGACTAGAAATAGGAAGCAGTAAATTATATGAAAGAGAGGCAGACAAGTCCACAGATGTCAATCCAATAATAAAGATCTTGTTCCCATACAAAGAAATATGCAGAAGCATCTGCCTGCACAATTTAAGTTTTCCTCTGCAATATCTAGTGTTATGAGTGCCATCTTTAGCATAGCAACATCAAGAACTAATCAAATGACCTAAGGATGGGCATCCTGACAAAGCAAAAAATTTATTCAGCTCTTTACAGTAATTAGCCAAAATGGACCATCGCTAAAGAACCAAACCAGTTTGAGGGAGACAAACAGTTTCAACAGAAAATACATCCCCAATAAATCTCAATTATCAATATCAACCAACATGTTTTTTCCATCTTGGCATTTAATTAGAACTTCACAATGATGTGGTCGTAAGAATAGACCATGGCAGAATGAATTGGCTGTTGCTGCTTGGGACGTGCAGAAATGTGCATGCCTATACACATGTGCAAACACTTAAGCACACATGGTATTAGTTGGCGACTGACTCCAACATTGGTATTAGTTGACAATATCAATAAAAATGATAGGAACATGAGGACAACCAAAAGGACTTCAATAGGAGGAAACCCAGGCAAAATCAGGTGAGGGTGGTATTCAAAACCAAGCCATTGGTCTGCAAAACCCAATTACTTTACCAACTGAGCTAATTGGCACCCTCATATACGAGAATTATAAATAAACATTCTAAAAACTCATATTAGATTGCCATTTTTGGATAAAGGTAGAAAAAACATAAAATCTACCAATAGCCACAGATTAGTTAATAGCTTCTAGTAATAACACCTGCACATCAAGATTGATATGAATTTTCATAACCATCAGTAGTCATAGAATCATAACATTTGAGTATGAAATGAAAAGCATCATACATTATAATTTTAGTTGTTTGATTTTAAGTTTGACTGATGAATGCAATTCCCTAAATCAAATTGCCAACTTTCCTTTTTTCTACTATTTCTAAGTCCGAGGGAACCTTTAATTTGCTACCAGATAGCATGAGGTTACATCATGCGACCAGTCTTTCCAATAGCCCTTCCACAATTCATGGCAAGAGTCTCTTATACCAGTTCATAGTGGACTAACATCAGATGCTGGTCAAGCACAAAATTTTCTAGAATTTTGATGCATCATACTTTGATAATTGCATGTAACCAACCATGAACACACATACTTGGAATAATCTTTCCAGCATAGTTAAACTGGTCAAAATCTCAAATTTGTGGTAGCTTGCTATGTCTTATGTGAAATTGTGTCCAAAAACTACAAAATAGTGAGTTTGCATTCTTTGATTTTTCTAATTCAGATATAATTTGAAGTTAAAGAACTAAAGGAAGCTCAATCAAGATGTCCTGTTAACTAATAAATTCCAGCTCTACAGATATTTGAATAGAAGATAATTAAATGATGGCTCCAGTTTGGAAGGATAATCTTAAGTGATGGGCTCCTGGACTCGAGAGGGTTTCACGTATGAAAATTCAAATAGAAATTCTTCTAGGATCACTCTTTTAGTAAGTTTATATAAATATCTTGCTCATAGAGGCAAGAAATTGAATTTCTACATGTGGCATCCAAAAACACATTGATTATATCCTTATTATAAGAATGCAAACTCAGTATCTGCAGAAGTTCCGTGGCATAAGTAGATGTGCTGTGTTGTAATGTACTGTTAAGACTGCAAGTAGAAAGTATATTGCCGCTATCAAAAAGGGTTTCCATAGTAGTTCCACATGACTTGGTCCAATAGATGAGTCTTGAATCCCAACAAGCAACCAAATAGAAAAACCAAGCATTACATTTAATCATTAAAAGGCAAAAAAGTAATATTCAAATTTGTAAAACTAAAACAAAGAATAGTTGACTATACCAGCAAGTCATGTGGTAGCACCCATGTGTGAGCTCAATCATTCGTCTGCACTGCTGACAACGTCTCCACCTATTATTTTGTGCCAAGCGATTCAAAATGAAATCCCCTGCATCTCTCTCCTCTTCAGGTAGGTTTTGAAACTCTTCACATGTCATCGAGGAATGCCATGGCACACCACAAGTGATGCAGATATTTCTGTGACACTCTGGGCACTCGATGCAGTTGATGTCAGACTGGCTTGAAGAGCTTGCTCGAGAGGATAAATGCTGGCTAGGGTTAAGTAGCACTGAGCAATCTGGATAGGGGCAATAGATTCTCTCTACATTGAGAACATTAGCTTCCATTGTGACTCTCTGGAACAAATCATAACTGGTGACTGGAAGAAAAGACATGCACTCACTGCTTGAGATATAATGCCTGCATCTTGCTTGTGGGCACCTAATAGGAACTTGTAAACACCTTAATTTGCTTTCTACATACATGATCATGCAATCAGAACAAAATTTGTGTGAACAGTTCATCTTTATCATCTGTAAACTTTTCTTCTCCTCACAACAGATAGGACAATTATCAATTGTCCCATCAGAAGTTACAGTGGTGATGCCAACTGCTTCTTGGGCCAAGCGCAAAGGCTTCTCAAGTTCAAAGCCAGGAACCAGTGTTAAATCAAAATCTTCTAATTTATCAGCAAGTTCTAGAATCCTGTGCCCTAAAGCTACCAAAAGCTGATCTTCAAGTATTTCTGTTTCTGCAATCTGTCAGATTAAATTGCATAATCAATGTCATGAATTGCTCCAAAGCTTAAAGGATTTAGACATGATGATATCCAAATACATCCGATGGTATATGCAATCAGAAAAACAAAAGCCATCATGAAACCACAACAATATCACGAAAAAGTAGGAGGGTTCTGCCACAGGAGCTACAAAAAGATGGACAATAACAGAAAGTTCTACAGTGGACAGCATAAAATAACTGAAAAGGAAAATCGAGCCCAAATCAAAGAACAAAATAATTAGATGTCTCATAAAAACTACACGGAGTAGTGTTGAAATAAAACACAAAATATAATCTGGATATGCAAATTAGATTTTAGGATTATAATTTAAAAAGGGTCAAAATTAACATCAACCAACAAGAGTTTGCAATATGAGACCATATGCCAGACTATCAGAAATGCTAGTGCTGAATGGAAGGTACTAACCAAGGCGACAACCTCATTGTAAAGTGACAATAAAAACCATTCAAGATCAATTATCTTATGGGCAACTAAAACATCTTAGCCAAGGAAGAAAAGATATTTGTAACACTGGTATTTCAATACGAACTTCAGCATATTGCTTACCTGATAATAAAGGCTTTCTGAATCGGTGAACGCATAGATCTTCCGGATGCCATTCTGCTGAGCCACCAAAAGACCATCCAACAAAGCTAAGTGCTCCGCCACTAATTCCTCCACATAGAAATCTAGCTTCTTCTGCACTTGGAGCATGGGAACCCCAGAAGATCTTTCCATGACCACTCCAATTCCAGACATTCTAGAGCCTAGAGCACCAGCCTCCGAGACTGAGACACCCTTAAAAAACATTCTTAAAGAGAACTCATCAAGGTCCCCTTTAGTCCCTTCAATTAAAGATTCCTCTGCGTCTTGCCACTCCTCATCTTCTGTACAACAGCTACGAAATTCTTCATCAACATCAGAATTATCAAAAACTCCATTCTCGGAATAATTCATAGTCTCCATCTTCAGCTTCACTTGCTTCCAAACCTTTTCGAAATCCAAAGATCAATTTGTATGGGGATCATGAACACATTTTGTTGAGGCCCATCCCTACCAAATTAGAATCTTTAAGAAAGTGAAAGAAGAATTCAATCGATTCATCCAATTCTACCACTAGCTGCAGACTGGCAGCACTGAATCCAAGGATTTACCGGGCTTTTATATATGAAAGTGGGTTTTAATCCGTCAACACTTCCTTCGAAATAGAAAATTAATACACTCAGAGCCTCCAGCGAAATCTTCCCAAAACCGAAAAAAAAACCCTCTCCCCCAATTTTTGAGCACGAAGGTCGAATTCCAAACCACAGAAACCCCAAATTCGCCGCTTTTTAGACCTGTTGTGTCCTTGTATCTTTATAAACAAATATCACCTACTACCCCAAAAGAAAAAACACCAAACATCACCGATCAATACAAAACCCCCATTGACGCCCCCAACTCCCGAATCAAAAACCCTTCCTTTTCGGAAGCCAACACCTCAAAAAACACCCAGATATATCCCCCGGTCAAAAAAAAAAGGTAAAAAAGAAAAATCCTTTTTACCTCCGAAAGACGATCAAGCAAAGCATCGAAAGCGGCCAAAAACCCCGCAATCCATCCCCCATCGTGATTTCGATTGCTTCCACCTCCCTCCACCCGGAATCGGATGGAAATCGAACACAAAGACGGAAGAATAAAGAAGGCTAGCGAGGCCTCGGACAAAGACTAAGCAACCTCAATTCACCGGTGCCATCGAAAGGCCCCGAATAGATTCAAAGAGAAAGAAAAAAAAAAATTAATGATAATAATAATTAATAAAAGTACTGTGAGTTGGATGGCCTACTTTTTTTTTCCTCGCAGGAGTGGAAAATAATAGTTTAGGGCGGGTGGTTACAGCTTGGGCCCTCCAAGGCGCGGCCGTAGATCCACGTCGTCATGGAAGCCCTGAGATCCGTTCACTTGAGACCTAACCTGTCGCCCACTTTTGTAGGCTTTGGGAATCCGATGCTTGCAAGGTAGGAGCACTTGCATGATGCAAACGCAAGGGCTAACGTATTTATATACTCCACTCTTTGATAAAATAAATGCAGATCATAACGTAATAATTTTTATATTATAATTGCGTAAAGCAACAGAGAAGGGAGAAAGAAGCATACCAAAACTTTTATTATAAGATTTGATTAAAATTTTATTTCTTTTTTAATATGTGATTACATTGTATATTTGGCAAGAGAATTATTTCAGCAGTAGGAGTGGCATCGAGTGAGAGGAGAAGATAAGACTATCATTCTGACTAAAATGAGAATCACAATCGACTCCAAATTTAAATTTCTAGTTCTCTCTGAAATATAATTTCGATTATAGATGAAATAAAAATTAGATTTTAATTTCATCAGATAAATAATACTTAAATCCTTTTTTTATGAACCAAATAAACTCTAAAATTATTTATGTAATGATGCTCAAGACAAGGGATGGGATGGAATATGGAAAGTCCATGTCTCAAAAATGAACATAAGGTGGGCAATAATTGGGCTTGGCCATATTGCCATTCTTAACACTTATCCTAAAATAATCTAGGTATTTTTCATCGACTAAAAAGGTAAATGCCTTCAAATCCTACCCGAAAAAGGATAAGACTTAAATTTAATTACGGTTTGTGAACTCAACAATCATAATCTTATTTGGAAAACTAATAGGTCCCTTTCAATATATATATATATTAGTTTGCCATTATTTTTTAGGAGAATTTAAACTATTGATGATATTTTATAAATGAAATGATGATACATGTGTGTTGCTTGCGAAGTAGAGAACTACATGAATTATACCTCCAAATCCTATTAAAAAGGATAAGACTTAAATTTAATTTTGGTTTGTGAACTCAACAAATCATTATCTCATTTAAAAACTAATAGGTCCCATTCAATATATATATATATATATATATATATTAGTTTGTCATTATTTTTTAGGAGAATTTAAACTATCGATAATGTTTTATAAATGAACTGATGATACCAATGTGTTACTTGCTGAGTAGAGAACTACATGAACTACACCTAAATTTCATCCACCCTAAAAGAAAAGATAAAAAACACATGCCACATGGTGTAAGAAAAATGATCCTATTTTGTTAAAATTATTTGCTAATTATCTATTAATATATAAAGAGAAGATATATATATATATAAAGAGAGAGAGCATATTAGACTTGACTATATTCAAATATAGTTAAGTTTAGATCCGATTACTTTTCCATCTTTGATCAACAAAATTTACAAATGCCAAAGATGAAAAAAAGTGAAAAAATTAGGATGGTTCTCAAATCTAAGGATGAGAAAGATGACTACTCGTAGACTTGGCTGACATAACTAACTCTAGCTCTCTCTCTCTATATATATATATATATATATATATATATACATATGACAATACAATGACCAAAAGCTGCTACTATAATATTATATGAAAGGTATTTAAAGGACCGATGTAGTAACATTACAACAAGTATCATAACACTAGCAATGCAACATTCTTTTTTTTAACAACATGACATTAATCAAGTTTTAATAAAATATAACTAAAATTGTTTTAGGAATTTAGCTAATATCAAAAATTGGTAGACTTATGGATGATGGTAAATATGTAAAAAAAAGAAAATCACTAGTGGTGATGTCCTTTGCAATCAATATGCTATTACTTTTAATTAATGTACCTTCTCATTTTCCCTTCTTGAACAAATGCTAAACTAAGCATGGTATATATATATTTATTTTAATAATATGATATCTAAGATGGCAAGTTTAGAAAAGTTAGCAACAATTGAAATATTACAAATTTTCAACCGATGTAACAAAATCAAGGTATTGAGATTCTAGATGCAATAAGATTGAGATTAATTATTATTTTAAAATGCTATTTTTGATATTCAATTACAAATGGATTTGAAATTATAAAATATATTAGTATTTTATCAATCAATTTCCTAGGATGTATTGAGTTCATATAAATTGACATAAATAAGGATTGGAAATTTATATACATCCTATGGATATCCTTATGATAAGGATATAAATTGATAGTTTAATTAAGGTATTAAAATATTAAAAATATTTTTATTTAAAATTATATATATATATATATATATATATACATATACATACATATATGCATACATTATTTACAAGTAGATTGATGACAATATTAAAAATTGCTTGGTTTGTTACATATTATAATCAAGATATTTTGTAGAAGGCTAACAAATTTTCTTGAATAAATGTATAATCTTAATTGGCCATTTTAAATGATAATTATCATGGAACAATTAATGCGGATATCTTTCATCACATGACATCATCCAAGCTTTATAAAAAAGAATAAAGATTATTATGCTTGTAAAACCATTATTATATTAAAAAAGTTATAAATATTTTAGTTGTCACATAAAACTTATCCTATAAAGTAGTAGTCTACTTAGTATTGCTCATTGATTATTAGCAATACATGCATAAAGAATAATAATAGTTCTATTATCATCTAAAAGAAAGCATTGATAGTTATGAGGATTACTTTTTATTACGATTCTTATGATACTTATACCATGTGGATCTTTTATCAATATAATACGAGACAAGTTTTATAAAAAATAAGTAAAGATTATTTGGTTAGAATCTAAAGTTATATTTATTAATGTAAATTTTATCTTATAAAATGATCTATTTCACATTGATCATTGATTACCAATATCAAATATGTGAACAAAAAGAATGATATTTGTAATTATGTGAGAGAAAGTATTGTCAGTTGTGAGAACTACTTTTATTATGATTCTTATGACACCTATGCTATTTGCATCTTTTATCAACATGTCATTAGTCAAATTTTATGAAAAGGATGGTTATAAATTATTTTGTTAGAATCCAACAAATATCATATTAATGGAAAACTATAATGATTGTATAAAATTTATCTTATAAAGTGGTCTACTTGGCAATACTTAGCATTACATATAGAGGGAGACTCCACCTTAGTTATTTAATGGATTTGATCTGCTACTGACTGTTAACATCTCCTACTAAGAAGTATTTATAAGAGGCTCTTTCCTTTCAAGTCTATCTCAATAGTGCAACATGCCCTTAGTAGGAAAAATAGGGTAGCTGATATCAGTTGTTGTTTTCATATCCTCTTCTATGCTATGGAGGCACCTTTAGATTCTTTTTGCTATACTTTATTTGTGGATGTTGGAGGTGTAGCCTTTTCTCATCACTCCTAAAGCTCCTCTTCTGCACAAAAAAAAATCTTTGAATATCCATGAATATTCTATTGATACCATATAAGAATTTAAGATCACTAATCTTGTAATACCTAACCTACCTTAATATCATTATTAATATTATTTATTATAGTGTTTAGATTAAATTAATATAATATAATAATATTTATTATATTATAACCATAGTTATATTATAATATTATATTATATTATAATATTAAATTATATTAATTGATATGAAAATAACAATGGAGCATTTTGGTTGCATGTTTTTTTAAAAAGATGAGGTCTGTTTGACTCTTCAAATCTCAATGAAAATCACTATATTGGGGTGATTTTAGATACCTAACCTTAAGAAGATTTTGGAATTATTAGATTGAGCAGCAATTAGATCATATCTACTTAAATCACTAGTGATTTTAAATGGATCATCTTATATCAAACACCTCATATGGGAGGAAAAAAATGAGCATATCGAATAAGTGTTTTGAGAGTGAGGAACCCCTAAATTCTCTAATCACTTAAGTCATGTGCTTGGGTGTTTCAATACAACTTAATATCTTGTGCTTGATAAAAACTTAGGAACTGATGCGATTGGTTCACCATAGATGAAATTATAAAGCACATCAACTTGTGGTGCTTATTGCACAACTTAATTTTGCTTTCAATGGAGATGGTTGGGTTGGTGCTAATCATACTAATTGATGACGCCAAATCACCTTCTTCAAGCATCGGGGAAGACGGACGTCCTTCTCATCGGACCCCTGCAAGAAAAGTCCCCAGAGACCGGATGCTCCGGTGGGGACCCTCCGACGCTCAAGTTAGTTACTTGGGATCAGACAAGAACTGCTCAGCAGAATAGAGCTAAGATAGTTAGGGTTTTGCTATGAGGAAGAAAGCTAGAAAACCAGAGTTCGAATATCCTTACAGCGAGCGTGTGCTTTTATACATGTTCGGATGTCCTCTTTCTATTCCCATCATCACTGATTCTTAGGAGCCCAGTTCAGTAACGGACAAAATATGGGACCGACGATGACAAGTTGTACTGTTATCGTACACACCGGATGCATCATGAGTTACCTATCAGTACGACCTCACAGATGTCTCATGTCTGGGGTAGCATCTGGTGCGCGTCACCTGCTGCAACGGGCAGGTGGTGATCCGTATGCCGTAACGGGGTATGGCCATGCACAGTGATTAAGATACAACAGATCATACGTCGTTATGAGGCATGGCCACCCTCTGCCACGGATGTGCGGTGGATTATGTGAGCATGCCAGGTGGCCCAGAATAACCTGACCATGCGCCGGGGATTGAGATGCCATTCGTGCGCCCTGAGACTGAGTAGGAGGTCCCAGGGGTTAATGTACTGTCCATGTGCCTCGAGACCGAGAGGTAGGTCTCGGGGGTTGAGATATTGTTCATATGCCCCGAGACCGAGAGGTGGGTCTCGGGGGTTGAGATACTGTTCATGTGCCCCGAGACCGAGAGGTAGGTCTTGGGGGTTGAGATATTGTTCATGTGCCCCGAGACTGAGAGGTAGGTCCCGGGGGTTGATGTAGCCCTCGTCAGCTGCCGCTATCTCTGCCGTTTACTCTAACGGCATAGGATCAGCCATATCAGATGCCCCCTCACCCTTGAGACGGAGTGGGCTCGTCCCAGTAAAGTGAAAGGGGTGTCACCTCCCAAATGGCTGATCCCCACTCCTTGTGAACCACCTCCAGACGCGTGTCTATAGGCACTGCAGTAACTTTATGCGGGCGGTACAGGGATGTGATGGGGCAGCCAACGCTATCCACCCGATTTGCAGCAATCATCCTCAAAGCTGGGTTTATCTGTCGAAGTCTGTGAAGAAAGGTGTGCCATCATTACCCATCATAACAGTGACGTCATCGGTGTCCTACCATTGGCTGGAAATGATTCGTATCCTGCGCTCAGCGATTACCTAGGCAATCCGGCTCACGGTGGGAGCCCGCGTGGCAGTCGAGGCGCGGCGGGACAATTTGAAACTGAATAAAATCTGCATAGAGGATCGAAAGCGGTCATTCTACTCCTGGGATTGTCGTCTCCTTCCCCTGCTTTCTGATTTTCCGCTTCCTGGTCCCCCCTGCAACTCGAGAGCTCGCGTTCATCACCTTCCTTCCCAGGTTAGCTCTTCGTTCCTCCTGGGTTTCTTCAATCTTTCGCCTTGCAATGAGTTCCCCGTCTTGGTCTGCAGAGACGATTCGGAGAATCGTTCTTCACCCAAGAGGTCTCAAGCCTCTCCTTCTCCCCCTTCTTCTCCCCTTGAGTGGTCCTCCGATTCGGAGGATCATGTCCCTCTAGCCCAGCGGCGGGTCGCCAGGGAGGCTCCCGCAGGGCGGCGTCCGGCGGTGGCTGGCTGGAACCTGAGAGGTCACCAGGCGAGGGCCGGCACCTCCTGGGGTGCAGGGGCGGAATCCCCGGAAGGGGCTTCTTCCACGGTAACGGGCAACGATTTGGCAAACATCCGGGCCCGTTACCAAATTCCTTGGGATATTAAGCTCTATCTCCTGACCCCTGACGACAGGGTGATTTCATCCCGACCGGGCCGGGTGGCCATCTATGAGATTTCTTTGAGAGTGGGCCTCCGCTTGCCTTTCCATCCTTTCTTCGTTAACCTCCTTGACTATTATTCCTTAACTCCTTCCCAGTTGGTCCCAAATTCCTTACGCGTCATTTGTTCTTTCATTATCCTTTGCCATCATCTCCACATCACCCCGCGAGTCTCTTTCTTCCGTTCCTTTTATATTCTTCGATCTCAGAAAGGCTGGTGGCTGTTCCAGCCTAGGCCCAACAGCGTCCTTAAACTCCTTCTCCCTTCTTCCGTTAAAGGATGAAAATCTTGGTTTTTCTTCGCCAACATTGGCCAAGTGAAGTTCCGGTAGGAAGACCCTGACCCCCGAGGTAATGCAAACTCCACTGTCCACCCTGGAGATAGAGAGGCGCTAGGGCAGCTGTTGTCCACCGAAATTCCTCGGTATAGCCTACTATTGATGGAGGAAAACCTCCGGTCGGCGGGACTTATCTCCCAGTTTGGTAAGTCTCCCTGTACTTAACCAAAGTCTTGCCCTTGCTCTCGCTCATCGTTTTTTTTTTTGCTGACCCCGGCCGATACTGCGTAGCTATGAAAATCCCAGCCGCTGACTCATGAAGGCCGCCGCCAAAAGGAAGGCCCGAGAGGAACCGAGCGAGGGGCGGCGAGCACCAGATTCGAAATGCCCGACAGTGCGGGCACTCAAGCCATCCGCACCGCAGGAGCCTTCGGTCGCTCCAGAGATAGACTTGACGGCCGACACCCCACCCGAAAGGACCGTGAGCGGTGGAGCGGCCCTGAGGTGCCGGCCGCGGGGGGGCCGGCCATGGAGGCGGAGCCGGCCGTAGAGGAGCCGACGATAGCGCGGGGGGGGGGGGGGGGGGGGGGCTCCTGTCCCCAGCGAACCAGCCCCCAACGAGGCTGCAAGGGATTGGGGCGAGGGACCATCACAGACGGCAGACCCACCCCCGAGAGGACGCCACTGAGCAGCTCTCCATGCGCCGGATCCAAACCGCTGGAGCTGCTGGAAGGAGTGGGGCTAGGCATGGACTGTCTCGGGACTCTATCCTAGATGATGGGTGCCGGGTGGATCGGCTCATCTCATCGATCCTCGTATCGGAGGTTTAGGAGGAGCTCAACCATCTGAAGGCGGCCACCTTCTTTCGTAAGTCATACGCATCCCTAGTCAAGGTAATTAGACTATCCACTTCCTGCTCTTGAATTTCTTTCTTCTCTTCCTTTTCTTTTTGACACGGGGCTCGCACGCAGGTTGCCAACTCCTTGGCTATCACCAGGTAAATTATCCATGGTGAGAAAACCATTGTGTGGGAGGCCCAAAAAGAGGCGGAAGACGCTCGCGCTTGAGCAAAAACTGCAGAGAAGGCCTTAGAATCAACCAAGACTGCTCGGGCTGATGAAATAAAGGCGGCCGAGAGCCGGGCAGAGATAGAGTCCAACCGCCTACGAGCGGCCCTCAACCAGCTCATGGAAGCCGATAATGCCATCGCAGCTAGAGACCTGCACATCTCCAAGTTGGTCACAACCATCCAAGCGGCCGATAGTCAGGTGAGTGAGGCCAGAGAATTGGCAAGGACAGCGAGGAAAAAGATGGAGGCCAAAGAAAGGGCGAAAGGAGCGGAGGAGGAAAGGAATCTAGCCCTGGAGGCCGAGAGGATAGCAGTGGCAACCCTGGTTGCTGAGAGAGGGGCTCTGGCGGCTGAGGTGGAGGCAGCTGTCGAAATCAGGACCGCCAGAGTTATTGAAGAATTTCGGGCGTCCGAGCATTTCATGGAGGAGCTGACTGAAGCTTCGATGGGGGCATATCTTCACGGGTTCCAGCACAGGAAGGAGAAGGTGGCCAGAGACTTAAACTTTCCCCAGGCCCTTGAAGTGGAGCCAGACCGCCTCTCTGAGATGGGCTCGTCTGATGATGAGGATGCACCCTCCGACTCATGAGCCCCATACTATATTTTGTTTTTGTAAACCCGACGTGGTCGGTGTTTTGTGAACACTTTCAAATTAATGAAACACTCTTTTCAATGGAATTTATCTTCACTTGATTGCCACTGTCACTTCAAATTCTTTGGCAGCCGACGTGGACCCTTGGGGCTTTGTCGGTGCTGAGCAATCCGTAGCTTACCCTTAGATAATTCAACTTAGCTTTGTAGGACCGGATCTTGGGGTCAGAAGGCACGAAACCCGTGTTCCCAACAGAGCGTAGGACCCGAAGGTCAAGATAAAACCAAGCCTTCCGAGCCGCCCGTACGTTGCTTTGCCAATGGTGCGCATCTTTTTGTGCCTGGCTAGCCTAGGGCTTTTGTGCCGACCAGGGTCGGGCTTTATGCCTGGCTGGTCCAGGGCTTTAAGTGCCGTCAGGTGGCGGGCTTTGGGTGCCGTCGGGTGTCGGGCTTTAGGTGCCATCGGGTGTCGGGCTTTAGGTGCCGTCGGGTGTCGGGCTTTATGCCTAGCTGGCCCAGGGCTTTAGATGCTGACGGGTGTCGAGCTTTATGCCTGGCTGGTGCAGGGCTTTATATGCCAACGGTGTCGGGCTTTATGCCTGGCTGGCCCAGGGCTTTATATGCCAATGGGTGTCGGGCTTTATGCCTGGCTGGTGTAGGGCTTTATATGCCGACGGGTGTCGGGCTTTATGCCTAGCTGGTGCAGGGCTTTATATGCCAATGGGTGTCGGGCTTTATGCCTGGCTAGTGCAGGGCTTTATATGCCGATGGGTGTCAGGCTTTATGCCTGGCTGGTGCAGGGCTTTATATGCCGACGGGTGTCGGGCTTTATGCCTAGCTGGTGCAGGGCTTTATATGCCAACAGGTGTCAGGCTTTATGCCTAGCTGGTGCAGGGCTTTATATGCCGATGGGTGTCGGGCTTTATGCCTAGCTGGTGCAGGGATTTATATGCTGACGGGTGTCGGGCTTTATGCCTGGCTGGCCCAGGGCTTTAGATGCTGATGAGTGTCGGGCTTTATGCATGGCTGGTGCAGGACTTTATATGCCGATGGTTGTCGGGCTTTATGCCTGGCTGGTGCAGGGCTTTATATGCCGATGGGTGTCGGGCTTTATGCCTGGCTGGCCTAGGGCTTTAGATGCCGATGGGTGTCGGGCTTTATGCCTGGATGGTGCAGGGCTTTATATGCCAACGGGTGTCGGGCTTTATGCCTGGCTGGTGCAGGGCTTTATATGCTGATGGGTGTTGGGCTTTATGCTTGGCTGGCCCAGGGCTTTAGATGCCGATGGGTGTTGGGCTTTATGCCTGGCTGGTGCAGGGCTTTATATGCCGATGGGTGTCGGGCTTTATGCCTGGCTGGTGCAGGGCTTTATATGCCGATGGGTGTCGGGCTTTATGCCTGGCTGGTGCAGGGCTTTAGATGCCGACGGGTGTCGGGCTTTATGCCTGGCTGGCGCAAGGCTTTAGATGCCGACGGGTGTCAGGCTTTATGCCTGGCTAGTGCAGGGCTTTATATGCCGATGGGTGTCGGGCTTCATGCCTGGCTAGCCCAGGGCTTTATATGCCAACGGGTGTCGGGCTTCATGCTTGGCTGGCCCAGGGCTTTATATGCCGAGGGTGTCGGGCTTCATGCCTGGCTGGCCCAGGGCTTTAGATGGCGATGGGTGTCGTGCTTTATGCCTGGCTGGTGCAGGGCTTTAGATACCGATGGGTGTCGGGCTTCATGCCTGGCTGGCCCAGGGCTTTAGATGCCGATGGGTGTTGGGCTTTATGCCTGGCTGGCCCAGGGCTTTAGATGCCGACGGGTGTCGGGCTTTATGCCTGACTGGTGCAGGGCTTTAGGTAAAAAGAACTCAGGAGCTAAAATTAAAATTTGTTAATATAGAATGAGGGGCGAAAGCCCAAAAGAATATAGGCACGGTATTTGATGTGAGAGGAGGAATGCGTTACTGATAGTACCGATGAAGGTTGTCTGCATTCCATGTCCTAGGAAGTGGCTTCCCATTGAGCTCTTCAATCTTGTAAGTTCCGTGACGAAGTGTCTTGGCGATCCGATAGGGTCCTTCCCAATTTGGAGCTAGCTTGCCTCCCTCCGTCGGCTTCGAGACCTCAGCCCGTCGAAGGATCAGGTCCCCCGGCAAGAAAGTCCTGGGATGCACATGGGCGTTGTAATATTTGGCAGCCCATTGCCGGTAGACCGCCATCCGAAGTCACGCTCGGTTTCACATTTCCTCCACCAGGTCGAGGTTGGCTCGCAGCTGGTCTGGGTTGCCTTCCTCGTTGTACGACTCCACCCGAGGGCTCGGTGAGCCAACCTCCACCGGGATGACGGCTTCGGATCCAAAGACTAAGCTGAATGGGGTCTCGCCAGTGGGGGCTCGCGGCATTGTGTGGTAGGCCCACAGCACGTTGGGGAGCTCCTCCATACATCGTCCCTTACAGTCATCCAGTCGAGTTCTCAGCCCTTGGAGAATGATTCGATTAGTTACCTCGGCCGCTCCGTTGGTCTGAGGGTGCCCGACGGAAGTGAATTTCTGATGGATGCCCAGTTCGGAGCAGAATTCTTGGAAGGGCGTGTTGTCAAACTGCCGGCCATTGTTGGTGACCAGGGTGTGCGGCAGTCCGAACCGACATATAATGGACTTCCAAAAGAAGGATCTCACTTTACTTTCCATGATCTTAGCAAGGGCTTCGGCTTCAACCCACTTGGTGAAGTGATCAACGGCCACCAGAAGGAACTTTCGCTGTCCAGAGGCCGGGGGAAATGGTCTCAGGATATCCATACCCCACTGGGTGAAGGGCCAGGGTGCCACCAAGGGGGTTAACCGAGAGTCGGCTGTCGCTGAATATTAGCATGGCGCTGACAGCTGTCACATCTCTTAACGAGCTCGGCTACATCCTCCTTCATGGTCAGCCAAAAATAACCCTGTCGTAGGGCCTTGTAAGCTAGGGCTCTGCCCCCTATGTGACTTCCACAGATGCCTTCATGGATCTCCCGCAGGATGTAGTCTGATTCTACCGGTCCCACGCACCTGAGGACCGGGTATGAGAATGATCTTTGATAAAGCTTCCCATCCATAATCAAAAACCTTGGGGCCCTCCGCCTGAGTAGCTTGGCCTCAGCGGGGTTCTCTGGGAGAGTACCATCGGTCAAATATCGGATGTAGGTGTCCATCCAGGAGGGCTCTTGCTCCACCAGTAACGCTTCATCCACAACTTCAATGCTTGGGGCCTGGAGGTGCTCCACATATGTTCTTCCCAGTGTCCCGTCGATCGAAGTGGTCAAATGGGATAATGCATCAGCTCTAGCATTCTCCGCTTGAGGAATGTAGCTAACACGGAAGTAAGAGAACCAAGAGGCTTGGGATTGCACCTTGCTCAGATAGCGGGACATGGTTGGGTCCCTAGCTTCGTACTCCCCGGTGATCTGCCTAGAAACAAGCTGAGAGTCCATGAAGGCCCTTAAACGCCCCGCACCTAACTCCTCAGCCAACCTCATTCCTGCTAGCAAAGCTTCATACTCCGCCTGGTTGTTAGTTGCCAGAACTGGAATCTGAGAGCATACTCCACCGCATCCCCCTCAGGGCTCGCAAGAATGAGTCTGGCTCCGCTTCCTTGAGAATTTGCTGCTCCATCCACATGCAAAATCCAGTCCTCCTTTTCTGCCTCCTCGGTCGAGGGAGGGTCCACACACTCCTTCGGGCATACCTCCTCCACACCCTTCTCGGTCCAGGAACACTCAACCAAGAAATCAGCTATCACCTGAGACTTCATGGCCAACCTTGGTCAGATGGATAGGTCAAATTCGCTTAGTTTAATGGCCCATTTGGCTAGCCGACCGGAGGTGTCAGGGCTAGACAGAATGGTCCGAAGAGGTTGGTCCGTGAGCACCACAATGGGATGGGCTTGAAAGTAGGGTCGGAACGTTGGGCAGAGACCACCAGGGCAAAAATGATCTACTCAGTTCTAGAGTATCTAGTCTCAGCATCATGAAGTACCTTGCTGGTGTAATAGATCGTCCTCTGGACTCCATCAACATCCATGCGCACGAGCACAGAGCTGACAGCTTCGGGGGAGGCTGCAAGATACAGAAAGAGCTCCTCTCCATTCTTTGGCTTGGACAACAGCGGGGGAGTGGATAAAAATTACTTCAACTCCTCAAAGGCATCCTGACACTCCTTTGTCCACTCAAAGCCGTTGACCTTGCGCAGCGCCTTAAAGAAGGGCAGCACCTTTCTGTCGATCTTGACATGAAGCGACTCAAAGCCGCCACCCTCCCAGTTAGGCATTGCACCTCCTTCTTGTTAGCTGGGGGCCTCATCTCCAAGATAGCCCTGATCTTGTCAGGTTGGCTTCAATCCCTTGCTGGGTTACCATAAAGCCTAGAAACTTGCCTGCTGCCACTCCAAAGGTGTACTTGTGGGGGTTAAGCCTCATCCGATATCGGCGCAAGTTGTTGAAGGTCTCCTTGAGTTCGGCGACATGGTCAGCAGCACTGGTGCTCTTGGTCAGCATATCATCCATGTACACCTCATGTTGCGCCCTATCTGGTCCTCAAAGACCTTATTCATCAACCTTTGATAGGTGGCTCCGGCATTCTTCAGCCCAAATGGCATCACCTTGTAGTAGTAAATCTCCTTTTCTGTAATAAAAGAGGTGGCTTCTTCATCCGTCGGGTTCATCTGATCTGATTGTACCCCGAGAATGCGTCCATGAAACTAAGAGTTTCATGCCCGGACGTGGCATCCACTAGCTGGTCGATCGGGGCAATGGGAAGCTGTCTTTGGGCATGCCTTGTTGAGGTCGGTGAAGTCCACACACATCCTTCAGCTCCCACTGGCCTTGCGAACCATCACGACATTCGCCAGCCAGTCTGGGTAGTGCACCTCGCGGATGTGACCAGCCGCAGTAGCTCGCACCTCTTCATACAGCCTTCTGTCGATCGAGGGCGAAACTCCTTTTCTTCTGCCGAATAGGTCGGCACTCCGCCCGAATGTTAAGTTGGTGGGTAATCACCTCTTCTGGAATTCCTAGCATATCGGATGCCGACCAGGCGAAGACATCCGCATTAGCTCACAAAAAGGTGAGGAGTCGGTCATGAGCCTCCTCCGGGAGTAGGGCTCTAATCCGGACTGTTCTCGTTGGGTCCTCCCTGAGGGAGAAAGTAAGCAGGTGCTCGGCCGGCTCTCCTCTTCTCTCCAGGTCTCGAGGATCCAGCGTCTCAGGTACCGGCATGGGTGCCGCCCCCTGTGGGCTAGGGGCCATGTGTAGCAAAGTGAAGGTGGATTCTACTCTCCCTGCATCTCTCCGACTCCTTCGCTGGTAGGAAACCTCACGAGGAGCCTTTTAGTGGATATGACAGCATCCAAAAGATTGAGCCCAGGCCTCCCGAGGATCACGTTGTAAGCAAGGGGCACACGAACCACCAAAAACTTCATGAAAACCATACTTTGACACGGGGCTGTGCCTACCATCACAGGGAGAGTGACCTCCCCCTCGACTTTCATAGAGTCTCCAGTAAACCCCATCAGGGGCGTGGCGATGGGGGAGTAGATTAGGTGACAGGTTAATGCGAACAAAAGTGTCGTAGTTCAAAACATCCATAGAGCTCCCACTATCAACTAGAATTCTCTTTACAGGATGTTTAGCGATCGTCATAGATACGACGACGCTGTCATCGTTTTTGTTTACTACATCCTCTAAATCCTTCTTAAAGAAAGGAATTATAGAATCCAACTCCCCCTCCCCTCTCGGTCTCTTCGGCAGGCCTCCTGCCCCCCAGGAAATCATTGCCACCATCTTCTCCATTGGGGCATTGTCGATTATCGGCGGCGGGGGCGCTGACAGGCCAGGAGCTCCCGGGTTGTTCCTCTGGATGAACTTTCCAGGTGGCCCCGCTAGATAAGGTCTTCAATAGCCTTCTTCAGCTGGCGACACTCGTCAGTATCATGACCGTGATCCCAGTGGTAGCGACAATAGAGGTTCTTGTTGCGAGGGATCTTGGGTTTAATGGAGGAGGGCGCTGAAGATAAGACTCCCTTCAATCTCGAGTAAGATCTAAGATATCGGGGCGAGCAGTGGGGTGTAGGGTCCATCTCTTGGTGCAGGGGCTTGGGGATGGTTGTCTGGCCGATGAGGAGGCTCAGGTCTTCTGGGGTGAGCTTCGGCAGGTTTCGATCGGGCCGGTTTCTTGGGGACGTTTCCACCAGCCTCGCGCCGGGAGAAGCCAGTCTCGTCAGCTCGAATGTACTTCTGGGCCCGGGTCAGGAGCTCGGCATAGGAGCCGGGTGGCTTCTTATCGAGGGAGTACGTGAAGCGAGATGGACGAAGCCCTCGCTTCAAGGCCAAAGTGCCACCGAGTCTTCAAGGTTGTAGACCTCCAGGGCCGCCTCCTTGAACCGAGCGACATAATCTCGTAGGGACTCACCGCTCTTCTGCTGGACGGCGAAGAGGCTATCTGCTACCCTTGGAATCTTCCGGTAGGCATCAAAATGGGCCAAGAAAGCCCTCTCCAACTAGCGGAAGGAATCAATGCTTCGTGGTGGCAGGCGGGAGTACCAAGCTCGGGTGGCCTTCTTCAGGGTGGCTGGGAAGGCGATGCACATGAGTGAGTCGGTGGCCCCCTGGACTTGCATAAGAACTTTATAACTTTCAAGTGGTCCAAGGGGTATGGTCCCGTCATAAGGATCTAGCTGGGGAAGGCGGAACCGGGTGGAGATGGGTTCTTCCATGATGCGGTGAGATAATGGAGGCCGGCTGTCGTAGTCCGTCTCTGGTAAGTGGGTGATCCGACGGCTAAGTTCCTCCAACCTCTGGTTATACTCGTCGAGTCATCGCTCGGCTCGACGGGCCATCCGGCCATCAACAGACCCTCCCCAGAAGATTCAGAGGACAGAGAACGGGAACGACGATGTCGGCGAGGGCGCTCTGCCTCCTTCCCATGCCACCGCTTAGGAGAGACACTAGCGTGGCGGAAAGGCGACCGGTGCCTCTTAGAGACTTCCCGTGGTGAGGCTTGGGTGGAGCTTGATGGTGGCGGTCCCCCGGCACTGATGATCTCCTCCAGAAGGAATGCTGCTGGGTTGTACCACCCCTGGGACTGATGGATTTGGCTCGGCTTTGCGGTCGCCTGTTGGTGCTGCAGGCCTTGAACCACCGCCGCCAGATATTGACTTGCGTGGCCAGCGGTGAATCGATCTTCTTGGAACTGCTGCGGGGGAGGCACTGGGACATCGGCTTGAGGAGCGAAGGTCCAGCCTCCTGGGGGTGCAGCGGCTCCAGAATGCTGGCCGCGAGAGCCGAGGGGGCCTCCGCGGGTGGACCGGCCCCGCGGCGCTGCCCCCCAGCGCAACTGGCAGAAACTCCCTTCGTTCGGGTCGTCACCATGGCTTCAAGAGCTTGAAGAGAGAAATTGAAGATTGCTGGTTCGATGTCTTTCTCTTTCCTCCCCCTTCCTGGCGCGCCAATCTGATGATGCCAAGTCACCTTCTTCAAGCGTCGGGGAAGACGGACGCCCTTCTCACCGGACCCCTGCAAGAAAAGTCCCCGGAGACCGGATGCTCTGGTGGGGACCCTCCGACGCTCAAGTTAGTTACTTGGGATCAGACAAGAACTGCTCAGCAGAATAGAGCTAAGATAGTTAGGGTTTTGCTAGGAGAAGAAAGCTAGAAAAAAAGAGTTCGAATATCCTTACAGCAAGCGCGTGCTTTTATACCTATTCGGATGTCCCCTTTCTATTCATCATCACTGATTCTTAGGAGCCCAGTTCAGTAACGGACAAAATACGGGGCCGACGATGACAAGTTGTACTGTTATCGTACACACAGATGCATCATGAGTTACATGTCAGTACGACCTCACAGATGTCTCGCGTCTAGGGTAGCGTCTGGTGCGCGTCACCTGCTGCAACGGGCAGGTGGTGATCGCATGCCGTAACGGGGTATGGCCATGCACAGTGATTAAGATACAACGGATCATACGCCGTTATGAGGCATGGCCACCCTCTGCCACGGATGTGCGGTGGATTATGTGAGCATGCCAGGTGGCCCAGAATAACCTTACCATGCACCGGGATTGAGATGCCATTCGTGTGCCCTGAGACTGAGTAGGAGGTCCCGGGGTTAATGTACTGTCCATGTGCCTAGAGACCGAGAGGTGGGTCTCGGGGGTTGAGATACTGTTCATGTGCTCCGAGACCGAGAGGTGGGTCTCGGGGGTTGAGATACTGTTCATGTGCCCCGAGACCGAGAGGTAGGTCTCGGGGGTTGAGATACTGTTCATGTGCCCTGAGACCGAAAGGTAGGTCCCGGGGGTTGATGTAGCCCCCGTCAGCTGCCGCTATCTCTGCCATTTACTCTAACGGCATAGGATCAGCCATATCACTAATCATACTTTTGCTAGCTGCCTTGTAAGTTGGGAACAAGCAAACACATATTCACATGAAGCTAGGTCCTAATAAATTCTTTAGAAGATTTAATAAAATTGATAAGAATAAAAGAAAGCTAGATTTTGAATCTTCTTTCATGCCATTGAAGCAAAAACTAGAATTTCATAACGTTGAAAATTACATGTCATGATAATAGTAAATGAATTAAATGTTGCTGTTTGGTTGCATATGGGATTATTGAGTGAGTACACCTAAATATTATGATGTCCGCTAAATTTTGTAGTTGTATGGTCCCCTAAGTGGAGACTATGTAGCTAAGGGAAGAGACTAGATCATGACTAAATGTGGAGAAATTGAGTTTCCACCTCCAGGTTCTCTACTGCCATTTTATGTTCAATCCATTCTTTTATAACTTGATCCTAAATTTATTTGTCATTTTATATTTAATACTTAGTTTATGTGGAAATAGATGAAACTGTGCATAAAAAGGGCTTAAACATGTTTAAAAGCCAAGTGCAAAATATTAACTAGACAAAAAAGTAAATGCAAGATATTAGTCAAACAAGGATAAAAAATGTTAGGTTTTCCTTGTAACTTTTCCATCATTCTATTTTAGCCCCCCTTTTTTTTATAACCTCTACTATTTTTTGTGATCACGAATTTATCAAGTTTTTGATTTATTTTAACATAATGTTAAGGCAATTGACTTGGATCAACCGAGGCATCAAATGGGCATGTGTAGCATGTAAACGATGATGTTTATACATTATGAAGTGATTTATTTGATATATCATAAAATTGAGGAAAAACATAATGGTTATATTAATTAGAGTAAGTGAACCAATCCTCATTTAAACACTCTAATCACTAAACGTACGTTACATTTAAAAAATGCATAGGATCCATGAAAATAAAAAAATTCTCCTTGAATTGTGACTTCTTTTGGTCGTTTCATATAACCTTTTCTTTTTATTTTTATTGGATTAGCTGGATATGAAGATTTATTTCTATATATTTGTACATTAGGAACTCTTTTATGGTATAAGAAATTCACCAAGTAAGTCTCCAAATTAACATGTCATCAGTGATAATAATAATGCATATATTCATTTCTCTTTTCATAATCCTTTTGAGCTTTTAGCTACAAAGCCACTTATGCTTCATGTTATAATCGCTGCTGAATTCAAGTTCCTTGCCATCTTTGGAACTAGACAATAATCATCTCAAGTCCAAAGGTAATTGTCTTAAGTAGTATTAGAATTACTAGAAGTTTCAAATGGCTAAGTTAGAGGAGAAATGGAAAGAATTGTTATAAATTATCACTATCAAAAATTTAATCTCAAATTCCATCAGAAATTTTTTGAAATAATATCTTGCTTTTTTTTTTGTGGATGAAAATGGAGGTTAAAGAGAGTTGTGGCTTTCTTAGCCACCTAATTTACTGAAATAGAAAATGAAGGTTTAGTAAGCAGTAGGTTGTATAATATACAAATATCATATACAAAAGGAAAAGAAAATAAAGAGATGGAAACAATCAACAGAATAGAATCATTCAAAGTTCACACTTGGGCTTGTCAAAAACTATTCCAACCAGCTATATATCCTATTGCTGCTGAAATCCGTCCTCCGACTCGAACGCAGCGGAGCTTCAAGACGGGCTTCCTCCTGGGTGGACCTGCAAGACAGTCCTCACGTGAGAGGCGTTGGGGCTGTCCTCTGCGGAAGACCCTCCGACGCTCAAGTCAGTGGAGATCGACAGTCAACAGAAATGAGGAGAAGGCTCTCGCCGAAGAGTTCCTCCAGAGGCTCGAGCGGAGCGCTAATGGCGGAAATGGAGGCAGAGAGAGAGAGAGAGAGAGAGAGCCAGTGAGCAAGTGTGCGCACGAGAGATGGCGATCTGAGGGGTCTGAAGCTATGGTATTTATAGAGGATCACCTGGTTGTTTGGGAGCGTCGTGGGCCCGAAAGCTGTTGAGATTCGAATCCAGTTTGTTATGAGATCGGTAGGATTCGTATCTGGTTAGTTAGAGGATCAACGTTGGGAGAGCTTGTTGATGTCTCGAGATTTGGCGGAAGCATAGGCCCCAGGGGGCCTAGGCCACTCTCAGATATGATTCTTGTCTTGAATCTTAAGGATTTAAGCTTTCCCGTGCCGGACTCCGCAGAGGTATGGGGATCACTCGGGTTAGGCCGAGTGATCGGAAGGAACCAGCTAGAAAAGTGGGTGGTGGGATGGTTCGGCTAGAGCCAAGGGATGATAGCTCGGTCGGGGCCGAGAAACGGTAGACGATAGCTCGGTCGGAGGGACCAAGAGACGATAGCTCGATCGGAGGGACCAAGAGACGATAGCTCGGCCGGGACCGAGAAACGAGGGCTCGGCTAGGGCCGAGAGATAAATAGCTCGGCTGGGACCGAGAGATGATGGCTCAGCTGGGGCCGAGAGATGATGGCTCGGCGGGGCCGAGAGACGATGTAGGCTCGGATGGGGGTGTGGAAACGCGATCCGCGTCTGAGAATCTTTAGCACGGTAAGGGGCTAAGGCGCCCGACCTACCGAGGCTGACTTATCCCTACGGGTGTTGTACAGCGAGCAGGAATCAGGGCTAGCCTTAGCCACGTACACGATTATTGAAGTGTGGTGATTTTACCCCTCAACACATGCCCCCCACTCCCTAGTTCGAAGCGTAGGTTCGGGCATAGGGAGTATAAGTCCAGGTGGCACGATTTGAATGGAAGGATTCAGATTAGACAACCCGTGCAATGATGCCCTATTTAATGCGCGGCCGCCGTGCCTTCATGGGTAAGGCTCCTTTGGGGAGACGGTTGGGGGACTGCCACGTAGCAAATCCGGTTTTTACGGCATTTGTAGAGGTGGTTCCGGGCGCCTTGGGTGAGACGCCTTATCTTCTCTTGAGGCGGTTTCCTTCGAGGGGAAGCAAAGTTGAAACAACGCCGTTTCTGCTCGCAGCGCTCCTTCGTTCCTCTTTGGAGCATTTTGTTCTCTGTTCCCTCTGTAGCTTCGTTTGGTGTTTCTCCTGGCTAGCAGAATGATGAGCCCCGACGACGTGGTTTCGGAGATTGCCGAGGATTTGGGAAAAATTTACCAGAAGTACGGCATTCCTTCGGATGTTGTTCTGCGGTTGCCGGAACCCGAGCATAGGGTTTCGCAAGATTTGGAACACGGGGTCTTTCTTTATGAAGATAGTCTGAAGGCAGGCCTCGGTTTCCTCTCCATCCCCTGGTGAAGGAGATCATGAAGTTTTACAACATCTTCCGACGATGGTGCTCCCAATAGCTGGCGGAGTATCATCGGGTTTATTTGATGTGCAACCGGATTCAGGTAGTGGCAACTCTGCCCTTTTTCGTGCTTGCTACCACCTGATACCTGGGAGGAAATCGGAGTGGCCTTACATCGGACCTCGGAGGTCGTTTAAGACGATGTGGATAAGCCGTCATCTATAAAGGGGTGGAAGATTCGATTCTTCATTGCTGAAGGGAACATTGGTTCCGATTTTTCCCGGGATGGGGAGACTTTGTTCAGGATGTGGAAACACATCCGACTTTATCCAAATAGGAGGAGGAGGATTTGGAAGTCCTCCGCGATGGCAGGGCGTTCTCGGCCAACGACTTATTGTCGGAGGAGGCTCTTTTCGCCGCCGGGCTTAGCCCTCTCAATCCGCATGGTAGGTCCTTTTTTACTTTTTCACTGGTTTTATTTGAGCAAATGCATCTCGGTCTGACCGCTTGCTCTTCGCTCCTGTAGCCAAGAAGTCTGAATTGTCAGGCCGCATACAGAAAAGGATAGGCAAGCGCCCAGGGGAGAGTAGCGGTGGGAGAAAAGTAAGCCCGAGAAGAAGGCTCGTCTCTCCGAAGAGCGCTTGTCAGAGGTTGGGGTAACCACGATGGGGGCGCCAAAAACGGAGGAGGGCCCAAAGAGGACTGCTGAGATTCCCTATCCCCCAGTGGTGGAAATAGAAGATAGCTCGGACGAGACTTCGTTGGCTCATCCGAACGCTCCTCCTTTGGAAGATGAGCCAATGGCTGGCTTGGCGGAGGTCGGTGCCCCTGAGGGCTCTTCCCCGAACGGAGAAATGTCTCTAGTCTTGGCAGGAGGACAGGAAGGGGTGACTGCAACCGCTGAAGCTCAAGAAGAGCTCTCTATTGGAGGGCCTCCCTCGAAGGGGTTTAGGGGCGGCAACGCTGGGTCGGCCGCAGAGACTCGCGAGGGGCTGATGACTAGAGAACCTCTTCCTGGAGAGGTTGGGGCAACAGCCGAACAGACTGAAACCTGGCGAGCCTGCAGGGGAAGAGCATATGTTCGCAATCGAGGGGAGAAACTCGGACGAGGGGATAGGGCAAGGTGAGAGTCTTGCGGCCGAAGCTTCCTCCCCAAAAGCTTCGGGAAAACTGGCGCTTGGGCTGGCCGAGTTATCCGAAGAAGGCAAGGCTAGAATTTTGCTAGAGGAGGCCAAGAGGTCAAAAGCTTCTCAATCGTAGGTTGCTCGGATCGATCCTTCGGGTGGCGATGGTCAGCCCAGTAGCTTGGACTCGGCCATCGAGGCGCGTTCGCTGCCCTAATGAGGTCGGTACTGTACCCAGCACGGATCCTTCGGTGGATAAGTTCGCGGACCTGGATCTTGTTGATGCCGCATTTGGCCAGCGGGACGCGGTGAAGGATATCCACCTTCTTCCCGAGATCAACAACTCTACCCTCATGGGGCTAGCCGGTCTTACATCTCCCAGGTAGGTTTCTACTCCCAAGCAGCGAATGCTTTCCAATTAGCTCGGTCGTGCTTTTCTCACTTTGTGTTTCATTTTGCAGAGTGCTTTGGTTACCAGGGCGCTGTGCTGGCGCTTGAGCCTGGCAACGGAGGCCAGTATCCAGGCCAGGAGAGTCAACACCGAGCTTCAATGCGAGCGGAAGCGTCTGACACATTTGAGCAGCTTCTGGGCACCAGTAACGAGAATCTGGAGGATGAAGGTATTGTATCGGGCTGCCCAAGATAATATGTCCAAGCTAGAGCTTGAAGTGAAGGAGCTGCGTGGGTTCCTGGCGAAGTGTGACGACGCATGCTCGGAGCTATCCCGGATCAAATCCAGGCATTCCGAAGAAATGGAAACTGTTAAGAAACAGTTTAACGAGAACTTGAGCAGGCAGAGGAGAGAGGCCCGGAAGAGAGGAGTCGCATGAGTAGAATGCTTGGCGAAACGGAGAAGGTACGGCGGTGCGACCGTGATATTGCCGACAGGGACGACAATATCAAATGGCACCAGGAAAAGATTAACCTGCTCGACAACAAGCTCTCCCAAGCCTGGGGAGAAGTTGATGATAGGCAGTCGAGGATCAATGATCTTAAGAGCAGAGTCGAGCTAATTAGAGCTGACAAGTCGAGGGCCATTGATGAGATCAAGGAGCTGACCAAGAAGCTAGCTCGGCAGGAGGAGGAGGTGTGGTCCTACCCCTTTTTTAGCTTCCTTTACTAGCCCATCGCGGCGTTGGCTAACTCTGTTTTTACAGATGAAAAAGGCGGAGCTGGATAACCGAGACCGAATGCGGGCCTTGCAAGGGGAGTTGGCATCCGGTTCGAGAGAGGAATTCAGAGCTCGAGAGGCGGGTCAGTGAGTCCGAGGAGCAGGTTGCTCTACTGGGAATCGAGCTACTGAAGCTGAGGGGCTGGTTGCCTCACTACGGAGCCAGGTAGCTGAAACTGAAATGTGGCTCGCTTTGCTCAAGGGCGAACAAGATGCAACTTGCGCCGATGCCTTCCAGCTCGGTGTGGAGGACACTCGAAGCAAGATATCCAAGGAGCATCCAGAATGGGACCTCTCCTTCTTGAGTGTTGAGACCCCTGAAGCTTTCCTGGGGGATGAAGAGGACGAATATTATGATTTTTCAGACGCCGATTCTGATTGCTCCGGGTGTTAGTGAGGCCGCGACCCTGGAAGGGCATCCTCGTCATATCATCGGGGAAACAGCAGTGTTCGAAAAGGGTGAGACAAGTCAAGCTCCCCCTAATGTCACTGAGGAAGCTGCCGAGGCTGGGGCCGTTCGCAACCCTGATTCTTAAGGGTTATCTGTATGTTTTTGCTTTTTTTTTTTGAACTTGTAACTCGGTTGGAGTCTTTAATGAATGAGCCTTTTGTCTCCATTCGATTGCCTTTCTCGGATGATCTCTTGTCTCAAGTTTTTCTTTTCTTCGACCGCGAGTAACCTATGGCTTATTTGCGCCGCTTGGTAGGTTTAGCTCGGATTTGAGCGAACATCTTGGTCGAGGCCGAGACATATGGATAGGCTTGGTGAAGGAGCCGAGATACGACATAGCTCGATTAAAGGGGCTGAGAGACGACCTAGCTGGCCGAAGTCACAAGGTGCGATAACTCGGCTAGAACCGAGAGATGCGGTAGGTCGACTGGAAAGGACCAGGAGTTACAGAAACGCCTTGGCCAGGACCGAGGTAGTCCGACTTATCGAGGGCGAAGACGTGGGTGTGCCTTCGATAAAAAGGGGGATTTGATCCGAGAAAAAGGGGGGTTTGTTAACTTTCCCATCGCCATTTTCTTATTCTTCACGTTGCGGAGGGAGCAAATCCTCACCTCTCGCGAGCGGCCACTGAAGTAACGACACGTGGCGAGGCCTTATGGCAGGGGCACTGGAGCCGATGGGTCGGGTGATCGGGGCACTTCGTCCAAAGTAGTTTAAATACCAACGGGTGGTAGGGCATCGTTAACCACTTCCTCTGCCGATCTTTTGCTGGTTTATCTAAACCTGTGATAGCAAGATGGCTTCCGAGGAAGGAGGAAGGTCGGCTGGAGCATCGGTCAATGGTGTCAATGCTCGTTGGGGACCCGTAGGGGCCGCACTAAGGCGATCATCGGGGAAGTCCTGGCCTCATCGTTTGCAAGCCATGAGCAACTTCAGAAGTCGGCCGAGCAATACATGGTTGCCTCCACCAGGGAGATCCTGTGCCTCCGTGAGACCAACGATCGGTTGGAAAGGAAGGTGGCGTCCCTTCAACGGCAGTTGGGCGAGCCGATTCTGCGGCGAGGGGAGGGCTCAGCGGCTCCCGGAGAGAATGGCGAGCCCCTGTAAGGGCCGATGTATTTTTCTTTCCTTTTGTCGCCCTTTTTATGATGAATGAAAAGAACAACTTCTGCGGCTTTCGTGTTTGCTGCTGTTTTGAGATGCTTGCTTTCATGTGCAAGTCTTATAAGCGATCCACTCCCTTGGAGGATTTTTGGCTATCCTGGCAAGATTCAAGGTATAGCGCTCATGCTTTAGCCGAAGTACAAGGAGTGCCTCGTTGTCGATGAGATGAGGCAGCTATCTTCATCTAGATCGGGGTGTGGGATAACACTCAGTCGTGCTGAACTGAAGATAGATACTTCGGCTTGTTCCGAAGTATGAAGCAGCTCTGGCCTTGAAGGGGAGCCTAAGGCAATGCCTTGGTTCATGCCTGGATACAACAGGCAGTTGGGTCAGAGTAGAGGATATCGAAGCGTCTTTATCGAGGAGTACTTGGCCTTTGCGCCTCTTTATTATTCTGTCAGTGCCTTGTCTTTTCCAAGGCAAGTCGACCTTCGTTTTGCCGAAGTAGATAGTACGGTTCTGTAGCCAGCAAAGGGTGGCCTTGGTGCTTTCCAAGGGGCTTTTATTATATCGATCTTTTCCAATGCGGGTCGTTTTAGCGTACGACGCAAGCACTTATCCGCCATTGGAGGACGTCGCTTTCACGGGACGATCTCCAGGGCTGCGTATCTGTAAGATCGGCGGGCGATTCTCCACATTTAAAATTCATGATCCGGGATCAGAGAAAATCTTTCGGCGTGCGTCATGTTGGGCGACGCGTTTGGCGCGCAACGAGGGGCGCTGTCTCCACCCCAGGAGGCCACGTGGTGGCGTGGATTAGGCGTTTTGAATCTCAGGCTTTCTGCCTTGATAGTTGCCCCCGATCCATTCTGCCTATAAAAAGGGGGAGGAAGGGGCCGTGTTAGGCCATCCCCAAAGCTTTCTTCTTTGTGTTCGTAGAAAAATTTCATGATGGTTGTGTCCCGAGGCTTAGGGCGGAGGGACTGAGTTTTTCTTTTGCAAGCAGTCTTCCCCCGGATAGCTAGGGTGATGAAGGAGTCGCTGAAGAGCGGCTCGTCCTCAAGGGAGGAGACTCGGAGATCACATGGAGAGCGCACAGGAGGTCCGCAGAGATCACATGGAGAGCGCACATATGCGCTTCCTGTGTGTCCTTTGTGGCCTGCTACGGGGGACGCAGGGTAGGAAGTGCATAGGCACCCCGTAGCACGCACGGAGCCCTCCTTCTCCATCGGGCTGGATTCTCGCCTCTTCTCTGAGGGGAATCCTTGCCACGGGAAGGGGGAGCTGAGAGCAGCGTGGGGCTGATGGTCCCCTAGCTCTCTCAATCGGGCAGCGGCCTGCAGCCCAGCATCCCACCCAGGGGGAAGCTGGTTAGTTTGCCCGATTCCTCAGAATCAGCATCCACGGGCCATGCCTCCTTTTGGATCTCTTAATTCATCCGGAGGGACCGTGGGAGGCCAGCTTTGCCACTTATCAGGGCGAGCTGATTGGTTTGTCTGATTTCTTGGGTCAGACGCCGAAGTATCATCGTTAACCGAAGCTGACTGGAGCAGTTCGGCCGAGATTTTACTCATTTTCATTTTCCATGCTTTGATGCACTTGTAACTCCTCTCAGGAGGTTGTAACTTTTCTTTTGATAAAGAAATTTTCATTCCTTCTTTCTTTAGCTTCTGCCTCCTTTGTGCTGGGGAGTTGTTACTCCTATATTGCTCAGTCCGGCCGGGGCTTGTAAGCTGCCCGAATCCGAGGAAGTCTTGGAGATCTTTCGGTCCGGCCGGGGCTTGCAAGCTACCGAATCCGAACAAATTTTGGGGACCACTTGGTCCGGCTGCAATATTATATTCTGACTCATAGCTCGGCCCAACCGAGGTACGGAGATTTAGCTTAGGTAAGTAGCTCGGCCATCGCCGAGGATCGTGATATCTTGTCCGGCCTTTATGTTGAATACAAACTCTGGTGTAGACTGTCAGAGAAGATGAGGGTTGCCCGACTGATGCATGGGGCCGGGACTTACGATTTGGTTACCTTCGAGGAAGGCGGGCCAACGCGTTTCATTTCTTGCGCTTTTTCGAGGGCGCCTGACAGATTTTCAAGGGCATTTATCTCAGAGGGTGTTTGACAAACGAGGGAAGTCCCTAGAGAAGGAGGGAGTTCCCGAGCACCTCGTTGATGCGAAACGATCCTCCTCGGGAGGGGGCGCGACCCCTCACTCCCGCGAGCGTCCATCGAGTGGTGACGCATGCTGAATTTTCACAGGTTGAGATTAATGACCCGACCGATCGAAACACTCACCAGGAGTTGTTTAAATATGGACTAGAGGGATGCCTGTACCGGTCATCCTTTCAGCCAGTTCCCAGCGGCTCTTGAGTGCGGATATGGCCTCCGGCGGCGAAAGGCGATCAACTCAAGGGCCGAACGGCAGTGCCGATGGCCGCAGGGACTTCTGGGAGAGTCGCATCACATTGATGGAATGGCCTTGGCATCAGCATTCGCGAGCCATGAGCAGCTACAAAGGGCGGCCGAGCAATATCTGGCCGTCTCGATGAGGGAGGTCGAGTCCCTCCGCCGTGTTATCATCCAGCAAGAAGGGGAGATAGCATCCCTTCACCAAAAGATCGCCGAGCTAGTTCAGCGTGGGGAGAGTTCGGCGGCTCCCGGGGAAGATGTGAAGCCTCTGTGAAGGCTATTTTTATCTTTCTTCTTCTCTTTGTCTTTTTCTTTATAATGAACAGAATGGGATGTTTTTTGGCAACTTTTGTTTTCGTGTCATCCCCAAGATGTTCGCCCCCGCCAAATATCATTTTGCGTTTTGGAGACCAACTAGATCGACCAGGGCTTGTAAGCGGCCGAATCCGAGCTAAGTTTTTAGGAGAACGCTTAGGTCGGCCGGGGCTTGTAAGCGGCCCGAATCGAGCTAAGTTTTAGGAAAACGCTTAGGTCGGCGGGGCTTGTAAGTGGCCCGAATCGAGCTAAGTTTAGGAGAGTACTTAGGTCGGCCGGGGCTTGTAAGTTGCCCGAATCCGAGCTAAGCCTTGGAGATCGTTTAGGTTGGCCGGGCTTGTAAGCGGCCCGAATCGAACATAGCTTAGGAGAGTACTTAGGTCGGCCGGGGCTTGTAAGCGGCCCGAATCCGAGCTAAGTTTTTAGGAGAACGCTTAGGTGGCCGGGGCTTGTAAGCGGCCCAAATATGAGCTAAGTTTTAGGAGAATGCGGGCTTGTAAGCGGCCCGAATCGAGCTAAGTTTAGGAGAGTACTTAGGTTGGCCGGGGCTTGTAAGCTGCCGAATCCGAGCTAAGCCTTGGATATCGTTTAGGTCGGCCGGGGCTTGTAAGCGGCCCGAATCCGAACATAGCTTAGGAGAGTACTTAGGTCGGCCGGGGCTTGTAAGCTACCCGAATCTGAGCTAAGTTTTTGGAGAACGCTTAGGTCGGCCAGGGCTTGTAAGGCAAATCCAAGCTAAGTTTTTAGGAGAACGCTTAGGTCGGCCGGGGCTTGTAAGCGGCCCGAATCCGAGCTAAGCCTTGGAGATCGTTTAGGTCCACCGGGGCTTGTAAGCGGCCCGAATCTGAACATAGCTTAGGAGAGTACTTAGGTCGCCGGGCTTGTAAGCTACCCGAGCTAAGCCTTGGAGATCGTTTAGGTCGGGGGGCTTGTAAGCGGCCTGAATCCAACATAGCTTAGGAGAGTACTTAGGTCGGCCGGGGCTTGTAACCCGAATCGAGCTAAGCCTTGGAGATCATTTAGGTCGGTCTGGGCTTGTAAGCGGCCCGAATCCGAACATAGCTTAGGAGAGTACTTAGGTCGGCCGGGCTTGTAAGCTACCCGAATCCGAGCTAAGCCTTGGAGATCATTTAGGTCGGCCGGGGCTTGTAAGCGGCCCGAATCCGAACATAGCTTAGGAGAGTACTTAGGTCGGCCGGGGCTTGTAAGCTACCGAATCCGAGCTAAGCCTTGGAGATCGTTTAGGTAGGCCGGGGCTTGTAAGAGGCCCGAATCCGAACATAGCTTAGAGAGTACTTAGGTCGGCGGGGCTTGTAAGCTGCCCGAATCCGAGCTAAGCCTTGGAGATCGTTTAGGTCGGCTGGGGCTTGTAAGCGGCCCAAATCCGAACATAGCTTAGGAGAATACTTAGGTCGGCGGGGCTTGTAAGCTACCCAAATCCTAGCTAAGCCTTGGAGATCGTTTAGGTCGGCTAGGGCTTGTAAGCGGCCCGAATCCGAACATAGCTTAGGAGAGTACTTAGGTCGGCCGAGGCTTGTAAGCTGCCCGAATCCGAGCTAAGCCTTGGAGATCGTTTAGGTCAGCCAGGGCTTGTAAGTGGCCCAAATCCGAACATAGCTTAAGAGAATACTTAGGTCGCCGGGGCTTGTAAGCTAACCGAATCCGAGCTAAGCCTTGGAGATCATTTAGGTCGGCCGGGGCTTGTAAGCGGCCCGAATCTGAACATAGCTTGAGAGAGTACTTAGGTCGCCGGGCTTGTAAGCTGCCCAAATCCGAGCTAAGCCTTGGAGATCGTTTAGGTCGGCCGGGGCTTGTAAGCGCCCGAATCTGAACATAGCTTAGAAGTGTACTTAGGTCGGCCGGGCTTGTAAGCTGCCCAAATCCGAGCTAAGCCTTGGAGATCGTTTAGGTCGGCCGGGGCTTGTAAGCGGTCCGAATCCGAACATAGCTTAGGAGAGTACTTAGGTCGGCCGGGGCTTGTAAGCTACCCGAATCCGAGCTAAGCCTTGGAGATCATTTAGGTCGGCCGGGGCTTGTAAGCGGCCCAAATCCGAACATAGCTTAGGAGATACTTAGGTCGGCGGGGCTTGTAAGCGGCCCGAATCGAACATAGCTTAGGAGAGTACTTAGGTCGGTCGGGGCTTGTAAGCTACCCGAATCCGAGCTAAGCCTTGGATATCGTTTAGGTCGGCCGGGGCTTGTAAGGCCCGAATCCGAACATAGCTTAGGAGAGTACTTAGGTCGGCCGGGGCTTGTAAGCTGCCCGAATCTGAGCTAAGCCTTGGAGATCGTTTAGGTCGGCTGGGGCTTGTAAGCGGCCCGAATCCGAACATAGCTTAGGAGAATACTTAGGTCGGCGGGGCTTGTAAGCTACCCGAATCCGAGCTAAGCCTTGGAGATCATTTAGGTCGGCTAGGGCTTGTAAGCGGCCCGAATCCGAACATAGCTTAGGAGAGTACTTAGGTCGGCCGAGGCTTGTAACTGCCCGAATCCGAGCTAAGCCTTGGAGATCGTTTAGGTCAGCCAGGGCTTGTAAGCGGCCCAAATCCGAACATAGCTTAGAGAATACTTAGGTCGCCGGGGCTTGTAAGCTACCCGAATCCGAGCTAAGCCTTGGAGATCATTTAGGTCGGCCGGGGCTTGTAAGCGGCCCGAATCCGAACATAGCTTGGAGAGTACTTAGGTCGACCGGGCTTGTAAGCTGCCCAAATCCGAGCTAAGCCTTGGAGATCGTTTAGGTCGGCCGGGGCTTGTAAGCGCCCGAATCGAACATAGCTTAGTGTACTTAGGTTGGCCGAGGCTTGTAAGCTGCCCAAATCCGAGCTAAGCCTTTGAGATCGTTTAGGTCGGCCAGGGCTTGTAAGCCCAAATCCGAACATAGCTTAGGAGAGTACTTAGGTCGGCCGGGGCTTGTAAGCTACCGAATCGAGCTAAGCCTTGGAGATCGTTTAGGTCGGCCGGGCTTGTAAGCGGCCCGAATCCGAACATAGCTTAGGAGAGTACTTAGGTCGGCCGGGCTTGTAAGCTACCCGAATCCGAGCTAAGCCTTGGAGATCATTTAGGTCGGCCGGGGCTTGTAAGCGGCCCGAATCCGAACATAGCTTAGGAGAGTACTTAGGTCGGCCGGGGCTTGTAAGCTACCCGAATCCGAGCTAAGCCTTGGAGATCGTTTAGGTCGGCCGGGCTTGTAAGCGGCCCGAATCCGAACATAGCTTAGGAGAGTACTTAGGTCGGCCGGGGCTTGTAAGCTACCCGAATCCGAGCTAAGCCTTGGAGATTGTTTAGGTCGGCCGGGGCTTGTAAGCGGCCCGAACCGAACATAGCTTAGGAGAGTACTTTGGTTGGCCGGGGCTTGTAAGCTGCCCGAATCCGAGCTAAGCCTTGGAGATCATTTAGGTCGGCCGGGCTTGTAAGCGGTCGAATCCGAATATAGTTTAGGAGAGTACTTAGGTCAGCCGGTGCTTGTAAGCTACCCGAATCGAGCTAAGTTTTTAGCGTCGTTCGGTCCCGATCACGCTGGGGGCGCTCGGTCATACCGAGCTTTTATCAAGAGGGACTCGACCTAGCCGAGGTTCGGAGATTCAATTCAGAGCTCAGGGAACGGCTCGGATGTGCCGAGAGTGAGTTAGAGATATTGATTTCTCATCACAATTTTTCCAAAGAGTCGACCATGTCATAAATAATAGGAATAAGATGCCATAGTTATAAATGGGGCAGGTCAAAGAGGCGTACCCTACTGATAGTATACGTGGAGGTTGTCCGAGTTCCACGTACGGGGAATGGTTTTTCCGCTTAGATCCTGGAGCTTGTAGGTGCCAGGTCCGATGACTTCCACTACTTGGTAGGAGCCTTCCCAGCTTGGCGAGAGCTTTCCTTGCTCCAGCGGCTTGGAGACGGATGCTTTCTGGAGAAGGAGATCACCAGGTGAGAAGGATTTCCCTTTGACTCTGGAGGCATGGTAACGGGCCACTCTCTGCTGGTATGCAGCCATTCTGATTCAAGCTTTTTCCCTGACCTCTTCTACCAAGTCGAGATTGGTGCGGAGCTGTTCGTCGTTGGCTTCTTCCAAGTAGCTTTCAACTCGAGGAGAGGGCAGGCCTATCTCCACTGGGATGATGGCCTCCATGCCAAAAGCCATCCGGAACGGGGTCTCTCCGGTGGGGATCCTCCGGGTGGTGCGGTAGGCCATAAAACATGGTGAAGTTCGTCCCCCATCTGCCTTGGGCTCTGGCGAGCCAAGCTTTAATCCCTTGAAGCAGGGTTCGATTTGTTACCTCGGCTTCTCCATTGGCCTGTGGATGCCCTACTAAGGTGAGGCGATGGGTAATGCCATGATCTTCGCAGAATTTTCAGAACTTGGGATTATCGAACTACTTGCCATTGTCAGTGATGATGGTATGCGGGAGGCCAAAGCGGCAGATGATGGATTTCCACACGAAATCCCTGGCCCGAGCTTCGGTGATTTGGGCGATTGCCTCAGCCTCGACCCACTTGGTGAAGTAATCAATGGCAACGAATAAAACTTCCTCTGTCCGGTGGTGAGGGGAAAAGGGCCAAGAATATCCATCCCCCACTTAGCAAAGAGTCAAGCGAGGAAATGGGGATCAGACTGGCGGAAGGGAGCCTCTGAATGTTGGAGTGCCTTTGGCAGGGGTCACAGGCTCGGACGAAATTGTCGGCATCCTTTTGCATGGTTGGCAGTAATATCCCTGGCGAAGCACCTTGTGGCATAGAGATTGACTTCCTAGATGACTGCCACAAATTCCTTCATGCACCTCCCGAAGTGCATAGTCAGCCTCAGACGGGCGGAGGCATCTGAGAAGCGGCATGGAGAAGGACCGCTTATAGAGCTGGTCGTCGATTAGCACATAGTGGGTAGCTTGCAACTTCAGCTTTCTTGCTTTCCTGCGGTCGGCTGGGAGGACCCTTCTTTAAGATACTTCAATATAGGGTCAAACCCTGGTTTGACCTCAATCTGCATCACTCGGTCTGCCTCCGATGCTGGGCTTTTCCAGAATTTCCAAGGGGAACTTCCACTCGGAGTCCATCGACTCCGCAGTTGCTAGCCGGGATAGTAGATCGGCACGAGCATTTTTCGATCTGGGGATCTGGATAACTTCGAATTTGGTGAAGTGAGAGAGTAAGTTCTGCACCTCTTAGAGATACCGAATCATGTTTGGCTCTCGGGCCTCAAACTCACCCCGCACATGACTGGCTACCAACTGAGAGTCGGTAAAGGCATTCATTTTCTTTACTTTCAGGTCACGGGCAATTCGGAGTCTGGCGAGCAGAGCTTCATATTCGGCTTCGTTGTTGGAGGCTGGGAAGGAGAATCGAACGCCGTACTCAAAGGTTATCCCCTCTAGACTGGTGAGGACTAGACCAGCACCGGAGCCATTGGTGTTGGAGGATCCGTCGATGTGGAGTAGCCACAGGGTGTTTGGTCTTGATACTTGGAGGAGTCCGGGGTAGAGCCATCTTCTGGGATAGTGCATTCAAGGAGGAAGTCGGCAAGGACCTGCACCTTTATGGAAGGGCGAGGCTGATATCGGATGTCATGCTCGCTCAACTCAACGGCCCACTTTGCCATTCTTCCTGATGTCTTCGGGCGGTGGACCACCACCTTGATTGGCTGGTCAGTGAGGACCATCACTGAATGCACTTGAAAATATGGTCGCAATCTCGAACCGACATTATTAGGGCCAGTACCAGCTTTTCGATCCGGGTGTATCTCGTTTCGGTGTCTCGGAGCAGTTTGCTGACATAGTAGATTGGCTTATGAGTCTTCTTCTCTTCTCTAACCAAAACCGAGCTAATTGCGCCCTCCGAAACTGCGAGGTATAGAAACAGCATTTCTCCCGGATTGGGACTGCTGAGGAGAGGCGGAGAACCGAGATACTTCTTGAGGTCTTCGAATGATTTTTGGCACTCGGGAGTCCATTGAAAGTTCTTGGCGGATCGGAGAGCTTTGAAGAAAGGGAGGCTCCTCTTGGTCGATCGAGCCACGAAGCGGTTTAGGGCCACAATCCTCCCCATCAGGCGCTGGACTTCTTTGATAGACGAAGGTGGTGTCATTTGCTGAAGGGCATGAATTTTCTGTGGGTTGGCTCGATGCCTCACTGAGAAACCATAAAGCCCAGAAATTTTCCTGAGGTGACGCCGAAAGCGTATTTTGCCGGATTGAGCTTCATCTGATACTTTCGGAGTGTCGCGAAGCTTTCTAAAAGGTCTTCAATATGTCGGGAAGCTTCTTTGCTTTTAACCAGCATGTCATCAACGTATACTTCCATGTTCCAACGATCTGCTCCTTGAAGACCTTGTTTACTAGGCTTTGGTAGGTGGCGCCCGCATTCTTTAGACCAAATGGCATGACTCGGTAGCAATAGGTACCTCGGTCGGTTATGAAGGCTATTTTTTCTTCATCCTCAGGTGCCATCCGAATTTGGTTATAGCCTGAGTAGGCATCCATGAAGGTCAGCATCTGATGGCCGGAGGTGGCATCTACGAGCTGGTCGATCCAGGGGAGAGGAAAACTGTCTTTCGGGCATGCTTTATTAAGGTCGATGAAGTCGATGCAGATTCTCCACTTGCCATTCGACTTTTTGACCATGACGACATTGGATAGCCAGCTCGGATAATTTACCTTCCAAATGAAGTTTGCCTTAATGAGCTTGTCCACCTCTTCTTTAATTGCTCTCTACCGGTCTGGGGCGAAGCTTCTCTTCTTCTGCTTCATAGGTCGGGACATCTCGTGACATTAAGATGGTGGATAAGGATGTCCGGACTGATCCCAAGCATGTCTGAGGCTGACCAGGCGAAGACGTCAGCATTCCTTCAGAGAAAATTGATCAGCTCTAGCCGAATCTCCCCCTTTAGCAACGATCGATCCTTATGGTTCGGTCAGGCCGAGCTTCGTCCAAGGGCACTTCCTCCAGCTCTTCGGCTGGTTCTCCTCGCTGCTCGGCGAAATCCTCCCGAGCGTCTAGTCCATCAACCTCGGGCAGTCTGGATTGTAGGCTGGTGATGAAACACTGCTGAGCTATTGCTTGGCTCCCCCGAACTTCACCTACCCCTCGCTCGGTAGGGAACTTCATAACAAGATGCGGGATGGAGATGGCGGCTCTGAGAGACATTAGGTTGGGTCTTCCCAGGATAGCATTGTAGGGCGACCGAAGCTTGGTCACCAGGAAATCTGCATACACAGTGGCCACATGGGGCCAGGTCCCCGCATAGACCGTCAAGGTGACGATCCCCTCCGGGACAATGACATCGCCGGTGAACCCCATTAGGGTGGAGTCCATGGCTCGGAGATTCTCTATAAGAAGCTTCATCTTCACAAACACATCGAGGTACAAAACATTGATGGAGCTTCCACTATCAATGAGAATCCGGCTTACATCATAGTTGTTCAAGTTTAGAGATACAACTAATGCATCATCATATGGGAACTGTATCCCTTGGAAGTCGTCATTGGAGAAAGAAAGCTCATCGGGGCGTGCCTTCTTCGGCGCCGGACCTTCTTCGTCGTCCCTCCGCCTGAAGGACCACCGACCGCCTCAATCACATTGATGTGGCCAGCAACTAGAGGATTTGGAGGGGAAGGAGGTTGCTGCTGGGGCTCAGGCCGGCGATCGCCCCGTTCCTTGGCTCGGGGGCTCCTCTGAACCTATCTAGTTTACCTCGCTGGATGAGCCTTTCAATCTCATTCTTAAGCTGCCAGCACTCTTCAATGTCGCGGTGGTAGCGACAATATTTGGCGGGATCTCTCCGGGCGCATTCCCACGGAGAGGAGGAGGTCGAGGGAGCTGGCGCTCGATCTCCATGAAGATCTCCATTCTTGGGGCAGTGAGCGGAGTGAACCGGTGGAACCTCCTAGGTAGGCTTTGAGAGTGGTTCCTCGGTGGCGGCTGGGGAATCCTCTTGCGGCGAGGCGGACTTGGCCGGCGGGCAGGTCAGTGCCTATCGGAGCCCTTGGGCTCCTTCTTCTTCATTAGCTCGGCTCGGATGGCTCTCCGTGACTCCTCGACTCTGGCATATTTGTCGGCCAGGGCCATCATGTCGGAGAGGTTTGGCAGGTAGCTGACCTCCAGCGCCAGGTAGAAGTCGCTCTCCTTCAGTACTCCACCCGCTAGGGCGAACATGGCCACCTCATGATCAAGGTGGTCCACCTCTAGCAGGCCATATTAAAATGGCCGAGATACTTCTTCAGGGACTCCCCCTCTCTCTGCTTAACTTCGGAGAGGGAGTCGGATCTTCGTCGGTGGCGGTGGCTACTGACGAACTGGCTGATGAATAGGCAGCTCAGCTCATCAAAAGAATTAACATAACCTAGTTTCAAAGCATTGAACCAGGTTCGGGCAGATCCCCTGAGGGTGGAAGGAAAAGCGCGGCAGAGGACCGCATCTGATGCTCCATGGAACATCATTATTGATCGGAAGTTGCTGAGATGATCATCGAGGTCGGAGGAGCCATGATAAGGCTCGATGGCAGGCAGCTTGACGTGGGGAGGAATCACTTCCTCCATGATTTTCTTAGAGAAGGGGGCGCCTGCTCCACTTTATTCTGAAGCGGATGGGCTTGCTTGGCGGCGTCAAGCTCTTGACGCATTTCTTGGAGTTGGCGGCGGATCTCGTCATAAAGAGCAAGAGGGGCAGGACGAGGAGGATTCTGAGACAGTGTCGAATCATGGTGAGAATACACGGGGAGAGAGATCGGGCCCGCCGAGATCTGGGGATCCTCTTGCAGGCTAAGATCCTTGTCTCCTGGATCACAAGTTTTTAGGGACTTGAGGGCCCTTCTTCTAGCGCCAATCTGTTGCTGCTGAAATCCATCCTCCGACTTGGACGCGGCGGGGCTTCGAGACGGGCTTCCTCCTGGGCGGACCTGCAAGACAGTCCTCACGCGAAAGGCGTTAGGGGTGGCCCTCTGCGGAAGACCCTTCGACGCTCAAGTCAGTGGAGATCGACGGTCAATAGAAATGAGGAGAAGGCTCTCGCCGAAGAGTTCCTCCAGAGGCTCCGAGCGAAGCGCTAATGGCGGAAATGGAGGCAGAGAGAGAAGGAGAGAGAGAGAGCCAGTGAGCAAGTGTGCACATGGGAGATGGCGTATCTGAGGGGGTCTGAAGTTATGTATTTATAGAGGATTACCTAGTTGTTTGGGAGCGTCGTGGGCCCGAAAGCTGTTGAGATTCGAATCCAGTTTGTTATGGATCGGTAGGATTCGTATCTGGTTAGTTAGAGGATCAACAGCTGGGAGAGCTTGTTGATGTCTCGAGATTTGGCGGGAGCATAGGCCCTAGGGGGCCTAGGCCACTCTCAGATATGATTCATGTCTTGAATCTTAAGGATTTAAGCTTTCCCGCGCCGGACTCCACAGAGGTATGGGGATCACTCGGGTTAGGCCGAGTGATCGGAAGGAACCAGCTAGAAAAGCCGGGTGGTGGGATGGTTCGGCTAGAGCCAAGGGACGATAGCTCGGCCGGAGCCGAGAAACAGTAGATGATAGCTCGGTCGGAGGGGCCAAGAGATGATAGCTCGACCGGGACCGAGAAACGAGGGCTTGGCTAGGGCCGAGAGATGAGATAGCTCGGCTGGGACAGAGAGATGATGGCTTGGCTGGGGCCGAGAGATGATAGCTCGGCTGGGGCCGAGAGATGAGATAGCTCGGCTGGGACCGAGAGATGAGATAGCTCGGCTGGGACCGAGAGATGATGGCTCGGCTGGGGCCGAGAGACGATGTAGGCTCGGATGGGGGTGTGAAAATGCGGTCCGCGTCTTGAGAATCTTTAGCCCGGTAAGGGGCTAAGGTGCCCCGACCTACCGAGGCTGACTTATCCTTGGCGGATGTTGCACAGCGAGCAGGAATCAGGGCTAGCCTTAGCCACGTATATGATTATTAAAGCATGGTGATTTTACCACTCAACATATCCTATGACAAGTGACAAGCAAATCAAGCGTGTTTACAGTAGTTCAGACAACTTTTTAATCCTCTTCTAAACTATATATAGTACAGTTGGATATATAGTTCCTTATCTAAAGGCATTATCCCACTATTAAACGTATGAAGAGCAGATGTAGTGCAGGACAAAACCAAAGCAGATTTATTCAAAAAAATCTTAGCATGGCACTCTTTGGTAGTTCTTCAAGTCCTAATTCAATAAGAGGTCCTGATTTACACAAGAATTGTTCTTTATATGCAATTAATCCATAATGAAAGGAATTAAATGTAGAACTTCTTTTATTTGCTATTTTCTTATAATTTAGAGAATTACTTGTTTCTCTCCATGAGTTATATTCTTTTCATATTTCTCTTTCCAACATTTAACATGACTTGATGAGATAAAGCGGAAGAATTTATAATTTTGGAAACGTTTCGTCCATGTTGTAAGTTATGCATCCAACTTGCATTACACTTGAAAAAAAAAAAAGATAGAAATTATATATTGTTCAATTCATAAGCAATACACTTACTATATATATATAAAGAATGTTAAAATTTGATGGCAGAAATAGAACCAAACATTTCAAATCTAAACCCATGCCTATAACTATGAAAAGTATCAGTCCACAATTTATATATATTTGACATTGTTAATTGTTACTTATGGAACCAAATCTGATGATAAAATATCGAAGATTCAGTGAACTTTGTCCCCATGGAGTCGATTACCATGTCCAACAAATGGAGATGGGTAAAGGACTGGTTCTATGCTTGTCTTATGGTTCCTTCCTTGCTCACGGGACCACTAGGGACACTTGCTAACACATCATTTTCGGACAGCAATATAACTTATTTGCAAAGGCTGTGACATAAGCATCAAATTTAATAAAAATTGTGATGCTTAATGATTTAAGCATCCTTATCTCCACATCTATTATTGAGTACGAAATTCTTGCAACTTGGTTTCGAATAGGTTCTACCTCAATGTTAAATCTACTCAAGTCTATGCTATCAGTTTTTAAGTTGCATGCATTTATTAGATAAAAAAATTACTTGCACTTTGTTGTTTAATATGGATAATTATCTTAGATGAAAATATACTTTTGGTTCTTAAACTTTTACTCAAAATTTATTTTGATCTTTAAACTTTTAATTATTATAGTTTAGTTCCTAATATTTTAGAACGTTGCATTTATGGCATCCCATTGTATAAGATAAGTTAAAATTGATGAAATAACTAATATGTTATCCTGTTAACTAGTCCGAGTGTTTACACTTATCCTCTCAATTTTAATTAGCTTTATGTAACAAGATGCCAAAAATATAATATTTTTGAAATATGAAGAATTAAACTTTAACAACTCAAAGTTTAAGAATCAAAATGAATTTTTAAAAAAGTTTAAGGATCAAAAGTATATTTTTGTTATTATCTTTGGAGGGTTAAAGCTTTGTATTTGTTTGCATGATGTAGTGAGCTCAGCGGTGCGATGTTATAAAATAAAAAAAATGATGTATTGGTTGAGACAATGTGAGCTCAAATCATTTGTGGAAATCAGATTAGGAGTGGCAAACGAGTCAGATTGGATTATAAGCAAGCTGGGTCTAATACTGGTTAATCATAAAAACCATCAATTTGAACCTAATCTATTTATTAGAGTGATTAGAATTTCACATCCAAATGTAACCTGTTTAATAAATGTGTAATCCGATCCAACCTGATTCGTTTAACCTGTTTAACCTATTAACTAATAATAAAAAGATTAAATGTTAACCTTGTTAGCTCATTTAATATGTTAATTAACATGTTAACCAGTAATATAAATAGGTTAATTTGATTTGGTCCGATCCAACTAGTTACTTAAACGGATTAAAAACACTGAATCCAAAACTAACCCATGTAATATATACAAATTTAGACTGATCAATTCATTGACAATCTGAACCTATTTAATCCAAATTCAAACCAAAATCCAAACCCATTTATGGTAGATTAAATATGGATTAGATAAATAGATCGAATCACTTTTCACCACCTTCAAGTTAGATTGGTTTGGTGTTTTGGTTGGACTGTAGCCTATAGGAGGTCCACTGTGAGCCTTATTTAACTTTAATATAAGGCTTCGTTCTGTGAATGTTGGCCCCAAGATTAGTGCAGGAAAATGGTTATATATTTAAACCTCAGATACTGTGGTGGATGGTCATGTTCAGATGATTAATGAAATTGGACTAGAAGTTTGGGAAAGGGATGGGAAATAAACATGAAAGTTTCATGAAGTATATATATGGGGAGAGGCAGGTGTGACTTAATCCATTATGATAAAAAAAATGCTATGAAATACTACTTAATTCCTTGCTTCCTTAGTCTCCCCTAATGGCCGCTCTCTCTCTCTCTCTCTCTCTCTCTCTCTCTGAACCTAGATCTCTCGAGAGATGGAACATCAACTTGGTTTGAGATGGTTAGGATAGGATCCAAAATCTCCATGCCAATCATTTAGTAGGTGCGACTTTTTTGACTAACTAAAAAATGTGGGTCCCTGGACAGAAACCTCATCTCAAGGGGGGCCCTACGTGGCTACACCACTGGTTAAACATTGTCAAGGATAAATTCCAATATTCTCCCTCTGTGACCGTTTGCCAACTCCATATCTTTTTTTCTTGGGTCAGGAAAGTCCCCTATGTTTCTAGAGATTTAATTACAATGCCAGTGGAATTTATGCTCTCATTCTCTGCCGTCCTCGCTATCCTGAGCTTGTTTATAGCACTGGCCTCGGTTTGGAATGCGGTGTACCATAAAAAAAACTTGTTTTACTTACACTCTAGTAAATATCCACTCAGATATAATCAAATTTAAATTAAATAATAAAGATTCCGTATAAATGATTTGAACTTTTGGTTATAATTAATCATTTTTAAACTTTTTAAATATCAAAACTTATTTTACTTTTGGTTATGTAATTCAGATATTTTCAGCTAGTGCATGAATCAAGTGATTAAAAAATATATATTATTTTATGTTATCTGAACATTTTCATTTTTAACCATTTGATTCATGGATTAGGAATCCATAAATCATGTAATTTTTTATGTTTAAATACTTAAGAGTAGTAAATTCCTTACCACAATTTGGATCGTCCTCTTTCTACCCTTGGAGCATAGCACACATTTGATCAGTCCTAAATCATGTGGAGATGCGGAAGCGAGATGATATTCCTGCTAAAATTCTGCAGCAGAATTTTGGATCTTGATCTTGGTAATCTTCTCGGATTGATTAGCAACTAGGATTTTCTTTGGTTTCTTGCGCCCCAAGATTGTAAGAGAAGGTCATGATCTCTCTTCTTCCTCACGTGAACCTTCAGATCTGATCCAAAAAATCAAGAGACGCTGCCCAAGAAGAAGGTGTTGCTAGGGTTTCTTCCTTCTCCTTTCTTAAGAGAGGCGGTTCCAAGAAGATGACTAGGACAGAGATGACAACAATAAAACCCTAGAAATTTAGGGCATCTATGTGTGAGAAAGAAAAAAAGATGTGTATAAGAGAGGAAAGGAGAGGTACATCTTGTTCTTGAGAGAAAAGAGTTTCTTTTTTCATCTATAATCATCATCGTTACATGACTATATCAAACCCGTCCCTATGACGGCCACTAAAATAAAACCAGCACCACACATGAACCAGTGCCTTATTACATAGATAATAAACCCTAAAAAACTTTCTTGTACCAGCCCACACCTTTAGCCCAAACCCAGCCCAATAATAGACTTGCCCTCTTAAGACCCAACAACCTGGGCCCTAAACCTGTGGAGCCTATAAACCTCCATCCTAGGATCCGAGCTTTGAAGTGTCACACCAGGCTCTACAATCTCTACCTTGGTGCTTCAAAGCTACTGAAAAATCTGCACATTCCCTTAAACCCATCAGTGTCACACATGAGAGAAAGATATCCCATGGAAGAGTCTTCGTAAGTGTATTTGCCTGGTTCTTCTTTGTATGAACTTTTACCAGCTCCACTTCACCTTCTTCCATCAATTCTTTGATCCTATGATACCTCACATCTATATGCTTTGTACGTGTATGATAGATTGGGTTCTGAGCCAACTGCAGGGCACTCTGACTATCACTGTGTAGCAATACTATACACTGCTTCACTCCCATTTTCATGATGAGTCTCTTTAACCAAAGTGCCTCCTTGGCAGCCTTTGTAATCCCTATATACTCAGCTTCTGTTGTAGACAAAGCTGTAATAGGTTGAATGGTTGATCTCCAAGAAATTAATCCACCATACATGCTGAACACATACCCTGTGGTAGACCTTCTTATATCCAGATCACCTACAAAATTTACATCCACAAACCCTTCCAATGGACCTAATGACTTACTTGGGATATTAGATTTCTCCTTAGGTCCTTCTTGCTGCCCAAAAATTAGATCAAGTCCACGAGTTCCCTGAAGATACCTCAAAATCCACTTGAGTGCCTTCCAGTGCTCCTTTTCTGGGTTCACCATGAATCTGCTCACCTGGCTCACTGCATGTGCTATGTTAGGTCTATAACACACCATAGCATACATAATGCTGCCCACTATACTGGCATATGGAACTCTCTCCATGTACTCTTTCTTCTCATCTGTCTGGAGGTTCTGTAACTTAGAAAGAGATATGTGATTAGCCAAAGATGTTTCAACTGGTTTGGCCTTATCCATCCCAAACCTCTCCAACACCTTCTGAATATATCCATCCAATGACAAGTGTAGAATTCCCTTGGTCCTATCTCTGTAAATTTTCATCCCAAGTATCTTTCTAGCTGACCCCAAATCATTCATCTCAAATTCTATTGATAATGCAGATTTCAGTCCATTCACTGCTTCAATACTCCTGCTGGCAATGAGCATATCATCCACATACAGAAGGAGATACAATGCATCATTCTTATCCATATTTTTAGATAGACACAAGTATTATATTCATATCTAGAAAATTCAAGGCCCAAAATAAAAGTGTCAAACCTTTTGTACCACTGATGGGGTGACTGCTTCAAACCATAGAGCGATTCTTTAGTAGACACACTTTTTCTTCCAATCCAGATTCCTTGAAACCCTATGGTTGGTTCATATATATCTTCTCCTCTAGACTCCCATGTAAGAAAGCCGTCTTCACATCCATCTACTACAAGTTCATACCATGTTGTGCTACAAGAGACAACAATACACGAATTGAAGCATGACGTACCACTGGAGAGAATACCTCTGTGTAGTCCACACTCTCTCTCTGTGAGAATCCCTTAGCAACAAGCCTTGCTTTGTATCTGACTCTACCTTGCTCTGAAGGTGCCTCCTTCTTTGTGAACACCCATTTTGAACCAATGGCCCGAGCATCTCTAGGTAGATCCACTAGCTGCCATGTCTTATTCTTTTCCAAGGACTTCATCTCCTCCATCATGGACTGCATCCATGACTCTCTTTCTGAACTTTCCATGGCTTCTTGGAAGGTCTCTAGATCTTCATTTGTAGTGATGAAAGCATAGAAAATTATCTCATCAATGCGATACCAAGCAGGTTTGATGATGGTACGCTTTGCCTTGTGTAGTGCCACACCCCTTTGATCATCTCTCAAAGCTGAAGTGCGTGACTCTACCTGCACCTCCTTGTGGATTGATGGCTCTCCTGGATAATCCTTCACATGTATTAGAATATCATACCAAACTCCACCTCAAAAGAAGCACGTTTTAAAGTAGAAATAGAAGGTACATCACCTATCAGCCAATGCTGTCCATTGCTGTCATGTCCAGCCTTTTCAGTTCCATCTGCAATCTCTGACCTCTTCAAGATGCTCTTCTCATCAAAAATGATGTCTCTACTGATGATACACTTTTGTGAATCTAAACTCCATAGCAAATAGCCCTTAATTCCCTGTGGATACCCAATGAAGATCAGCCTTTATGATTTTGGGTCTAGCTTGCTCCTTTCAATTGCCTCCACATGTGCATAGGCTGGGCAACCAAAAATTCTCAGGTGTCCAAGCTCCACCTTCTTTCCATTCCAGATCTCCTATGGAATGCCTTCATCAAGTTTTTAGTAGGGGACATGTTAACAAGAAAACCATAGAACATAATTGCATCACCCCAGAAGACCTTGGGCAGTGATGCCTGCAGCCTCAAACTCCTAGCCTTCTCTGTCAATGTACGATTCATTCTCTCTACCACACCATTCTGCTAGGGAGTCATCTTCACTGTGTAATGGCGTTGGATCCCATTTTCTTCACAATAGCTTCTGAATTCATTGCTTATGTACTTCTTTCCATTATCAGATCTCAAACACTTCATTGGTTTTCCTGTCTCCATTTCAACACCAACTCTCCAAGCCTTAAATCGGGCAAATACCTCTAATTTTTTTCTTATCAGATATATCTATACCTTCCTAGAGTAGTCATCAATGAAGATAAAAAAATACTTAGTTCCATAATACCTTCACTCTGCTTGGAACTACTAGCAAACCTCACCCTATGTTGTTTGCCATAAATATAGGGCTCACAGATATCATTATCCTCCTTCTTGAGTGCTGAAATCAGACCTCTTTTGCTGAGTTCTATAAGCCTTTATCACTCATGTGTCCCATTCGATAGTGCCACAGTTTATTGACCAACTGTTCCTTCTGTGCCGCTGCTAGCACCTTAGCATCATCCGTGACCACTGAGCCTTCCATATGATAAAAATTATTTTCCAACCTTCTCCCTTTCATCACCACTAATGCACCCTTGGTTATCCTCAAACAACCACTTTCTGGCTGGCTTCCAAAAGCAAATTCCTACTTCTTCAGGTAGCCCAATGAAATCAGATTTTTCTTCAACTATGGGACATGTTTGACATTGGTCAAAGTCCTTATAACCCCATCATGCATCCTCACCCTTATGCTTCCAACTCAGCAACCTTACAAGAATGATTATCACCAAGGTATACACTCCCTTCATCAGATTCTTCATAAGTTGTAAACCACTCCCTATGCAAAGTATAATGGTGAGAATAGGCTGAGTCAAGTGTCCAACAACTATCACACTTCTTGGTCCCATCTAAAACTACCAGTACATCATCTTTACTGTCTTCAGATGAATTTGCACCACCATTGCTGGCTGAACCTCCCTTGGAAATGCCCTTCCCCTTCTTATTCTTCAAAAGTGGGCAATTTCTCTTCAGGTGACCAATCTGATGACACTTGTAACACTTCCATGCTTTCTGCTTGCCCCAAGAGTTAGATCTGCCTTTGGACTTGCCTTTAACCTTTTTCCAGGGTCTTCCTTGCCTCTCATTCATAGAAAGTACCTCTGTGTTAGAGTTTTTCATGCGGATCTTTTCTCTTTACTAGTTTGATCTCAGCACCCCCACAACCTCTTCATAATTCAGGGTCTCTTTCCCATACACCAAGGTTGTAATCAGATCATCATAGGAATTGGGTAGAGAACACAACAAGACGAGGGTCTTGTCTTCTTTATCAATCTTCACATCAAGGATCATCACCTCTAAGCACACTTGATTGAATTTTTGAATATGGGCCACAAGATCACCTCCCTCAAGCATTCTCAAGCTGTACAACTATTTCTTCAACCACAACTTGCCTGTCATGCTCTTTCCCATGTAAGTGTTCTTTAAAGTTTCTCAGAGCCCCCTTGCCATAATCTATGTGCAAATCTCCGGCAAGACTTGATCAGCCAAGCATATCCTGATTGTGCTAAATCTCCTCTAACTCCTCCCAATCCTCATAACTTACATTCTTCGGTCTTTGTTTCACCAAGACCTTATAAATCCTTTGATGTACCAATAAATCCTTCACCCTTTGCTGCCATAGGGTAAAGTTCCACTTTCCATCAAACTTCTCAAAATTGAATTTAAAGCAACTAGATGCCATATCCAACCAAGAAACAATGTACACAGCAAAAACAGAAAATTAAACTTGCTACAGAAATTTCTGGTTTGAAACCTTACCAAGAAACACCCAAGATCCAATCTTTTCTCCATCAAATCACCGAGGCTCTGATACCAAATGAAGAGTGGATTGTCCTCTTTCTACGCTTGGAGCATAGACGCATTCAACCAGCCCCAAGTCGTGTGAAGATGCGGAAGCAAGATGATATCCCTGCTGAAATTTTGCAGCAGAATTTTGGATCTTGATCTTGGTAATCTTTCCGGATTGATTAGCAATTAGGATTTTCTTTGGTTTCTTGCACCCCAAGATTGTAAGAGAAGGTCGTGGCCTCTCTTCTTCCTCACATGAACCTTCAGATCTGATCCAGAAAATCAAGAGACGCTGCCCAAGGTGAAGGTGCTGCTAGGGTTTCTTCCTTCTCCTTCCTTGAGAGAGGCGGTTCCAAGAAGATGGCTAGGGCAGAGATGGCAGCAATAAAACCCTAGAAATTTAGGGCATCTATGTGTGAGAAAGAAAAAAAGATGTACATAAAAGAGGAAAGGAGAGGGACAGCTTGTTCTTGGGAGAAAAGAATTTCTTTATTCATCTATAATCATCATCGTTACATGACTATATCAAACCGATCCCCATGACGGTTACCAAAATAAAACACAACACATGAACATGTGCCTTATTACATAGATAACAAACCCTAAAAAACTCCCTTGGATCAGCCCACACTTTGGGCCCAAACCCAGCCCAATGATAGACTAGTCCCCTCAAGACTCAACAACATGGGCCTTAAACTTGTGGAGCCTATAAACCTCCATCCTAGGATCCGAGCTTTGAAGTACCACACTAGGCTCTACAGATCATTGATATGAGATATATTGTCAGTCTGGTATAAGCTTGATTAGATCTAATTAGAGATTCATTTGAGTGCAACTAAGTTTTTGGACTTACCTTTCTATATCGTTTTATCTAAGAGTTATAGATCAAAGTTGGAGAGGAGGAAGCAAAAGGTTGGAGCACTTTGGATGAGCCAACTCTAGCTCAGCTTAAGGATAGCCCCAATCAAGATCTCTACAAATTTGTCGTGAACCCTACAAATGGTATTTTATTAAATGATTTGGATGGAATTATTATTTAAGAGAATTAAAATTCCAGAAAGCCCAACCCTATTACAGAAAGCAAGTGCTGCTGAAATCCAATGTCCTGCAAAATTGTTGCAATTGGATGTTGATTCTAAGATTCATGCGGTGTATTGATATTACCAGATTGTGACGATAAGTCTAGCGGTTTCTGAAATCCATTGTGAACGTATATGGATTTATTGCCAAACTATGTCTTTTCTTTGCAATGGACCTAAGCCGGGTCTTACCAACATATATTACTGCACTGCAGTCGTTCCATGTGGCACTGAGAAGTAGAGAACTCGTGAGTTGCACCATTTCATACCACGTGATATGCTGGCAGTGCAAGAATTTTTTTTTTTTTAGGATCATGACTAGGCCCCCTAGCATTGACCCAAAGGAAAGTTTTTTAACAAATATTAATTGGGATTTTTTATTTTCTTAGTTGCATTTTCTTTTTTATTTTCTTAATTAGTTGCATGTTATTTAATCAAATGCCTGAAAATGTTCTGAAATAAATCAAATTGTAGGAAGCGGCAACCATTTAAAATTGTGATGTATGCTTAAATTATTTCAGCTAATTTGTAAGCTTTTATTTGATCTTCTGTGGGGCACTAGCACTAGATGTCATCTTGAAGTTTTATGTGATATAATTATCCAAATTCTATTTCACCACCACTAAGTTCTATGCAAGCCATTGGGTTTTATCACTTCTTGAACCTGCTTCACCATTTTTTTACCTTTCTTCTTTCAAGCTTTTCCTTACTAACCTCAGCATCTTCATCATGCTTTTAATCTCCATCAAAAGTTTATTTTTGGTTCTACTCTTGTAATTGTTTGAATTCAGCATTCTCTAGATGACTTGTAAATAATATTATATGGATTATGTACTAGGCAAGAAGGAAAAAAACTTTATCAAAATGTTTCTATTCATAAATTTAATTGAAATGTCGATTCTATTCATGCTAAAATTATTTATGATCAACTATGAAGTATATATCTTGACTCATATTTCTTGTAGTTAACCTATATACTTGTTGTCACCAAATCATCTTCCTCGATGCGTCAGGTGAGATTTGGAACCGATAGCTGGTGAGGAGTCTTCCGATGCCTTAACCTCGGACTAGGATCCTGCAAAAAAGTTTCCGTGGGTTGGCTATTCTGGCGGGGACCCTCCAATGCTCAAGTGAGTGGTTTGAGAAACAGTAGTGTATCTCCTTCTTTTCGGGAGTTAGCTAAGGACTAAGAAAAATTCTTAAAGTTTGAGAAGTTGAAGTCCCTTTCTCATCACGAGCAAGGGTTCTTGTACCTGATCGGGAGTCCTTCTTACCCCTTTTGGACAGTTGTTGATTCCGAGATGCTTTGTCCTGATATAGAACAGGCGGTAAGGCCAGCAGCGATAGGTGGTGTCTGCCTCATGGCTTGTTAGAATTGACAAGCCACCTCTTTGTTTGATATGGACAGCTACAGCCAGTTGGTGGGCCACATCCTGTCAGGCGCAGTGCGACAGATGGTTGGTAGGCCAGATCTTATTGGACGTGCGTTGCAGTCGGTAGGTGAGACATGTGGGGCCACAGGCAGGCTACATGGGGCCGCAGGTGGGCAACATGGAATGACAGTGAGCCACGTGAAACCACAGATGGTAGTGGGCCATGTGGTGCTGGGGCCAACGCTGGAGTCAGTCTTGAGGTCCGACGCTGGAGTCGGTCTTAAGGACAGAGGTGACATGTCGATCATGACGACTTTAATTGTTTGATTTTACCTTCATCAGTTAGCCTTTTCCGTTAACTATAACGTACTTTGATCAGCCACATCAGATGACCCCCCGCTCCTAAGGTCGTGCGGTCGCCTTTCTCGCCGAGCGAAAGGGGCATAGACTTTTAATGCCCTCGATCCTTGCCTTTGATTATGGACACATGCCTCCTTAGGGGATCAAATCCTTCTTATTTAAGGGAGCATGGGATGCTATACCGTCGCCGTGCAGAAGATTCTTTTTCTAAAACCGAAGAGATTTTTCTCAGAATTGAGACAATCTCTTTTGGATAAAGTGGNCATCCAGCATAATCAGAATCTGAATATGCAATTAGATTTAATGTGGAGTCTCTAGAATACCATAAACCTACATTTTTTGTTCCACTTACATATCTTAGTATTCTTTTAACAGCTATTAAATGTGATTCTTTAGGTTCAGATTGAAATCTAGCACATAAACATACTGAAAACATAATGTCTGGTCTACTTGCTGTTAAATAAAGAAGGGATCCGATTATACCTCGATAATACTTTTGGTCAACCTTTTTACCTTTTTCATCTTTGTCCAGCTTGCATGAAAGACTCATTGGAGTTCCGAGGGGTTTCATTGTTTCCATACCAAACTTTTTGAGTAGTTCTCTTGTGTATTTGGTTTGGTTGATAAAGATTCCCTCTTTGCTTTGTTTGATCTGGAGTCCAAGGAAGAAGTTGAGTTCTCCCATCATGCTCATCTCGAATTCTCCCTGCATCAACTTTGCAAATTCTTGACAAAGAGAATCGTTAGTAGCACCAAAAATAATGTCATCTACGTATATTTGTACTACAAGTAAATCTTTACTTTTTCTTTTCAAAAACAAAGTTTTATCAACATTTCCTCTTGTAAAATCATTTTCTATTAAGAATTTACTTAACCTATCATACCAAGCTCTAGGTGCTTGTTTCAAACCATATAAAGCTTTGTGCAATTTAAAAACGTGATTTGAAAATTCGTGATCTTCAAAACCTGGTGGTTGTTCTACATAAACTTCTTCATTAATAAATCCATTTAAAAATGCACTTTTTACATCCATTTGAAATAAGTTAATGTTCATATGACATGCAAATGCAAGTAATAGCCTAATGGCTTCTAATCTAGCTACTGGTGCAAAGGTTTCATCAAAATCAATACCTTCCTTTGATTATATCCTTTAGCAACCAATCTAGCTTTGTTTCTAATTACTATGCCATTTTCATCTAATTTATTTCTATATATCCATTTTGATCCTATTACTGAATGATTTTTAGGTCTTTCAACTAAGGTTCAAACATTATTTCTTGTAAATTGATTTAGTTCTTCTTGCATAGCTAACATCCAATTATTATCTTTTTCAGCTTCTTCTATAGTTTTAGGTTCAATTTGTGAAACAAATGCAAGATGATTACTAATATTTCTCATGTATGATCTAGTCCTTATTCCTTGAGATGGATCGCCTATAATAAATTCCTTAGGATGACTATGAGCATATCTCCAGTCTCTTGGAAGATCTACATCATTATGATTAATATTGACATCATCGTCCTTATGTGAATCATCATCTTTAGCTTCTTGCTCATGATCAGAAGATACTTCAATATTAAGTTTTTCAAGATCTTTTTCAATTATGTTTGTATCTTCCTCATCATCAAGCTTTTCAGAACTAGATGCTAAAGACTCATCGAAAACTATATGAATGGATTCTTCAACTACTAAGGTTTTCTTGTTAAATACTCTATAAGCTTTACTAGTTGTTGAATATCCTAAAAAGATTCCTTCATCAGATTTAGCATCAAATTTTCCTAAATTGTTTTTACCGTTATTATGAATGAAACATTTACATCCAAATGCATGAAAGTATTTTATATTTGGTTTTCTTTCATTCCATAATTCATAAGGTGTTTTCTTTAAGATTGGTCTTATTAAGGCTCTATTTAAGATGTAACATGCTGTGTTAATTGCTTCCGCCCAAAAATACTTTGGTAAGTTGCTTTCGCATAGCATGGTACGGGCCATGTCTTCTAGAGTCCTATTTTTTCTTTCAACTATACCATTTTGCTGTGGGGTCCTAGGGGCTGAAAAATTATGATTAATTTCATTTTCAGTGCAGAAATTTTCAAATAGGTGATTTTCAAATTCTGTTCCATGATCACTTCTTAGAGATACTATAGTAGTGTTTTTCTCATTTGTGACTTTCTTGAAGAATTTCAGGAATATCGAGAAAGTCTCATCTTTGTGAGCTAAAAACATTACCCAAGTATATCTAGAATAATCATCTACAATCACTAGACCATATTTCTTTCCTCCTAGACTTGTGGTTCTAGTTGGTCCGAAAAGATCCATGTGAAGTAGCTCTAGTGCCCTAGAAGTTGAAACAATATTTTTAGATTTAAAAGAACTTCTAGTTTGTTTTCAAATTGACATGCATCACATATTTTATTATTTTCAAAATCTAATTTAGGTAATCCTTTAACTAAATCCATTTTAATTAGTTTTGAAATAAGGTGTGTGCTTGCATGACCTAATCTACGATGCCACAACCAACTAATTTCATTTATGTTAGCATTGTCAGCAATTAAGCAATGATCACTCAAAGATAATTTTTCTAGATCAACTAAGTAAACATTGCCATGTCTATAACCAGTAAATACAATGCTATCATCAATAGAATTAGTTACAGTGCATATAGAAGATTTAAATGAAACATTAAAGTTTTTATCACATAATTGACTTATACTTATTAGATTATGCTTCAAACCATTAACATAAAGTACATTATCAATAACTATAGATGGAGTTATGCGAACTTTACCAAGGCCCATAATTTGACCTTTACCGTTGTCGCCAAACGTCACAACTCCACCTTTCTTTTCCTCTAGGGTGATGAATTCATCTTTGTCACCCGTCATATGTCTTGAGCAGCCACTATCAAGGTACCACTTTTTCTTTGATCTTTTGGCTACAAGACATTCCTGCAACATAATTTAAACTTTATGTTTAGGTACCCAAGCTTTCTTGGGTCCTTCATGGTTAGCAGCAACAAAAATTGTTCCTTTCGGAACCCATATTTTCTTAGCTTTGACATTTAACTTGTTGTTTTTATTTAACGTTTTGCATTCAAATGATTTATGACCTTTTTCATTACATTTGAAACAAGTTATATTACTTTGGTTGGCTTTTATAAAATATTCTTTAAAGATTTTTGTTTCCTTAATGTGTTATATCCTAAACCTGCTTTGTCAAAAACAGCTTTTTGACTATCTAGGATCATGTTGAGTTTGGTTGAACTTAAAGTGAATTTCTCAACAATATCTTTATATTTTTTAACATCTTTCTTAAGAGAGTCAATTTCTTTAGCTTGCTGTTCTTTATCTAAAGCTAAAGTTTCTATTTGATCTTTTAAATCTTTAGTTGAGTTTTTAGTTTTAGATTTTAATAAATCTTTTTCTTGATTAAGATTATCTCTTACTTTGCTAAGTTCTTCTTTTCATTAGTTAAGTTCTTAACTTCTAAAGCTAATTCATTTTTACTTTTAGCTAAACTAATATTATCATTTTTCAAAAACTTATACTTCTTTTTTAAGGATTTAAAATCAATCATAAGTTCATTGAAAGCCTCAAACATTTCATCAAATGTAAAATCATCATTTGAGTTTTCAGAACTTACCTCATTGTCGTTGTCGTCGTCGTTGGCCATGAAGCGGATATTGACAACTTCCTTTTGTTCATTTTCTTCCGATGAGGAAGATTCATCAGACCATGTTGCCAAGTATGCTTTCTTCTTTTTCTTGTAGGCCTTCTTCAGTAAAGGACAATCATATTTAAAGTGCCCTGGCTTTTTGCACTCATAACATACTAAGGGCTCTTTTTCTTTTTCTTTCTCCTTGTCCTTTTTCTTATCCTTTTCTCCTTCAAATCTTGCTCCAAATTTCTTTTTATAAAAGGGCCTTTTTCTCATAAACCTTCTGAATTTTTTGGCCAAGAGAGCAGTTTCCTCATCATCTTCATCATTGCTTTCACTGCTGCTCTCTTCTATTTCTGCAGTCTTGAGGGCAAGAGTTTTCTTCTTTCTTGACTCATCCTCATTGACATGTTGTTTGACTTGAAGCTCATGAGTCATCAGCGAACCAAGAAGCTCTTCCAATGGTAGGATGTTCAGATCTTTGGCTTCTTGTATGGTGGTTACCTTGGCTTCCCAAGTCCGTGGAAGTGACTAAGGATTTTGCGAACAAGCTCAGAATTAGTATAAACTTTTTCAAGACTTTTCAAACCATTCACAATATCAGTAAATCTAGTGAACATGCATATGATGGTTTCATTTTGTTCCATAGTAAATAATTCATATTTATGAACCAAAATATTAATCTTTGATTCTTTTACTTGGTTTGTTCCTTCATGAGTAATTTCCAACCTATCCCAAATTTCTTTTGCGGAATTACAAGTTGAGATTCGGTTGAATTCATTTGAGTCTAAGGAACAATATAAAATATTAATGGCCTTAGCATTTAGTTGTGCCATTCTCCTATCATTATCATTCCAATCCCTTTCGGGTTTAGGAACAATAGTGCCATCAATAAGGTGTGTGGGTGTACTAGGTCCGTTTATGATTACTCCCCATAATTCATAGTCTGAAGCTTGAATGAATATTCTCATTCTAGCTTTCCAATATGAATAGTTGGTTCCATTAAACAAAGGAGGTCGATTCGTAGAATGACCTTCAGCAAAACTTGAACCAATTTGTGTTGCCATATGGATCTTTAGCCCTTGATCGTGAGATCAAATTCTAAATGAGCACTTGCTCTGATACCAATTGTTGGCCCAGATGGCAACCCAAGAGGGGGGGGGGTGAATTGGGTTCTTAAAAATTTAAGACTTTTTAACTTTAATTGATTAGTTAGCAAGATGTGCAAGTGAGAGGCTAACTAATAAGCAATGAACAAGCAGTTAATAAAGAGAGATAGAGATAGAGAAAATAAGGCACGACAAACACAAGATAATTTTATAGTGGTTCGGCGCAACCAGCACCTACGTCCACTCCCAATATTCACTTGGGTCCACACTATAATCTCTCTAGATTACAGCCGAATTGTTTTCCAAGCTCACAACTCAAACTTGTTGTTTTACCGGGTGCACAACGAACCCAGCTGGTTTTAACACGGGCTTACCAGCATAAAACCCTACACGTTGTTTTTCTTTGGGCTTACAACTAACCCAACACAAGCACTCCGGCTTGTAACGAGGTATACCAACCTCCACTAATTCAATCCACTGATTGAATTAGCAAACAAATAGAATAGAAGTGTTTGGATAATGAAATGCTTCCCTTGAGCAAATATACAAATGAAGTACAAATAATAAAAGGTTAGAAAAGCCTGATAGAATTGCAGATGGTAGTGGCTTGGGCTTTCTTCCTTCTTCTCTTTAACTCCTCTAGAAGTGTTGAATCACACCTCAGCAAGATTCTTGACCGTTGAAGATTTTGGAGTTGAAATGAAGCTTTTTCTTCTTTTGAAAATCCTTCGATTTGACCTTTGAAATGCTTGTGGATTTTCTTTAAACTCTTATGGATTGATGAGAAGGAGCGGACGAAACTTCCTCTTGGATTTCACTCCTTTTGAATCACTCTTCTTTGAGCTAAATGATTTTCCCGATATGCTCTGTTTTTCCCTCTTTTCAAAAGATATTCTTTTCTCTCTTTGATTTTCAAAATCAATCTATTTGAGTTGAAAAGAGCTTCTCTATTTATAGAATCTGTAAAAATATATCCGTTAGAGACAAGGAAAAATAGCCGTTATTCAAAAATCTTACCGTTGGGGCTGATGTGTCATCGTTAAGAATCGCGCCCAGATTTGCTGGAGTCGGCTCATGCTTTTTCCGAGTCAGCTCGAGCTCGTCTTACCAAAAATAGAAATGTTTAAAAAGGTTAGGGGTCGACTCGCTAAAAGTGAAGTGTCGACTCCTGAAAGTCGGGAGTCGACTCGAGAAAGACTTGGGGTCGACTCGCGAAGTGCTCAGAAAAATACTCTTCTGGTGTCTGAGCGGAGTCGACTCGCACAGTCCAGGAGTCGGCTCGATAGAATCAGGGGTCGACTCGACAATTTCATGGGTCGACTCGACACAGATGCACATTTCTGTACACTGAGCGGAGTCGACTCTGAAACTCAGGAGTCGGCTCCGGAACGTATCAAAAATCAGAAACTTTTCTAATTGATATTAAAATCATTCCAGATTCATTTTAATTCTTTGTTTTGACATGAAATAAATAGAATTAACCTTTAGAAGTGATTCATGAACTAATCCATAAACTTTTTGAATAAAACAAGAATTATAACATTTCTTTTCGAAAGTTTGAATATTGAGTTTAAAATCACTTTCAAAATTGATTAAAGTTAAACTTGAGCATTCTCATTGATTGTTCAAAATAAATTTGTTGCTTCATTTTCATAAATTCATTACATCCTTTAATAAACTCAATGGCTTTTAGTAATCATCAAAATCAAAAGGATTGGATCATATAATTTTTCTATAATCTTTCAACAAAAAATCAACTATAAAAATTTTTGATGAAAAAATTATCTTTAAAAATCCCTCACAAAATTAATTTTGTGACGAATTTAGTGAATTTTTTTCTCGTAAATGAGTTCAAAAAAATTTCTCAAAAAATCCTTCGAAAACCTTTTTCTTGGAGATTCCCTCGAAAATGATATATTGCCTAAATTATTAAATCATACATTAAGTCATATCTAAATAGAAGTTTAATAAATTTTTTTCTGTTTCTCTGCTTGTTAGGACTTGATGAAATTCAAGCAATGCAATTAGCAATCGCTAGGGCTTCATGAACCCTATTCCAATGTTCATAATTCTTTAACGACATATATTTTTAGTGTTGATGTTAATCTTCAAATCTAAATTTCATTTGTCACTGTTATCAAGACTTCTTAGTCTTCACTAATTCATGTAAAAGCACACTTAATAAGAAACCTAGATATAAAGAACTTATTTTTTTGTAGTTACTTTACTAATATTCAACATGTATAAGCACATGATTGATCTTAGATTAGATAAATTAATGGTTATGAACTCATCAATCAGTGAGATAATGTCCATGATCTTATGATTTAGATTTTTTTTTATTTATTTTAAAAGGTAAATGAGATACTGCTTTTTATCAACGATCTAACTAAAACAACATAAAAAATAGTGATTTATATATTAATAAATTATTTAAATATTTTATAAAGGGATTTAAATGGTTAATAAAATCTTGATAGTTCTTCCAACTAATATTTCTTTTAAAAAAATATCTCCCATTAAATACATTTTCAAACATATAAATTTTTGAACCATTAGATCAAATTCTAATCGTTCAAGATCTTACGACAAATCCAAATTTCAAAGGTTTTGTCGCTCACTTACCAGTTTCTTTCCTCTCACGGGCATCGAAAATTTTCAAGGTCGTCCACTTCTCCCCTCACGGCACCGACAAATCCATCTCCTCCCTCCTCTAAAAATTCGTCAAAAAAAACAATGCAGAATTCTAATAAAAAAAGGAGGAATGGAGGAAAAAAGATCTCACACCTGAGAAAAGGGGAAAAGCTAAAGAAAAATATTAAAAAATAATCAAAAAATTAAAAAGATGAAACAAAATATTTTTTTCATTTTAGTTTTCTTTTTATAAAATAAATTTATAACATGTAGATAAAAGGATTTGAACTTGAAACCTTAAAAAAAAATTCTCACTATCATAATAACCACTACAATACAAACTTTTTGTTTATTATAAATTTGGATATAATAAACTTGTTATGAACTTTTTTAAATTTGTTATGAACTTGGATATGATGAACTTGTTATGAACTTTTTTGAATTTATTATGAAATTATTTATTATAAATTTGGATATGATAATACTTGTATATTATTTGTATATATAATTAGATGGATACAATGACTTAAACCTTTTCACTAACGATTAGTTTGATGCAACAGTAAAGGGTTAGCCTGGCTTCAAATCACTGTTTTTACAATTTTTTTAAAAAAATCTTTTTTCCTTTCCCTCAGGAACGCCCCCACCCCTTTCACAAGACGCTTTACGTCTTCACGCCAAATTTAATACCACGCTTCACGTCTTCCCGCAAAATGTCTAATTTTAAAATTTTCAGTCGCCCACGAAAAAAGTAACCGCCTTTTGTTTCAAAATTTCGGAACCCCATTTAATTTTATTCCCGAATCCGCCCTCGTTATTTTTATCGTTTTTGCGCTCTCGCTCTCCATAGTCCATACCCTTCGAGGCTCTCGTGATACGAAGACGGAAAGGGGAAAAAAAAAATAAAGGTATTTTTCTCTTCGAGTCCTAGGGTTTTTCTTCTCGATTTGATAACGGTTCCGAAGATTTGACCCATAATCTTCTTTGTTGGGCGGTTTTTGGCATCTCATCTGGGCTAGATCAAGGGTTTTCTTCGAGCGATTAAAGGTTTTAAGGCTTGTCTTGGGGTTGAAAAAGGGCTCTTTATTTCTTCGATTTTAGGAAGCGAGAGATGGCGGGGAAAGGAGGATAGGGTTTTCTGGCGGCGAAAACGATCGCGGCGAACAAAGACAAAGACTAGAAGAAGCCCATCTCCCGGTCCTCGAGAGCTGGTTTGCACGTAAATCTGTTTCCCCCTTTTTGCTACTTCGGGATGTTGTTAGATTCGATTCTTTGCGCTCGAGTTGGGTCAAATCTGACGCATTCATGGATTAGGTCTTAATCTTGTGGCTCTCAAGGTTGTTCTTTGCTCCTTAGTTTGTCTCTGCCTCTCAAGTACTTCTTGTTTACCGATAAAATTTTCAATTCTGTTTGTAATGGTATGGTCATTGCGTACTTGCAATTGAAAAGGGTTAACCTGCAAGTAAGCCTGAATATGGTCATTGCTGCTTCCCAGTTGAACAAGTTTGTTGGAAATTTGTGTAATGCCTCCAATGTAGCCAGCCCGAGGTGGCTGTCTTCCAGCAGCAGGTATGGTAACCTGCAGAGCCATATTTTGTGAAAAAAGGGTTTAAACCAGCTTTTGGTTTTTCTTAAAAAAAGAATTGCATCACATACTACAACTATGAACCCCTGTTCCCCCTCCACGGATCCTCACACCATCCTTGACGGAGGAAGGGAGGCGCCGCCCCTTCCTCCGCCATTGTTGACAGCTTGGCGGGGGGGCGCCGCAGCCAGTCAAGGAAGGGGGCGCCGACGTGCCCCCTCGCCATGATATAAGGAGGGAGGGGAGGACCCCCTCTTTCGTGCTATGATCACCATCCCTCCAACCTCAAGATAAGAAACAGAGAATGAGGGAGAGAGAGGCGGTCCGCGGCTTGATTCGGGTATGGCGGAGTGCTCGTCGGCTTGCTGGGCCTAGGAGGCAGCCGATGGCCTCCATTGGCGCGGGGCAAGCGTCCGATGGAGGTTCAGTCGGCCGTGCCACCGGCACAATTCGTGCCGCAGGGGAAACAAAGAGAAAGAGAGAGATTGTGAGAGAGAGAAAGGGGGGAGCTCGGCCGCGGCGACAACCGGCTCTAGGCCGGTCGTCGGCAGTCGAGCCACCCCGAGGGGAGGCTGGCGGTGGCCCTGGTCGCTGGCACAGTTCTCTCCCTATTTCGGGTGAAAAAGGGAGATGGGGGGAGGAGTCGCAGGTCGGTTGGGCCGTCCCACTTTGGGCCCTGTTGAGCCGACTTCGAGCCGTTTTGGGTCTTATATTGGGCTAGTAATGGAGAAATAAAAATATGGCTTGATTCGATGTTAATTCTAGTTTTTTGGAGTATTTTTATTTCCCCATTTGGGTATATATATTGAGAAATATTCAAGCCTAAAGTTGGGCCCAGGATTAGTTTGGGGTAGAATTTCAGTGATGCTTTATTATTCAAATTTTAGAGACTTAATTGTGTCCAATGATACTGTAGGTACTTAGATGTCCAAATAGCTGGTTTACAGTTTCGGATTTGCGTATTGAGGTAAGTAAGCTAATTATCATGATTTCATAAATTATTTAATATATAAATCTTTGGATTTATAACTATATGCATATTTATGAAATGAGATAAAATGGAATTTTGCTATTTAATTTGATAAATAGTACTACGAGTATACAATTAGGTATCTTTATAATTTTATGTGATTGTTAATATTTTGCAAAGTAGTGGATTATAAATGTGCAAAAATTGAATGATGTGATTATTTTGGCTTTGCAAAATATACTGGTACTATTGATGTATTTTATGCTATGAATGTACAAACCATTGTATATGTGATATGAGAAGCTTATGCTTATGATGATGTATGGAGTGATACATGCAAATATGATGATGATGTTGAGATATACTTATATGTGTCGCCGCAGTTCTTATATGATGTGAAATGCTTAGTAATAGATGACCCAACTCCACAGGAAAAGATATATGGAGGACACATCTGGAGGATGTGTTGGGATTGATTATGATATATAGCATAACGCTGGTACTAGGACCCTTCCTTTTAGGGGATATTAAAGAGTGATACACTAGATGTGTGTTGTAAGGCTGTGGGATACATAAGGAAATAGTAATTATATAAATACAGTGGGTTTATTGACATTGCATATTTTGACATTTAATGTATAAATAAGCTTCTAAAATTGTTTTAAACAAATGACATGCTTACTCTGATAATATGACAAGTGTATTTGAAATTGGAAGCTTAGTATCAAAAATGTTGCCCAGATATAGCAACCCAAGAGGGGGGATGAATTGGGTTTCTCAAAAATTAACTAGGCTATCTACCAAGTATGTGCAATTAAATTTTCTTCACAAATAAACTAAGTGTAGTGCAGTGAAGATAATATGCAAGCAACACAATAAAGAGTATAATCAAACATAAAGGATTTATAGTGGTTCAGTACAAACTTGCACCTACATCAACTCCCCAAGAACACCTTGGGAATTCCACTATCACCACTAGCTTACCTGGCTAGCAAACTTGTTTACGGTTACAAGCAATCAAGCCTTACACACTAGCCCTTCAAGCTAGTCTTTTTGTTTACGGGTACAAGGGGACCTTACATACTAGTCCTCCAAGCTAGTCTTCTTGTTTACGGGCACAAGGGGGCCTTACCCTCTAGCCTTTCGAACTAGCACACTTGTTTACAGGCACAAGCAAGCCTTACAAGTTTAAGCACAATAATATTAAGATTATACAACAAGCTCCTAATAAATGAGCAGATAAAGCAATGGAATACTTTACAAATATTGAAGAACACTTCTTAAGATGGCTTCTTCCTTTGAGCACACCGGAGCACCAATGAAGCCTTTGATTGAAGCTTGAATGCTCTTCAATGAATGGTTGCTTGAGCATAATTCACCATGCCAAGAATCAAAAATAAATGCACTTTGGTGGCTTTGAAACAATGAATGTAACTCTCCAATAAACCTCTCTTACAAATAATAAAACTCCCCTTCAAATAATTTTTCTTACAAAGATATTCAAGAAGATTTTCACTCTATTTTTTACATGACTTTTCTCTATTTTCTCTTTCTTTTTCTTCTATTTTTCTTCCCTCTTTTCTTGCTCTTAAATAATCAATAAATAACTCAATATATAGAAGAAGAAAAATTATAGCCATTGCATATTACCGTTGTGAAATAGAGGAAATATAGCCGTTGTGAAAGAAAGAAATCTGGCCAAGAGAAGTTCCAGAAAATCCCGTTCAATAAAAGTCGGTGGCGAGGGGAGCATTAGCATTCCAAAACGCAAAAATCGGTATTCCAATCTTCATCCAAAAGATGGCAGCCGATGGAAATCAAAAATTGGCATTCCAAAATTCTTGAAACAACATTCCAAAGTTGAGTAATAGGGCGCCGATAGAGAGCTTTTCGGAATTAGCATTCCAACAAAGCAAAACTAGCATACCAAGGAAAAGGTTGGATTTCCATTATTGAAGCCATGAAGTCAGACAGAGAGCATTGAAAAATTAGTATGCCAAAAGTCCAAACTGGCATTCCAAAATCCAGAAATTAGCATGCCAAAAAGAAGCTAGCCGTTTGGAAGAAAGTTGGCATTCCAATAATTGAAAATTGGTATTCTATAAATTGAAACAGGGAGCTGCATAGAGCTTTTCAAATTGGCATTCCAAAATTCATGAAGTGACATCCTAATGGAAAGTTGGAAGGGAGCTAACAGAGGCCGTTCAAAAATTAGAATTCCAATCATTGAAAATGGGTAGCAAGCTGGAATTGGAATCAAGGAGCTAGAAAGCGTTAAAGAATTGGCATGCCAACATTGACCATTAGCATTCCAAAAAAAAAAAAAAGACAGAAGAAGGCTCTTAAACTTTCAATCAGAGGTCATTAAAAAATCTGGCAGTCCAACACAAAATTTGGTCATCAAATAAATATTTGAAAAATAGTTTTAGCACTCATTAAACTCCAAGAAAATATTCACGACACGTAGAGGCTAAATAAAACTTTATAGAATAAATATTTGATTGCGAAGATTGTAAGAATGATTTATAAAATAATTAAATCTAATTTAAGATAATGCAAATATAATTAAATTTGAAAGTCATTTTAAAACACATAAAAATCATCCAGTAATTACGAAATCCAAGTCCTTTGAAAAAATAATTTAATCGCTCCAAACCTTTTGAAAACTAATTAAATTGTAAAGCATATCTATAAAATTAATACATTACCTTTCATTTTTAAATCACAGTTTACCTTGGGTTGAAGTAACACTATCTTCTTGATGATTCATATGAAATTCATTTAACTCAACTACAAGATCATTAGTATCATACTTAATTATTTTGTAGTCATCAAAATCAATATAAGGCCAACAGAAAAGTTGATTTGATTTGATAATATCTTGAAATGATGAAATGATTATATTATGTTAGGCTTGTTTATTGAGTGTGAGCTCATATAAATCTCATAATGTTTTTCAAAGCCACATGACTGAAAAATGGGGATTTGGGCTATTGGGGAACGCGGAATACCCCTAAGATCACGGCTATAGCATATATGAGTAATACAAAAAAAATTTACCGTTCTAATCTATGAGTACAAGATCATACCTTCAGATTTGAACTTTGGAACACTTTGATTCGATTGCTCGACCTCAACCTTTTAGCCTTTCGCCGTATTCTCGAAAATACCTTCATTCTTTCACAAGATGGTGGGATCTCTTGGCCGACCTAGGGTTTCTTGTTTTTTTTCTCCAAAACCATTCTCAAAACCTTTTACCCTAACAACCAACTGAGAGAATATTTATAGGGCTACAACAGGGACCAATAGGCAAATATGAAAAGGACTTCCCACGTAATTAAATCTCCCAATCCCCCAATCCTACCCCGGGTTAGGATTCAATTATGTAAATTACAATTCATTCCACTAAAGAATTATAATTGTACTCCTAATCATATTCAAATTTATATTTTCGAGCCTTTAATATTAAATACTTATTATCTCCCCACGTTAAGATTACAGATATCCACCAATTAAATTTAATTACTGACAATATAATTTAATTGGCTTTATTATCCTTGAGACTTATCCACTTAACTTATTTGATGTATCGGATTCAAAATCCACTTGCAAGATTTGATACAATCAAAACTTATAAGCTTTCTCAAGGGGATATCATCAATCCAAATTAACAGGACGTGGATTCCTTCAACTATTAATATTCACCATATATAATGTTATTGCCCAACCCACTGAGTTTATTAACTCATATAGAATCTCACTCTATGTGTAATCAAAGCAATAATCACTACATACACGTGTCTAGAAATAGAATTCAGATTAAGAGCATAAGTAATCATAATATTCATGAGTTTTAAATTATTTTATAAAGTCAATATAAAATAATTAACTCAACTGGGTCCTGTTCAATACACACAAAGTGTACTAGCACAAATAGTTAGAATAAACCATTCCCCGTAGTCAAGACAGACCTACTAAAAATTTGTGCTACAGTTCTATTGATGGTGTGTCCAATTCCATCTAAAATTGTGAACAATAAACTTGTATTCCAAAAGAACCGATGATCTAGTCTTCTGTGTGTAAGCCGTACTCTACACACTAGATTAAATACTCTTTGTAAATACTAGACACATGCACATATATAGTAAATGACACACATTGCTCAAAATAAATTCTCATTAAAATATAAAGACATAACATAAAGCATATCTTTTAGTCTATATCTCTATCAATCTCCCACTTAGACTCAAAGCAATGCTTGTACATATCTAACTCCCATGCCCTCTACATGTCTATCAAAAACTTTCGAAGTTAAACTCTTTGTAAAAGGGTCTGCCAGGTTGTTCTCAGATGTAACCTTGGTCACCAGCACGTCACCTCTTTGCACGATGTCACGTATCAGGTAATACTTACGCTTAATATGTTTAGATTTCTTATGGGTCCTGAGTTCCTTCGAATTAGCAACTGCCCCACTATTATCACAATAAAGTGTAATAGGTAATTGCACTGAATGTATCACACTAAGATCCAAAAAAAGTTTCTTAGCCAAACAGCCTCTTTTGCAACCTCAGATGCAGCCACATACTCAGCTTTCATGATAGAGTCAGCAACACAAGTTTGCTTCACACTCCTCCAGCTAATTGCTTTACCACCCAAAGTGAACACATATCCCGAGGTTGATTTCCTAGATTCATTATCTGATTGAAAGTCCGAATCTGTATATCCTATAGGCATAAGACTATCTGCTTGGTAAACTAACATCTAATCTTTAGTCCTTTTCAGGTATTTAATTATATGTTTTACTGCAGTCCAATGTTTTCGCCCAGGGTTAGACTGAAATCTGCTAACCATGCCTATGACAAAATAGATATCAGGTTTAGTACATAGCATAGCATACATTAGGCTTCCTACTGTAGAAGCATAAGGAACTTGCCTTCATACTTTCTATCTCTTTAGGTGTCTTAGGACACTGATCCTTAGATAGAGAAATTACATGCCTGAAAGGAAGAAATCTTTTCTTGGAATTATGCATACCAAAACGGGTGAGAATTTTATCGATATAAGTGGCTTGAGATAAGCATATCATCCTTTGCTTGCGATCTCGCAAAAGCTTGATCCCTAGGATGTGACTTGCTTCTCCCAAGTCCTTCATATCAAACTGTCCAGATAACCATAACTTGATCGAAGATAACACTCCCATATCGTTTCCAATAAGTAAGATGTCATCCACATATAGCACCAGAAATACTAAAGTTTTTCCATCACGCTTCTTGTATACACATGACTCGTCAGGACTTTGATCAAAACCATAAGATTTAATAGCTTGATCAAAACGAGTATTCCAAGATCTAGATGCCTGCTTAAGTCCATAAATGGACCTCTTAAGCTTGCACACCAAGTGCTCCTGGCCTTTTACTATAAAACCATCTGGTTGCATCATGTAAATGCACTCGTCAAGATTTTCATTAAGGAAAGATGTCTTGACATCCATTTTCCAAACTTCGTAATCGAAATGAGCTGCAATGGATAAGAGAATCCGGATAGACTTAAACATAGCTACTGGTGAAAAGGTTTCCTTATAGTCGATCCCTTCTTTCTGAGTAAAACCTTTTGCAACTAGCCTAGCTTTGAAGGTTTTCACCTTCCCGTTTGCTCCTCTCTTCTTCTTATAGATCCACTTGTATCCGATGGGTTTTACTCTCTCGGATGGTTCTACAAGATCCCAGACCTGATTAAAGTGCATAGACTCTATCTTTGATTTCATAGCATTTTGCCAAAGAGTTGCATCTTTATCCTATAATGCTTCATTGTAGCTACTGGGTTCAATATCTAGTTTATCAGAGATTCTGTCATATGACTCTCTAAGGAACATATACCGTTTAGGTGTATTTACAATCCTCCTACTACGACGAGGCACAACCTGATTGTATGTGCTTGTAGTAATACGATTTGACTCTGATTCTTGTGCTCCATTAACCTGCATTGGTTTGAAACTGGTGCATTAATGGTATCATTTTGTACCAGTTCAGAGTCAGTTCGTGTTACTATACTTCTCCCACTATGAAGAGTTAATGAGAAGTTTGGGAACCCACTTTCTTGTGGTGTTTCTGCTTGTACTATTGGTATTAAAGGAGCCAGTCTAGTTTTATTGCCTTTCAACTCTTCTAGAGCAATTTTACTTCTGGGTTTGTGGTCTATATATAGTCCTCCTCCAAGAATCAGGCATTGGTGCTAACAATGACCTTCTGATCCTTAGGACAATAAATAAACCACCTTTTGTTCCTTTACGATATCCAACAAAGAAGCATACATCTGTCCTTGATTCCAACTTATCTGGTTTACCTTTTAGTACATGTGCTGGACAACCCCAAACCCGAACATGTCTTAGACTAGGCTTGCGCCCAGTCCACAGATCTGTGGGTGTCTTAGGTACTGACTTAGATGGTACCAAGTTAAGAATATATGCAGCTGTCTCTAATGCATATCCCCAAAACGAAATAGGTAAGTCTAAATAACTCATCATAGATCTAACCATATCCATAAGAGTCCTATTCCTTCTTTCATCTACACCTTGGATGTTCATTGGGCCACACAAATCAGAGTGAACCAATTCTAATATCTCCTTAGCTCTATTGCCTTTGGCCGAGAATGACCGCTTGGTCATTTTTCCTTCTAAGCAAGATTCACAGACCGGTAGTGCCTCTATTTCCAATGAACCTAATGGTTCATCTTGAACCAGTCTAGAAATCCGTCTTAGATTTATATGATCTAGGCGTAAGTGCCAAAGATAAGTTTGATTCATTTCAGAAGGATGTTTTATCTTACATGGTCTATTATAGTTATTCACTTCATTTAGTTGCACAGTAGGAGAAACATGATTAATAATATCACTACATCCACCAATGTACCAGAATAGATAAAATGTTTATTTTTCTTAATAACAATGGAGTCATTAAAATAAACTGGATATCCATTATCAACCAACTTAGAAACTGAAATTAAATTCTTCTAATTGAAGGTACAAAAAAATAGTCCTTTAATATTAAAATTTTATTTCTACTAAAAGAAAAGCTAAAATCTCCCACTGCAACTACTGACACTCTCGTGCCATATCCCAGAAATATGTAAATCTCCCATCACTTAGCTGCCGGGTCTGCTGGAACCCCTGCAAAGAATTGTAAACATGATTAGTGGCTCCCATATCTACACACCAGCCACTGGTAGATAACACCACTAAACAAGTTTCAACTACAAGTGAATGAGATATACCTCTAGCCTGTTTCCTGGCAAGTCAAACTGGACATTGCTGCTTCTAGTGACCTGGCTGCTTGCAAACGAAGCACTTTTCCTTCTTTTTTATTTCCCCATTGGGCTGTGGGGCCTGATGCTGTTTCTTTTTCTGAATCTTTTTCTTCTTCTTAGCATGAGACTTCGAAGAAGAACCTTTTTCAGTAACCATAGCAACTGCAGGCTTCTTAATGAAACTCTCTGCTACTTGAAGTTCTTTAAGTAGCTCTGCCAGTGAAAAATTCATTTTGTTCATGGTATAATTTAGGCAGAACTGCTTAAAAGAATCAGGTAGGGACTGGAGAATGGTATCAACCTGGGTTTCCCCATCCATCTCCGCTCCAAGGATCTCAGTTCATTCAGAAGACTAATCATCTTTAGAACATGATCCCTAACAGGAGTTCCTTCAGCCATATTAGTGTTCCTCAGTTTTTTCATCTTTAGAACATGATCCCTGATAGGAGTTCCTCAAGCCTTGCCATGGATGCAGAAGTAATGACCGTGGCAGACAACTCCTTGAAGAACAAGCTGAGCTCTGTCAATGCCTTCTAGACATGTTGCGGAAGCAACTCACGAAAAGCTATAGGCAATAATCGTTGCATGAAAACATGACAGCCGTGACTCCTCATGCCGAACAACTTGAGCTTATGCATGTCCACACACCTACAGATATTTGAGGCATAACCATCTGAAAATTTTAACCCTCTAAACCAGTTACATAAAACTTCTCATGAATTTCTGTCAAGAGTGTAACAGGCTTTAGGATAGGTCCCATCGGTACTCCTCCTCAAATCATCTCTTCTGCAATACTGATTAAGTTCTTCTCTTGACTTTGCAGTGTCTTTTTTTTCTCGGGATGTTTAGCACCGTGTTAAATATGTTATCAAAAATTTTTTTCTCGATATGCATAACATCCAAGTTGTGCCGGATGAGATTTATGCTCCAATAAGGCAAATCCTAAAATATACTCCGCTTCTTTCAGTTATGTTCTTTACATATACGGCCATTTATTCTATCTGCATTTGGTTCCCAAGCATACCTCAACTCAAATGCTCTATAGTATCAAATATATCTGTGCCGGACCTAATCGGTTCGGCGAATTTTGTGACTACTTTTCTTCTGGAAGGTGATCAAGTTACGCCTGTAAGGATGATTTGGGGGTAAGAACTTCCTATGATTATCAAACCATGACTGCTTAACACTCTTCTGCAATGTAAATGCATCCGAATCATACATGCAATGAGGGCATGCCAGACATCTAGCAGTGCTCCAACCAGACAACATTGCATATGCCGGGAAGTCACTTATTGTCCACATCAAAGCAACTCATGATGAAATTCTGTTTCATAGAAATGTCGTAGGCTACGACTCCTGTTTCCCACAACATTTTTAATTCGGCCACCAACGGTTGTAGGAAGACATCAATCTTTTCCTTTGGATTTGATGGTCCTGGAACCAAAACTATCAAAAACATTGCAGTCTCTTTCATGCACTTCCATGGAGGAAGGTTATATACAGTCAGTATCACAGGCCAACATGAATACTGTTGCTTTGCTTAACCGAATGGTTGGAAGCCATCGGTACAAAGACCTAATCTGACATTCCTTATATCTTCAGCGAAATCAGGATTATTTTCATTGAAATGCTTCCAAGCTTTTGAATCTGATGGATGCCGCATTTCATCCTCTTTAGATTCATGTTCGGTATGCTATCTCATATCAACAGCTGTAGCCTCAGATCTGTATAATCTCTGCAGACGTGGAGTCAGAGGAAAGTAATGCATCCTCTTATAAGGAACACTTTTCCTACTACTTGTACTAGCTCCCCTTTTTTTTTGGGTCTGGCCACCGTGGTCGGAGAAGACGAACGAGAGGGGGGGGGGGGGGTTTCCCCATAACTGTTTTTTTTTTCGGTGGCCTGGCCATCGTGGCCACGCCACGGCCGGCCATGGCAGCGGCCGTGGCCGGAGAAGACGGTCATGGCCGTGACCGTAAAAGATGAAGGGGGGTGGGGAAAACCCCCCCCAAACTATTTTTTTTTTCGCCTGGCCACCGTGGCCAAGCAATGGCAGCGGCTGTGGCCGGAGAAGACGAACGGAAGGGGAAAACCCCCCCCCCCCCAATTAATTTTTTTTTTCGGTGGCCTGGCCACCGTGGCCAGGCCACGGCAGCGGCCGTGGCCGGAGAAGACGAAAGGGGGGTGGGGAAAACCCCCCCCAAATTGTAAAATTTTTTTGGTGGCTTGGCCACCGTGGCCAGGCCACGGCAGCGGCCGTGGCCGTGGCCGGAGAAGACGAAGGGGGGGTGGGGAAACCCCCCCACCAAATGTAAATTTTTTTTTGGGTGGCCTGGCCGTGGCCGGAGAAGACGGCCAAGGCAGCGGCCGTGGCCGGAGAGAAGACGGCCGTGGCTGGAACCTATTTTTTTTTAAAAATAATTTAGGAGGAGAGGGGGCTTACCTCGATTGCGAGGGACGCCGTCGGAGTGGGGGAGCTACCGCCGAGGGAGATGACGAGGGGAGCCGGAGGAGCGGACGAACGGCGGCGACTAGGGTAGGAATAGGAAGAAGAAGAGAAGGGAAGGGGGGGTCGGCCCGACCAGTTATGCGTCGCTAATCACTCGCTATTTTTTTAAATTTTATTATGGATTAGCGACGCAACAATGCGTCGCTAATCCATCGCTAATTTGGCTTTTTTATTATTTATATAAAATTTAGCGATGCAACTAATTGCTTCGCTAATGAGTCGCTAACTTGGTGCCAATGTCCGGCGGAAAAATAATTTTTATTTTCTAGGAAATTGCGTCGCAAATGCATCGCAATATTTTTTAAATATTTATAACTGATAAAAATTATAAAATAATTGCGATGCATATATTGCGTCGCAATATTTTTTTTAATTTTTTTATTACATTTATTTTCTTAAACACATTGTGACGCAATAAATGCATCGTAATATTAAAAATTATTTTCTCTAGGAATTTTTTTTTAGTTTCTAGGAAATTGCGTCGCAAATGTGTCGCAATATTTTTTAAATATTTATAACTGATAAAAATTATATTTTCTGAAAATAATTGCGATGCATATATTGCATCGCAATAATTTTTTAATTTTTTTATTACATTTATTTTTCTTAAAAACATTGCGACGCAATAAATGCATCGCAATATTAAAAATTATTTTCTCTGGGAAAATTATTTTTATTTTCTAGGAAATTACGTCGCAAATGCATTGTAATATTTTAAATATTTAACTGATAAAATTATATTTCTAAAATAATTGCGATGCATATATTGTGTCGCAATATTTTTTTTAATTTTTTTATTACATTTATTTTTCTTAAAAACATTGCGACGCAATAAATGCGTCGCAATATTAAAATTATTTATTTTCTAGGAAATTACGTCGCAAATGCGTCGCAATGTTTTTAAATATTTATAACTGATAAAATTTATATTTTTTAAAAAATTACATCGTAAATGCATCGCAATATTTTTTAAATATTTATAATTGATAAAATTAATATTTTTTGAAATAATTGCGATGCAAATAATGCCCTGATCCCGATCGGCCTCGACCGATCTCGGACCGCGGCGATCGATCCGACGGTTGTGATCAATCCAAGCCCTGATTTCGATCGGACACAACCGATCTCGGATCGATCACTATTTAACATAATTAATTTTTTTAAAAACATTGCGACGCAAAGGGTTGTGTCGTAATTTTTTAATATGATAATTATATTATAAAAATTAATTTTATTTAAAATAATTGCGACGCAATAAGTGCGTCGCTAAATTAAAACATAATTTTCCTAATTTTCTGGTTTATTGCATCGCTAATGCGTTGCTATTTACATAATTATTTTTTAAACAATATTGCGACGCACTGAATTGCGTCGCAATATTTTTTTCTCATAATTAGTTTATAAAAATTTATTTTATTTAAAATAATTGTGATGTAATTATTGCATCGCTAAATAAAAAATAATTTTTAAGTTTCTGGTTTATTGTGTCGCTAATGCGTCGCTATTTAATATAATTAAATTTTTTTAAAATATTGCGACGCACTGTGTTGCATCGCAATTATTTTTTCTCATATTTATACTTATAAAAATTAATTTTATTTAAATAATTGCGACTAGTTATTGCATCGCTAAATTAAAAATAATTTTTTTATTTTCTGGTTTATTGTGTCGCTAATGCGTCGCTATTTAACATATTTAATTTTTTTAAAACATTGCGATGCATGAGTTGCGTCGCAATATTTTTTCTCATATTATATTTTATAAAAATTAATTTTATTTAAATTATTTACGACGCAATTGGTGCGTCGCTAAATTAAAAATAATTTTTCTAATTTTCTGGTTTATTGTGTCGCTAATGCGTCGCTATTTAACATATTTAATTCTTTTAAAAACATTGCGACGCACTGAGTTGCATTGCAATATTTTTTTCCCATATTTATATTTTATAAAAATTAATTTAAAAATATTGCGATGCATTATTTGCGTTGCTAAATAAATTTTTTTTTTTGATTTCTGGTTTATTGAGTCGCTAATGCATCGCTAATTGCGTCGCAATGTTTTATTGTCACGGTGGCGTTGCAAAGTGGTCTCAATTTAGCGATGCAATGATGCGTCGCTAAATTTGCGTCGCTATTTCAATATTTTCTTGTAGTGTATAAAAAACTCATTGACCACCTCGAACATGGACTTGTACTTATAGCATCATCCCAAAACTCATGATGTAGCAGCCATTTTTACAAGGATCGAAACGAGGAGCTTTCAGTCCATGGTTCAAAAAAATGCTGATTGGCATTACTATTATTAATCATTTTGACATTTGTTAGGTAAATGGTAGGGATGGCAATTTTCCCCGTTTGGCCGTTTACCCGACCGGTACCATTTTTAACGGGTCGGGAAATCCCCAGTTTAAACGGGTTAACGGGTAACGGGGATTTTTTGTTAACGGCTAAACGGGTAAACGGCTCGGGGATGGTATTCAATGCCCCATCCCCGTTTATCCATCCCCATCCCCGTTAGCCTTAATATAATATATTTAAAATTTAAATATATTATATTATATTATATTAAAAAAATAAAAATATATTATATTAAATGCCCCATCCGCATCCCCGTTTACCCATTTTCGTCCCCGTCTCTTGCTCTTCCTTCTTTCACGCAAGTAACGCAACAGTCTCCTACTCTTCTTTTTAATCTGAAGTTTTGAAGAATCTGAACATCAAACTAATAGCTCTATCATCTACTTCGCCAATCGCTGCCCCATCGACGCCTTCCAACATCTTATCTTTCTTTGGTATGCTCATCTTTATCCTTTATTTTAAAGAAAGATATATCTGTTTTAAAATTTGAATGTATTCTTTTTTTACGATTGTTGCTTATTGTTTGCTACCAAGTTATAATTTTTTTTTTGCAGATTATTCTTTTTGAAATGCAATTAGAATGTGATTGATCATTTCCTATCTAGTTTGTTATTTGTTAAAGCTAATATGCATTTATTAATAGGCCTAAATCAAACCATTTCAAAAGTCAAAGAATCTCTTATATGTATCAATATCATCGTTTCGTTATTCTCGATTGTACTCTATCTTATCCTAACTAATTTAATTTTTAAATTTTTTTTATGTAAACGGGCAAAGGGTACCCACTGGGTACCCGTTTGCCCAGCCGGGTATCCCCATCCCCGCCCCGTTAACTATAACAGCTTAATGGGGCGGGAAACGGGATGTTTTTTCTAATGGGGACGGGGAACGGTATAGACCGTCCCGGGCCATCCCAGGGCCGTTGCCATCCCTGGTAAATGGCTATGAAATAATAGTTTTGATCTATTTGGCTAATTACTATTATTAATAACCGTTGACAGATTTTTTTTCTCAAAAATCCCTCAAAAATTCTCAAAAAATTCCTCAAAATTTTTTTCCTCGAAAAATCCCTCAGAAAATTTCCATCAAAAAATCCTTCAAATTTTTTTCCCTGAAAATCCTTCAAAAAATTTTCTTCAAAAAATCCCTTGAAAATTTTGCCTCAAAAATCCCTCAAAAAATCACTTAAGAAATTTACCTTGAAAAATCCCTCAAAAATTTTTCCCTCGAAAAATATCTCAAAAAACTTCCTCGGAAAATCCCTTAGAAAATCCTTTAAAATTTTTTGTAAATCCCTCGAAAATTTTCCTCGAAAATTCTCTTAAAAAATTTCCATCAAAAAATTCCTCAAAAAATTTTCATTGGAAAAACCCTCAAAAAATTTTTTATCAGAAAATCCCTTAGAAATTTTTCTTTCGAAAAATTCCTTGGAAAATTTTCCTTGGAAAATCTCTCAAAATGTCTATTGGAAAATCTGTCGGAAATTTTTAAGAGATAAAATCTGCCGAAAAGTCTCTTAGTACATACATTTCCTCGAAATATTTTCCAAGGAGGGTTTGTCCGATGACCATTTGTTCTTCGGAAATCCATCAGAAATAGAAGGGCTCGTTTGGATTTGGGTTGGATTTTTTGTTTCCACAAACAAGAAATCCAACCCTTAGTATGAAAAACTCATTGGCCACCTCGAACGCGGACTTGTACTTGTAACATCCTTTCGAAACTCATGATGTAGCAACCATTTTTACAAGGATCGAAACAAGGAGCTTTCAGTCCATGGTTCAAAAAATGCTGATTGGCATTACTATTATTAATCATTTTGACATTTGTTAGGTAAATGGCTATGAAATAATAGTTTTGATCTATTTGGCTAATTACTATTATTAATAATCGTTGACGGATTGTCTATGGAGTTACATGCTTTGACAATAGAAATACTTGTGTGCACTTATATGCTTTGAGAATAATATGCTATACCATATGGACTATGAGATGTTTCTTTACTTTGATATTACGTTGATGTTATATTGTGGATGTTAGAAGACAAGTAGGCCTCCCATGATCTGGGCATGATAATTTTCAGTCAAAACCAGTGCAGTCAAAACCTTGAATGTTAGACTTTTCTTCTTTTCTTCTATTCCTCTTCTCCTCTTGGATGATCTTTCTTAATATATGATTGAAGCTTTGGAAGATTCGTTGACGTAGGGGATGTTGAAGAACTAGAGCTCTTTGCTTCTCTTTTTGATTTGATGAAAATCCTTCAAAGTTGGCTTTTGAATGCTTTGAATTTCTCTAAACTCTTTTTTGAACACTTGTGATTTCAAATCTGAACTTTTTCTTTTGATTTTCTCTTCTCTCTTCTTTTTTTTTTTTCTCGCTCATTTTCAAACTGTCGGAAGCTCCCTTTTATAATCTCCTTCTAATCCATATTTTGATGGAAACTAGCCGTTAATTATACTTGTGGATGAGTTTAGCACGAAAGAGGAAAGAGCCGTAAGATTTATTGGAAAAAGATGACCTTTGGAGTCGTCTCTGACATTTCTGAAATTTGCCTCTGATAGATTAGAGTCGGCTCTAAGTCGGGATGCTCAAAATAGTAAAATTCGTTCATCGCGGAGTCGGCTCTAACTTTAAGTGAGGTCAATACATTGAGTGCTGGAGTCAGCTCTAACAAATACGAGAGTCGGCTCTAAATGTGCCCCGAAAAATCATTCTTTATTTGTCAATTAGAGTCGGCTCTAATTTTTTGCAGGAGTTGACTCTAATTTGACACAGAAAAGAAGTTCACTGTTTTCACATTAGAGTCACTCTAATCTCTGTAGGAGTTGACTCTAATCAGTGTCGAAAGTGCCAAACTATTCTGATACGCTTCAGAGTCGGCTCTAATCCTTCTAGAATTGGCTCTAATGTATGAAACTTGATACTTGACACTAAGATTGGATTCAAACTCCATTTTCCTTGGATTTTGTTAATTAAACACTTTAAATTCCTGAAACACTTAATTAAATCATTAGTAACATAAGAGATATACTCATATGATTTTTGTTATTCATCAAAATCAATAATTAGGTCAACAAGTTGATTCTATTTACTAGGCATGAGCTCATGAAATATCTTATTATTTTTTTCAAATTCAATGAAATAAGATATGGGCCCTTGGAAAGAAGCAGCACATGCCAAGTCATTTTCTTAGTTACCTTTTTGAAAAAACTTATAAGTTATTCATTTTCTAATCATTTGGACATTTGTTGATAAATGGCTAAGAAATAATAGTTTTGATCTATTTGGCTAATTACTATTATTAATAACCGTTGACGGATTGTCATAACCTGGAATGATAATATTTGTGTGCAGTTATATGCTTGGAGAATAGAAATACTTGTGTGCACTTATATGCTTTGAGAATAATATGCTATACCATATGGACTATGAGATGTTTCTTTACTTGATATTACGTTGATGTTATATTGTGGATGTTAGAAGACAAGTAGGCCTCGCATGATCTGGGCATGATAATTTTCAGTGAAAACCAGTGCAGTCAAACCTTGAATGTTTGGGGACAAGCCAACCGGCACAGAGAATATTAATTCTTGAAATCTTCTTAGAATCCTTGCTGTTCAATCCTGATTATTGATAACAGGGGAAGGAAAAAGAGGAAAAGAAATAGAGAAAAATTTTGAGGAAAAGAAATAGAGAAAAATTTTCCTTGGAGATATCAAGCGGTTCAAATACAAACTTCGTCCAGAGTTTAAAGAAAATGTAAACAAAGCTAGGCAAAAGAAGGTTGGTTCATAGTATTAACTGGCAGGTGCTCTGCAAATGCAAACTGATACTCATCATCAAAACCAACTCTATTCTCTTGTCCCAGGAAACTATTTGCTTCGGGCTGAAGTTGGTTCATAGTATTAACTAGCAGGTGCTCTGCAAACTGATACTCATCATCAAAACCAACTCTATTCTCTTGTCCCAGGAAACTATTTGCTTCGGGCTGAAGTTCAATCTCTGGCAGCGCCATTGGTAAAGAACATTGTTGTAGAGGAATGACTTCAGATCCCCAAGGTCGATAATGTTGATGCCCATGATAATTACTTTCTGTTATGCTCTGCTGGAAGTTATGATCAATTGGAGAGCCATCGATAAACATGGCATTACTACCATCGATTAGTGGTGCCAATTCTGCAGTAACGTTTGGAATGACTTGATCATAGGCATTGTAATCGTTGAGTGGTACCGATTCTCTGCCATCCTGTAGAATAAATCTTTGATAATCAGCACTACTATCATAGCTTCCAATGCTGTTGCGAATGACTTCATCGGTGAGTGGTACCAGTTCCTGTGGAATGACTTGATTGCTACCAACGTTCTCAGTGACTTGATCCTGGCGTGGTACCAATTTCTCTGGAATGCTGTAGATGAGATTCTGGTTATCAAAGTTTTCAAGGCCGTAAAAAACTTGTTGACCGCTGAATGCAAACAATTCCTGTGGAGTGGCTTGATAATTGGTATTACCATAATTACTTCCAATGTTATGTATAACCTGATGATTGGGTGGTACCAATTCTCTACCATAGTTAGGTACCAATGCTTGATAATTGGCGGTACAACCATTGCTTTCTCCAATGTTGCGAGAGGCATGATAATTGACGACTGATAACAAATCTCCACCATGCTGTGGGATCTGTTGAAACTGTGGAATATGTTGGACTAGAGATTTTGTTCTTTTCTTAGATCCAGTAGTGGTGACCTGGTTTCTGTCCGCTCGTCTTTTCCATGGTACGGCAGCTCCTCCCTTCCTTCGTATAATGCACAAAACACACTCATCCAACTGCAATAGGAGGATTAAAAAAAAAAAAGTTTGGTATTTTACTAAATCGAGTTAACAAAAAAATCACATTATTTTATCAAGTTTTTTTAATGTTATGACCTGCATTGTGCCATCAGGTTTGCGAGGAGGATAAGAAGCGTCTTGTTTGATGTATTCATGCATTATCCATTCAGTCTTTTCACCCTTTCCAGGCTTCCCTACATGAAAAACTAAAGCTTTCCGTACTCCAATTTTGATGCCCTTCTCGTTTTCGATGGATTTATCACCACCGGTGGCTTTCCAATATCCATATCCATCCCGTGTTCTACGATTTGGTCGATTCCCATTTGGATATTTGCGATCTCTTGGTGTGAAGAAATACCACCTGTTATATTAACCCACGCTTTATATTTTTCTGCAATAAAATCCAACAGATATTTACTTAGGAAAGAAACAGCTTGAAAGAGAACCCATGATACGATATGACCATGATTGAATTTGAATAAGAAATATTTTCCAAAAAAAATAAACAGATGAACAACCAAAACAATATGGAATAAAGTATGAAAACAAAAGTACTATTTAATTATGTGAACAAGGAATGAAGAGGAATAGAGATGGGGACGGGGACAAATAACTTCTTTCCTTCCTCCTCCTTTCCCTTTCTCCCTCCTCCTCTCGTCTATCGCCATTTCCGGATTCTTGCTGGTGTCCCCCTCCTCACCTTGCGGCCCACAAGAACAGCGCCGCTGATGGATGAACATAGCTGAAGATATCGAGATTTTTTTGAACGAGAACGGCGTTGCTGATGATTAAAGATAATTAAGATGTCAAGATCGAGAAACGGTCTTGAATCAAGGACTTGGGTGTTGGTCAAGAATCTGGTCTTCAGAGGACCGCCTAAGGTCTTTTATTGAAAAAAAGAAGAAAAATATCCTAGATTCATTTCTAAGAACTGAGATATCCTAGATTCGTGTCCATCTCGAGTTCTTGTTCTTGGATTCTTTGCTAAACTCACCCCTAGTTTTTCTCAGCGAGAAACTTATCTGTGAATCTTTTGCCTCAATGAATGAACCTCTTAAGATGGATGGACATGGAGACCGTTGAAAAATAATTTGTTTCTTCAAAAACTCCCTAAAAATTACTAAAATTTTAATCTAAAAATTAAATGCTCAAATAAATTAAAATCAAAAGAGATATGAACAGTGCCTAAATCAAGAACGGGTGTTAGGCGTTTGGTGCATTGCCAGTAATGTGGCTTACCTACAAGATAGATTACTATTGAATATATTGCTAGTATTATTGATTATTGTATTGGTATACATAGGTAATCTTACAGTAATATTGATTACTTGTTTGGTATGACAAATAGATTATCCATCATATAACATCAAATTCCCAAAATACCTTTAAATCAAATTTATATAATAAATCAAATCTATTAAAAAATTTTAAAATACCTCAAATATCCCTAAATCAAAGATTTTTATATAAGTAGAAGGTACTAGATTTAATTATTTTTTTAATATTAAAATATTTTTTTTTTTTTGATTTTTAAACTTTCAATTATCATAAATTATTTTTTTATATTTATTATTTATTATATAAAATTAATTAATATTAATAGAAATTGATATATTATGATAATATGAATGGATCGATTAGTTGATAGCAAAAAGTAAGTTATTTTTTAAATTTTAAAAAGTAATATAATTAGATGTTGTTAATTTAAAATTACTGCATTGCCAAGGAGATGTTGCTAAGAATACTATTTAAAAAAATAAAAAATATTAATTAAGTTTTTTAAATGTTTAAATAAATTAATTTAAAAAATAGTAATTAAAAATAAATATTTAATTTAATAAAAAAATTAAATTTATTAATTATTAAAAAATAATTTAAAATAAATTAACATATTTAATTTATTTTAAAAAAAATATTTTTAAATATTAAAAATAAATATATTTTTTAATTTATATAACAATAAAATTATTTTTAAATTTATTCATTTTTTTTAAATTAATATATTAAATATAAAATTTATATAAATAAAATTTTAATAATAAATAAATTTAAAAAATAAATAAATATTAAAAATTGATATTTTAATTAATTAAAAAATATACAAATTATTTATTTTAAAATTATATTTAATTTAAATATTTTTAATTATTTTTTAAAAAATAATTTAAAAATAATTTTAATTAGTTTAATATTTAATTAATTTTTTTTAATTTTTATTTTTTTATTCGATGTTTTTCTTTCTATGGACAAATAACAGCGGTTATTTTGTTTGCCGATATGAGAGAAGAACGACGGAGGGATGAGAAAAGAGAGAAAAAGAAGAAAAATGATTTGTTTGGAGAAAAAATAATTTTATTTTTACAAAAGAGCATGGGTAATTTTATCAAAAAATTTTATTAGATTACAACATATCTATTAATGTGGATAGCCATCTTCCCTTGAGATAATTTGGAGGTATCCAGATTACCACTGCACGATATATTCCTATTCAATACACGTACACAGTTATATGATGGGCCCCTTTTAAATTATTAGTAATCTAGATATTGCATGCTACCAAACACCTCATAAGGACTAGCTATCGCCTTTTGTACAGGTTATAATAGATCTCCCCAAAGTACAATGACCCAGCTCAATCCGAACTTCCTACCATGAGCACGATCGTGGCTCGATCCAAACTATCTACCATGAGCACGATCGCATGGAGATACAACCCAATGACTCCTTCAGATGCCCAAAGAAAAAGATCAACAGTTAGCAGGAGAATAAAATTCAAACTTGATTGATCCTCCCTCAATCCTGAATTCTTTAGCCCCTATATTTTTTTAAAATATTTGGCCATTCAAGGCCTCACAAGCGTTCCGTGAGTGTTCATGCTCACCTCGCGAGTGTTCAGCTCGTGCCCCACGCTAGCGTTCACATGCTCGCATGAGTCCCCTTTTTTAAAAAACTTTTTTACCAACTATGCCCTACAAAATTAATAATAATAATAAAAAATCAATATAACATAAATTTTATGGCATCTTATACTATGTAATAGATGAGGTACCTATAAACTTGAACCCCACTTAGTATTGATTGTATATATCTAAAGGAACAATAATGGATCAAAACATTGAACTAAGTCCTTAACTCAGACTTCTACTAATCACATACACAGTATGGATCAATTGGGTTTAAACGGTAATTAAATGTATATTAAATGCCTTGTGCTGAGTACCTTGATTTTTATGAGAATTCCTTAAGGTTAGCCCAAATCTTTAATCACGACCTAATATGACGATTCTCATATAGGTGAATCCTAAGAGTATCTGTGACTAATTCCTTGCAGATAACCTACTTTGGATTCATTAAGAGTATGACTCAACCTTACACAGATTTATTTTGTCACTTTATAAGAGCACTCGTCATAGGGATGGGATATTTTTTTTTAAAAAAATTATGCTCTAATACGATCACTCAATCAGTTTCATTTCTACCACATTAAACCTCTTCCATAGGATCTTCAATCATAGAGGTTACGTATCCTCTGCTGGTGATCAAATAATGGGCTTAAGCCCATCCCCCTTGATGATTCTAAGACTTTACTCTTAAATAATTCCTTGGTTAATTGATCTGTCAAATTCTTCTCATACTTGACAAATTTCAAGGAGATAATATTATTTTTTAAACTAGACCTCAAATAAGAGAATGTACTTCCTCAATATTTTAATTTAGCAAGTCTAAGCTTGAAGTTTTAAAAACTTTAAAAGCATCACATTCTCCTAAAATAGTCTCTCAACAACCCGCAAAAATTCTTTTATACCTTTAAAACAATCCTTTTTCCTGACTTTTATAAGCCAAACTCCTACATTCTTCAAATTTTCTTAAAATTTTCAAAATCTATGTAAAATGTAAACAATGAGGGTGAACCTTGGCATCAAGGCAAGGTTGTTCCATTGTATGTACAGGGTAAGTAAGAAGTTAAATTCATCATCTATGAGAATGCAGACCCTCTTTCAATGGACCAGTCAGAAGCAACTCTTGTAGCAATTGCATGAGACACCATGAGTTCATCATGCTTAATTGCATCCACCAAGGACCAAATAATTTTATATCTTGATAAGTATATGCTTGCTTATATAGCATGTCTAAATTAATTTGGCAATTGTTATAATTGAAAGAAAAACAGTGCACTCATCAAACCCAGAAATAGAGTCTGTCTTGTTGTCAAATATGTAACCTAGTTAACCTAAGTCCCTTCGTTAGTGTCCAGCACTAACACCTGTAATAGTGCCAGGTAGCATGTCTTAAGGCAATCAAGTCTATCTAAATAAGTTCTTTGTCAATAAAACAAATAACAAATACTAAAACAGATTATGAAGTTTTTGTTTATGGTGAAACTCCTTTTCACTGCCATGTAAGAGCATATACAATTGGCTTGAAGAATGGAGATTGGAATGTCTTGATTTTGCAGTGTCCTTTATTTTTCCTGGGATGTTTAGCACTGTGTTAAATATATTATCAAAGAAATTTTTCTCAATATGCATCACATCCAAGTTGTGCCGAATGAGATTGGTACTCGGCAAATCCCAAAGAATACTCTGCTTCCTCCAACTATGTTCTTTCCGTATACGCCCATTTATTCTATCAGCATATGGTTCCCATGCATACTTCAAACCAAATTGATCTATAGTATCCAAAATAGCTGTGCTAGACATAATCAGTGGAACAACTTTTGTAACTGCTTTGTTCTTTGTGAAGGCAGTCAAGTTACACTTATAAGGATGATTTGTAGGCAAGAACTTTCTATGATTATTAAACCATGACTGCTTACCACTCTTCTGCAATGTGAATGCATCAGAATCATCCATTCAATAAGGGCACGCCATACGCCCAGTAGTGCTCCACCCAGATAACATTGCATATGCTGGAAAGTCACTGATTATCCATATCAAAGCTGCTCTCATAATAAAATTTTGTTTCATTGATATGTCAAATGCTATAACTCCAGTTTCCCACAACATTTTAATTTGGCTACCAAAGGTTGCAGAAAAACATCAATCTTTTCCTTCGGATTTGAAGGACCAGGCACCAAAACTGTCAGAAACATTGCAGAATCTTTCATGCACTGCCATGGTGGAAGATTATATACACTCAATATCACAGCCAACAAGAATACTGTTGTCTTGCTTGACCAAATGGTTAAAAGCCATCAGTACATAGACCTAATATCACATTTCTGATCTCCTCTGCAAAATCAAGATGGTTTTTATTGAAATGCTTCCTAGCTTTTGAATCAGATGGATTGCCCATTTCTTCTTTTTTAAATTGATATTTGGCATGCCATCTCATATTTGTAGCACTAGCTTCTAATCTGTATAATCGCAACAGACGTAGAGTAAGAGAAAAGTAATGCATCCTTTTATATGGCACAATTTTCCTCTGCTTGAACCAGCTCCTTCATGTTCACTCTTGTACCTCGATTGCCCACATATCTTACACCATTTCAATCCTGAATCTTCACTCCAATATATCATACAATTGTTTAAATAACAATCAATCTTATTCACTGGTAGACCAAGTCCACGTAACAACTTCTTCGTTGAGTAAAAACTGTCCGCTGCAACATTATCACTCGGCACAAACTTCTTTTACTAAACCAGCAACTGCATCAAAAGCCTTTTCGGATAAGTGATGCTCTGCCTTAATATTCAGCAAACGAGCAGCCAAAGACAACTGTGAATGGTTCTCGCATCCAGGATATAATTCATGATTTGCAGCACTTTTGTGCTTCAGAATTTGATTCTTCATTCAAAAAACTTTGATTGAATTCATTACCCGCTGCATTCATCACCATTTTTTATATGTATTTTGATTGAATTCATTACCCGCTTGATTGCTTGTCCTTATAATCGTTTCCTCTGTTTCACCATGACAGTTCCAAACTTTGTACCCAGGAATAAATCCTTTTCTACAAAGATGAACCTTCACAGTTTCAACATCTTTATAGGCTTTGTTTTGACACTTCTTCAAATTACAGGGGCATCTAATCAAAGGACCATCCATCCAATATGGTTGGCTACAAGCAAACGCAATAAATTCCTCCAAACCATTAATAAAATCAGGATTAAGCAATCCATCCTTCAACCTTGCATACATCCACGAGCGATCCCCGCTCATTTGGGATGAATTATGAACACAACTTCTGTTTTACAATAAAAACTAGTAATTATTATTGTTGGTAATAAAATGTAACAAGTTAGAAGACATAGCAGGCCTAATTTTCGTATCAAAATTTACAAGTATCAATATGACAAGTATTAGTATTTATATCAAAATTAACAATATCAATATTACAAGTATCAAAATTTACAAGCATCAATATTATAAGTATTAAAACTGTGCAAGTATCAATATTGAATTGTCCTAAAAATTTTATACCCTCCTTTTGGTTTAAGTCTCATTAAATTTAATTACAAGATTTGGCCTTTTGAATTGCACTTGGATATGATGGCTGCTTTATAGTAAAATTAAATTAAGAAGAGTGGAGTAATTAACCCAAAGTGTCTGATATAAGATATAATATACCTAACCATCTGGGATATCAGATGTATCCTGTACTGGTACTAAATTATTCGGTCCATCAGTTCTATTAGAAAGCCCACTGACAAAGTGTAAGCTGAATAACTGAACGATCTCACATGTGTGTCAAAGATGAGTATTCTGGAGGAAATTAAAGAAGCGGACATGTAGGTGGAGACAAGCACGTCACGCAGGATGCTTGTGAGGAAAATGGATTTGAATGGAACAAACCGACTTAAACCTAAAGAAAGCAAATTAATTAAGAAGAGTATGATAGCTAATTAACCGGGAACGCATGCAAGAGGTGACAAAAAGAACAGGAACTACATGCAGCTAAAAAGAAAAGAAAAAAAAAGAAGCTTAAGATCACGTTAAGTAGTTGCATTTTGCGTCTAATCTTTGATGTCGTAATGCGTTTTGAAATAAAATTGCCTTGGATTGATTAGTGACGATGGTGGTGAAATAGGTCATATTATAAGCACTGGCTGGCCACGTCCATATATGATATACCACCCAACATAGTTACTAGTGGAAGGCAGGCAGGCATGATGAAGGAGATGGGGTAAGCTGTCCGATCCCTCCATCTCTAAGACAGCTTCGGATGCTCGAGCGCTTCAATATCATGGAAGCAAGGCTGAGTTCTACCATTCCTCCAGAGCTTGGTCTATGTACCAATCTCAATTATCTCGAGCTATCCTACAACCAACTCACCGGAGACCTGCCGCGATCCTTCTTGAGGCTAACCAAAATGAGGGAGTTTGGGATCTATGGCAACTTACTCTCCGGTGCGATCTTGTCAGACTTGTTCATAAACTGGACAGAGCTTATTGCATTTCAGATCCAGAACAATACATTCCATGGGCAAATCCCACCACAGATTGGATTGACCACAAAGCTGCAATTCCTATTCCTCTACAAGAACAACCTATCAGGTCCGATCCCCCAAGAGATTGGGAGGTTGGCTAACTTGCAGGAATTGGATCTATCGGAGAATTCACTCACAAGTCCAATCCCTCGGACTGTAGGAAACCTCAAGCATCTCAATCTCTTGGCCCTCTTATATACAACAACCTGAATGGGACGATCCCAGTAGAAATTGGAAACATGGCGGCCTTGCGTAAACTAAACCTCATGGCCAACCAACTGGAGGGGCAACTGCAATCAACATGTTCATCGTTGCTCCAGTCATTGTACTTGAACAATAACATCTTGACTGGAGACATTCCTTCTTTGCTAAAGAATTGCAAGCTATTGGTCGTTCTAGACCTCGGTGAGAATGGATTAGATGGAAATATTCCAAATTGGTTAGGAGAGAGCTTTTCATCACTAAAGGTCCTCCGTCTAAGATCAAATAAGCTAAGTGGTAGCATTCCTCCCCAGTTATCACTTCTCTCTTCCCTTCAAAACAGGGGCCCGCATTAACATGGTAACAACACCACCGCGACGAGGGACCAAATCAAGAAAAGCTTCAGGCTTTCAATGAATGGTGCGGGCCCATGAAGATTTCCGGTCATAGAATCCCCCAAACCCCACCAATACATACGAGAGAGGAAAAAACAAACAAAAACCCTACAACGATCCCCGCAAGGGAGAACAAAGAAACAATAACACTAAGACACAAGAGAAACCCTAACCCTAAATCCCCCATTCCCCATGCGCGCGTGAGCTTTCTATAGAGAGTAGATGGCATCAGAAAATGGGCAGCTCCATGTTCTCACGTATTTCGGAAGGATCTCCGGGGCAAAAGAAAGAAGAGGGTAAGGAAGAGTACCTGGACTTGCGAGGCCCTTCTCCTCTCTTCCTTCGACTGGGACGGCAACAAAACACACCGACGATGCTACGGGCGGCGAAGGGTCCAGGGACGGCGCAAGGGAAGCTTGATTCGGTTGGCACGAGAAATGAATCAAGGATTAGGGCACTGTATATTTGTAATTTTGCGACGTCAAAATGCATCCCAAATTAGTCACAATTTGCTTTTGCATCGTTAATACGCCGCTAAATAGCAATGCATAATTTGTATCGCTAAAATTAATAAAAATTATTTATTAAGTTATATTTGGTGTCGCTAATGCGTCGCTATTTAGCGATGCATTATTTGCATCATTAAATTAACATAAATTATTTATGAAGTTCTAATTTTGCATCACTATTGGGTCGCTAACATTAACAAAAAAATATTAATATTATTTTTTAATTACTTAATATTTTATATCACAAAGCAATCATATTTATATAGTTATTTTATAATTAAGTTATCACAAAATTTGATTGCTCTAAAATTATATACTATAAATCATTATAAGAAAATTTAAATATAGCGACACCCAAATGCATCGCTAATGCGTCGCTGAACACCCTATAGTGATGCATTAGCGACGCAATTGCGGTGTCACTACGATAGTCGTCGCAATCTCAATTTGTCGCAATTGCATCGCTTAACAGCGACTCTCTGCGACACAATAAATGCGTCGCAATATATTGCGACACAATTAAATGCGTCGCAATATTGCGATGCAACATACATGCATAGCTAATTTTAAAAATAAATTTTTTTAAATATTTACGACGAAAAACCTCATCACAATTGAGTCGCTAATTAATTAATTTATTTTTTTAAAAATTAATTAGCGACGCATTAGCGACTTAATTGCATCGCTAATATTTCTAAATTATTATTATTAAATATTATGAAGCATTTAGTTGTGTCACAATATTTAATAATAATATATTTTAGATATATTAGCGACGTAATTTCAATCGCTAATGTATCGCTAATTAATTTTTTTTAAAAATATTACAACGCCAGGTCATTGCGTCGCAATATTTAATAATAATATTTTAAAAATATTAGCAATGCAATTTCAGTCGCTAATGCGTCGCTAATTAATTTTTTTAAAAATAAAATATTAAAAATTAAAACGGTTAATACAATTTTGTTACATTTAAATATTGATCGAAACATTCTTCACTCATATTAATCCAAACAATAATCATTCAATTTATAAAAATAATTAATATATTAAAATTTTGAAGTTTTCATGTACAAAATATAAAAAGTAAAAAAAATACATCAAGAATTCACGTGATCACATGGAGGCTGGAAACCCTGCGACATGCGGCTAACCATATCCTACAACTGACGCATCTGATCTTGCACGTCTGCAAGCTCCTGCTGATGGCCTCGCATACGTGCTCGAACTCGTGCTCGAACTCCTGCCGAACCTCTTGACGAACGTCCTGCTGAACCTCCTCCGTAATAGATCTCCGAATGTCATCTAAACGCTCGGCAGGAATATCACCAGAATATCGCGAGCTGGAGGCCTAATGGGGAAAATATGCAGAAGCTCTAGTACCCAGACCATAGACCCTGCGGTCTCGCGGCTGGGCACCAACAGCCTCCAAAAACACGTCGACTCTCCTCTGCTGAGAGTTTGACTGGCGTCTCCCCATCAGTGGAGTCGACCTGCGATGCCTGGGAGCGAAGCTCCTCGACTCGTGTCTTTGAATTATAAAATCAACAATAAATAATCAATAAATTTTTCTAAATAAAATTTTAGAAATTAAACAGATACTACATAAAGCTAATTTCTTACCACAACCTCCGTGATCGCGTATCGACCCAGAAACCGTCCCTCCTGGTGTGTGTCGCCCTGAATAGATGAAACTCACCAGGATCTCCGCCCTCCTGCTCAGACTATAACAATAAAAAATTGATATTAATGCAAATATTTGTAAATAACTAAATTAGTAATTAAATTATTTATGTTTTCTTACCATACGGCGTCTGTGCTCCTGAATCGAAATGGAGCCTGAAGTGTGGCGGGAGAGACTCGTGCCAGGACCGCCCCTCTCGAATCGATGGTTCGTGCTGGCTGATGCAGACCTCCTGCGCCAGCCATCGGACTGCCAGGCCTGCTGCCACTCGTGCCAAATACCCTCTGGCATATGCGCAGGATGGTGACCCGATGACCTCCAACGATGAAGCATATCGGAGTATCGGCGTCCTGTAAGAGCCTCCCATGCTGCCCTAATGGCATCATAGCTGGCAGGGTCCCACGTAAACTTTTTCTGCATTAAAATAAATAGTTAGTTTTAGAATTTATTAAGATTAAGAAATTTTATATCAGTGATAAATTATATTTAATAAGTTTACCTGAAACTTAGAAAAATAAAACTCCCTCGTGGCTGCAGATATGTGGCGCCAATCGTAGCCACTGGGATCTGCACGCCTCTGAAATACGGAGATGATGTGGCTCGATACATGATGCTGCTCAATAAATCTATTAAAAAAATGCATGTTTATAAGTAATTGACTTAAAAATATAAACATATATTTTTAATTAGTATATACTTATAGCCCATGAGCATCCAATCGAAGTACGGTGCGGCGATGGTGGAAGAACTCTCGGAGGTATGTGCCGATCGGCTGGATGGTAATACCAATGCAGGATCACCGCCGACTGCTGGAGAGATCGAAGGTTGTACGATGTATGGAGATTCGAACTCTCCATCTCCAAAGCTCATGTGATCTGATGCAGCAGGGCTACGTCTCTGCTCACTCTGTATGTTGTCGGTAGATCTACCTCTGCCCGTCATACTGAAAATACTAAAGATTCATGCAATTAAATTACGATTAATGATTGACTATGTAAAAAATTAACACTTATAAAATAAAGTTGAATTTAAAAAAACCTCTATGTTTAATCGGTGTCATTTGTTTCGTGAAATGTTGGTTCAACATCTGATGCCGTATCGAACTGCGATTCAGTTTCATTATCATCGGAAGGAAACCGAACATTTGCATCTGCAATTTCTTGGACATCACCATTTGGATCTCTAAGTGATGTTTCAGGAGCCCTTGTGTCATCCTCAATTGCATGCATTTCCATCTCATCCTCTTGAAATGCAGGGCACTCGGCTGATTGACTTGATGAACTCTCCTCTAATACGATCGTTGAACGTGGGACGATTTTAGAAACAGCCCACCAATCTCGCTTGTCGTTGCGCAAACTTGGATATCCACAGTAAAACACTTGCTGAGCTTGGGATGCAAGGATGAATGGTTCATATTTGCAATCTTCGTCGATGGTTCACTTCAACCAAATTATAGTTCGTTTCATAGGCCAACCGGGATATTCAACTTCAACCACTTCTACTAACTTTCCGTAATAATCCTACATATTTGCTCCAACACTTTCTCCTTTAACACACACGCCCCAGTTCTGCGTGCCTCTTGAAGCTGCTAATCGTTCAATCTGAAATTTGTACCCATTAACAAAAGCCAGTAGAGGTTGTTACGGTCTTCAATGGCCATTGCGATATACATTTAATGAAAATATTGTCGATTGTGGACCATGGACCGTTTACCTATAAATTAATAAGCTATTCACAACCAATTCAAAAAATAAAAGCCATTATTGAAATTGATTGAGTGATACTATTCACAAATTCATAAAACCAGTAAGCGAACTTCGTTTCTAACTTCTGCCCAATTGCAACTTGACTGATGTCGGGATTTATCTATCGTTGTCTATCACAATACATCCTTATGGGATGATAAGGATTAAAACTTATGTTAGTAATTAAATATTATGGTATATTGTAATTTAAATTAGAAGTTCCAATTAAGCATTGAAGTATACACTTACTCAATATATGGATGACTTCTCTACAGTTCATTAGGATGTAATAATGTGCTGCATTATACTCCATATCGCTAAGATTTCTTGACTTCTGCCCCCCAAATGAATGGCCGATACCTTTAAAAATTGATATTCTACCATCATTAGGTTCTCCTTCGTCCACACATACATCATCGTTACAACCAACATTTCGGCTCCTCGTATGGATGTGACCCTCAAAGTAATGCGAGGCAAAAGCTGAAACTTCTTCGACCAAGTGTGCATTGCATATAGAACCTTCAACCCTTGCCTTATTACACACATTATTTTTTAACTTCTTAAGGTACCTATATATAAAGTTGAGACAAAAAATTAATCAATTTTCTCGCAATGAAATAATATTTGAAATGTCAACATGTCTTAATGATGTATATATTTACCTCTCAAAGGATACATCCAGCAATACTGCACGTGACCAGCTATGCTCGCTTCGTATGGCAAGTGAACCGGTAAATGCTCCATTGAGTCAAAAAAACTGGAAGGAAATATTCACTCTAGCTTGCATAAAATAATTGGAATTTTCTCCTCAAGCCTTGCCATGGATGCAGAAGTAATGACTGCGGTAGATAACTCCTTGAAGAACAAGCTGAGCTCCGTCAATGCCTTCCAGACACGTTGCGGAAGCAACTCACGAAAAGCTATAGGCAATAACCATTGCATGAAAATATGACAGTCATGACTCTTCATGCCGAACAACTTGAGCTTATGCATGTCCACACACCTACCGATATTTGAGGCATAACCATCTGAAAATTTTAACCCTCTAAGCCAGTTACATAAAACTTCTCATGAATTTCTGTCAAGAGTGTAACAGGCTTTAGGATAGGTCCCGTCGGCATTCCGCTTCAAATCACCTCTTCTGCAATACTGATTAAGTTCTTCTCTTGACTTTGCAGTGTCTTTGTTTTTTCCCGGGATGTTTAGCACTGTGTTAAATATGTTATCAAAGAAATTTTTCTCGATATGCATAACATCCAAGTTGTGCCGGATGAGATTTGTGCTCTAATAAGGCAAATCCCAAAATATACTTCGCTTTTTCTAGTTATGTTCTTTACATATATGGCCATTTATTCTATCTGCATCCGGTTCCCAAGCATACCGCAACCCCAAATGCTCTATAGTATCAAATATCCGTGCCGGACCTAACCGGTTCGGCGAATTTTGTGACTGCTTTGTTCTTCCGGAAGGCGATCAAGTTACGCCTGTAAGGATGATTTGGGGGCAAGAACTTCCAATGATTATCAAACCATGACTGCTTACCACTCTTCTGCAATGTAAATGCATCCGAATCATACATGCAATGAGGGCTTGCTAGACGTCCAACAGTGCTCCAACCAGACAACATATTCAATTCGGCCACCAACGGTTGCAGGAAGACATCAATCTTTTCCTTTGGATTTAATGGTCCTGGAACCAAAACTGTCAAAAACATTACAGTATCTTTCATGCACTTCCATAAAGGAAGGTTATATACAGTCAGTATCATAGGCCAACATGAATACTGTTGCCCCGCTTGACCGAATGGTCGGAAGCCATCGATACAAAGACCTAATCTTACATTCCTTATATCTTCAGCGAAATCAGGATGATTTTCATTGAAATGCGTCCAAGCTTTTCAATCTGATGGATGCCGCATTTCATCCTCTTTGGATTCATGTTCGGCATGCCATCTCATATCAGCAGCTGTAGCCTCAGATCTGTATAATCTTAGCAGGCGTGGAGCAAGAGGAAAGTAATTGTTGGCCCAGATGGCAACCCAAGAGGGGGGGTGAATTGGGTTCTTAAAAATTTAAGACTTTTTGAAATGTTTTAAACAAATTAACTCAAGATGTGCAAGTGAGAGAAATTAACTTATAAGCAATGCACAAACAGAAATATAGAGAGATAGAGTGAGAGACAAATGAGCACGGCAAACACAAGATATTTTATAGTGGTTCGGTGCAACCAGCACCTACGTCCACTCCCAAGATTCACTTGGGTCCACACTATAATCTCCCTAGATTACAGCCGAGTTGTTTTACAAGCTCACAACTCAAACTTGTTGTTTTCCGGGATCACAACGAACCCAGCCGGTTTTACACGGGCTTACCAGCACAAAACCCAACTCGTTGTTTTTAACGGGATCACAACGAACCCAAAACGTAAGCTATCCCAAGCTTACAACGAGGTACAACTACCTCCACTGATTCAATCCACTTTGAATCAGTACACAAGAAAATAAATCAGAGTTTAGATACAAGCAGCTCCTCTTGAGCAGAATAATCAAAATAAAGCTTAGGTTTAGAAAAGCCTGATTAAATAAGCTTGAATGCAGGCTTGGCTTCTTTGCTTCTCTTCTCCAACTCCTTTGAAGTGTGGAATCAGGCCTCAGCACAGATTCTCCTAGCTTTGGGGCTTTTGGATGTTGGTTGAAGCTTTTCTTCTTTTTCTTCTAGGTTGGAAGATCTTGATTTGCTCTTGTTGCTTTGGGATCTCCTCTTGAACTTTTTGTAGATTGTAGCTGGAGCACACGAATCTCTCTCTTTGATTTCACTCCTTTTGAATCTCTTTTCTTGACTCAAATGATTTTTCCAATGAAGCTCTGTTTTTCCCTCTTTTTGAAAGATTTTCTTTTCTCTCTTTTCACCACTCTATTGTTCTTTTGATTTGAAAAGAGCTCCTCTATTTATAGATTCTGCAAAAATATATCCGTTAGAAACACAGAAATATAGCCGTTATTTGAAAATATTACCGTTGGGCTGACGTGTCATCGTGAAAAATCGCGCCCAGATTTTTGGAGTCGACTCGAGCACTGTGGGAGTCGGCTCGAAGTCGATTACTAAAAATAGAAACATTTTAAACGTTAGAGGGTCGACTCGCGAAAAACCAAAGTGTCGGCTCCCGACAGTCGGGGGTCGACTCGAAGAAAATGGGGAGTCGACTCGAGAAGCGCTCAAAAAACATGCTTTCTGTTGTTTGAGCGGAGTCGGCTCGCACAGTCCAGGAGTCGGCTCGCACAGAGTCAGGGGTCGACTCTTGAAATCCAAGGGTCGACTCGAGAAAATCAGAAATCTCTGTTACTTACTGGAGTCGACTCTGAAACTCTAGAGTCGGCTCCGGAACGTATCAAAAATCAGAAATTTTCTGATTGACTTTGAAATTCGTCCCAGAATAATTTTAAATGATATTTTGACTTGAATACAATAAATATGACATTAAGCATGAATTCAAGACATGTTTCAAGAAATCATTGATTGAAATATAACATGTAAAAATTCCTTTTTGAAATCTTAAATATAGAGCTTGAAACTTCTTTTTCAAATTGATTCAAAACTCAGTGAATTTAAACATTGAGAGTCCATTGCTTTCATTTTGAATAAGCTCAAGGTTTTTGATAAATAAACTCATTATTTCCTTTAAAATACTCATGGCTTTTGGAAATCATCAAAATCAATAAAGTTGGGGTAATTACAATCTCCCAAATTTCTCAACAATCTCCCCCTTTTTGATGATGACAAAAACATTGAGTATATGCATGTTTGTATTGAAAAATTTTCGATACCAAAATCAATTTTTATGTTCATTGAGAGGCTCCCCCTAAATGAGATAGCTCCCCCTATGAAACTCAATTTTATAATTCATTCAAAATTTTCAATTTTAAGTTCAAGCAAATAATTTTTCCCTTTTCAAATTTTAAGCATAATGATAACTTGGTTATCTCTCCCTTTTACTTAGATTAACTCTCCCTTTAATATTCAAATTATCTCTCCCTCTTTCAAATTTAAATTTGATTGCATTTATTGAAAGCATATATTTAATTGAAAGCATATACGATTAAATAAAATCTCTCCCCCTTTTTTGTAATCAACAAAAAGGTTAGGAAGCTCAATATATTAAATGATTAATTATATCAATATCATTCTTTATCTTTTACCATTCAAATTATCAATTGAGGATAATCATTCAAGATATTCAAAGATACTTACAATTGAAATGTACATAAGTAATGCATCAAACTTTCTCATTACTTCAAAATGATATTACATGAAAATGTAAACATACTCATTACATTGAAAGTAAACTTGACTTCATTACATCAAAATGAGATTACTCAGTACATTGAAATGAGATTACATTAAAAATATCAAAAGTTTCTTCTTGTAATCCTATTCAAATGATCAACTATCTGCTTCATTCCTTCACATTGTAGTTAACATAATCTTTAAGCTTATTATCTACAAAAGTACAAGCAGTCAAAATCTTATCCTGAAGCTCGGCGTTGCACTGGGAATAGGTCTCTGAGTCACCACAGATATCCTTAAGCTCTCCAAAATATTCTTCAAGTCTTCACTTAAGGAGCTGGTGGATGAACTAAGAGTAGATTCAATAGATGCAACCCGATCACTAAGTGAATACAAAGCTTCTTTCAAATTCATAAACTTTTCATCAAATTCATTTTTCAACCTATTTTCATGCTCACTAATCTCAGATTTGAATAAGGATCTAAGCTGATCTAACTGAACATCAGAAAAGCTAACAGATGATAAAGTAGATGTCTGAGCTGGAGCAGGAGCAGGAGCAGGAGCAGAATCTGGAACAGAAGAGCTCTGAGGAGGCTCAGGTGAAGAATGTCTCACAGATGGTCTGGGGGCCTCAGCATCCATAGCTCTGTCCTCTGCAATATTCTTCCTCTCCCATCTTCCATTCCTCTTAACAAAACCCATTCGATGAATAGTAGCCAAAGAGTAATAATCAGTATGCCTTAATTCCTTTTTGGCTCACTATCACCAAATGCAATCCCTTGGCTTTGAAATAACTTCGTTAGAACCATGCCATAGGGCAAACTTGACTTCTTCTTCCCTCCACAATCAGCAATGTACCAAATGATCATCCGAGGCAAATTAATAGGCTTCCCAGCATCCATAATAAAAATATCTCTCTCAGATACATAATCAAATCTGCCAGTCTTGGGAAACAAATTCTACTGCAGATGTTGTGAAGTAACCTCAGCTCCAAAGGCAATTGGCTTGCAAAACTTCTTCAAAACCCTCAAAATTTCTGTTCAATAATCTTGTGAGGGCAGGCGATCTATCCTCTGGGGCATAAGTGGATGGTCCAGACAGGGGTAAATTTAACAGTCTAGATAGAATAGTGGCAGTGATATTCAGTCCAATGCCTCTCACTACGCTCACTAAACCATCATCACCTCTAGTCAAATTTTTGTAAAACTCCTTAACTAGTGCAGGATACGTGGGACAATCCAGTGAACACATTTTCTCAAGTCCCATCTCAATCAACTGTCTACCTATTATAAAACCTTCATTCTCAAATAACTCAAAATCAACTTTTCTACCGGTTGTAATAACTCTACTGGCAAGGTGATCTACCTGAAGAGTGGTAGCTGGAACAGGAGAACCACTCGGAGAAGGTAGAGACGAATCCGGAGACGGCTCGCGGACGGGTCGTCGAACGGTCCGTTTCCTCTTCAATCCGGCGCCACTACTGCTAGCTCCACGAGTTTTAGGTGCCATAGATCTAGATGGAGTGAATAATCAGAGGTTTTTGGAGTTTTGGAAGGTTTGGAAAGCTTTGGAAAGATTTGGAATGATTAGAAATGATTGAAATGTCCGTGGGGTCGACTCGTGCCCTAGATAATCAACTGGGACCACGTCGAGTCGACTCGCGCAAAGCGTGGAGTCGGCTCCCGAGTAGTCACAGAGCACGGACCCGAAATCGAGTCGACTCGCGCAGAGCGGGGGTCGGCTCCCGAGTTTCAACAGAAACAGGGGTCGACTCCGATACTGTCCGAGTCGGCTCCGAGACCATTTCAGAGAAAAAAAATAAAGATTCAGAGAATCTGAAATGAGTCCGGAATTTGATCTTTGAGTATGATTAAAAATCATGGATTTTGAGAGATCAAATTGATATGAGTTCTAGATAAAATTTCCTTAAGATTTTGAGAAATTGAAAGAACTCTAGATACATTTCCTTAGGGGTTTCAAAATCTATTCCAAAGGATCACAAATCCCTAATTCTCCTCTAAGATAACAAAATCTTTCTTCGCTTAAAGGTTTTGTAAAAATATCAGCTAATTGTTCTTCAGTGTTAACATATTCAAGACAAATTTCTTCATTAGTTACATGTTCTCTTATAAAGTGATATCTAATTTCTATGTGTTTTGTCCTTGAATGTTGAATTGGATTTTTAGTTAAATTGATTGCGCTTGTATTATCACATTTTATGGGTGTCTTATTAAGTGTGATACCATAGTCTTCAAGTTGTCGCTTAATCCATAGGATTTGCGCACAGCAACTTCCAGCCGCTACATATTCAGCTTCAGTAGTTGATAATGCAACTGAATTTTGCTTTTTGCTAAACCATGAGATTAAGTTACTTCCTAAGAATTGGCATGCACCACTTGTGCTTTTTCTATCTAATTTACATCCAGCATAATCAGAATCTGAGTATGCAATTAAGTTTAATGTGAGTCTCTAGAATACCATAAACCTACATTTTTTGTTCCATTTAGATATCTTAATATTCTTTTAACAGCTATTAAGTGTGATTCTTTAGGTTCTGATTGAAATCTAGCACATAAACATAGAAAACATAATATCTGGTCTACTTGCGGTTAAATAAAGAAGGGATCCGATAATACCTCGATAATACTTTTGATCAACCTTTTTACCTTCTTCATCTTTGTCTAGCTTGCATGAAGGACTCATTGGTGTTCCAAGGGGTTTCATTGATTCCATACCAAACTTCTTTAGGATTTCTCTTGTGTATTTTGTTTGGTTGATGAAGATTCCCTCTTTGCTTTGTTTGATTTGGAGTCCAAGGAAGAAGTTGAGTTCTCCCATCATGCTCATTTCAAATTCGCCCTGCATTAACTTGGCAAATTCTTGACATAGAGAATCGTTAGTAGCACCAAAAATAATGTCATCAACGTATATTTGTACTACAAGTAAATCTTTACTTTTTCTTTTCAAAAATAATGTTTTATCTACATTTCCTCTTGTGAAATCATTTTCAATTAAAAATTTACTTAGCCTATCATACCAAGCTCTAGGTGCTTGTTTCAAACCATATAAAGCTTTGTGCAATTTAAAGACGTGATTTGAAAATTCGTGATCTTCAAAACCTGGTGGTTGTTCAACATAAACTTCTTCATTTATAAAACCATTTAAAAATGCGCTTTTAACATCCATTTGAAATAAGTTAAAATTCATATGACATGCAAATGCAAGTAAAAGTCTAATGGCTTCTAATCTAGCTACTGGTGCAAAGGTTTCATCAAAATCAATACCTTCCTCTTGATTATATCCTTTTGCAACTAATCTAGCTTTGTTTCTAATTACTATGCCATTTTCATCTAGTTTATTTCTAAAAACCCATTTTGATCCTATTACTGAATGATTTTTAGGTCTTTCACTAAAGTCCATACATTATTTCTAGTAAATTGATTTAATTCTTCTTGCATTGCTAACATCCAATTATTATCTTTTTCAGCTTCTTCAATAGTTTTAGGTTCAATTTGTGATACAAATGCAAGATGATTACTAATATTTCTCATATATGATCTAGTTCTTATTCCTTGAGATGGATCACCTATAATCAATTCCTTGGGATGACTATGAGCATATCTCCAGTCTCTTGGAAGATCTATATCATTATGATCAATATTGACATCATCGTCCTTATGTGAATCATCATCTTTAGCTTCTTGCTCATGATCTGAAGATACTTCAATATTAAGTTTTTCAAGATCTTTTTCAATTATGTTTGTATCTTCCTCATCATCAAGCTTTTCAGAACTAGATGCTAAAGACTCATCGAAAACTATATGAATGGATTCTTCAACTACTAAGGTTTTCTTGTTAAATACTCTATAAGCTTTACTAGTTGTTGAATATCCTAAAAAGATTCCTTCATCAGATTTAGCATCAAATTTTCCTAAATTATTTTTACCATTATTATGAATAAAACATTTACATCCAAATGCATGAAAGTATTTTATATTGGGTTTTCTTTCATTCCATAATTCATAAGGTGTTTTCTTTAAGATTGGTCTTATTAGGGCTCGATTTAAGATGTAGCATGCTGTGTTAATAGCTTCCGCCCAAAAGTACTTTGGTAGGTTACTTTCGCATAGCATGGTACGGGCCATGTCTTCTAGAGTCCTATTTTTCCTTTCAACTACACCATTTTGCTGTGGAGTCCTAGGGGCTGAAAAATTATGATTAATACCATTTTCAGTGCAGAAACTTTCAAATAAGTGATTTTCAAATTCAGTTCCATGATCACTTCTTAGAGATACTATGGTAGTGTTTTTCTCATTTGTGACTTTCTTGAAGAATTTCAGGAATATCGAGAAAGTCTCATCTTTGTGAGCTAAAAACAGTACCCAAGTATATCTAGAATAATCATCTACAATCACTAGACCATATTTCTTTCCTCCTAGACTTGTGGTTCTAGTTGGTCCAAAAAGGTCCATGTGAAGTAGCTCTAATGGCCTAGAAGTTGAAACAACATTTTTAGATTTGAAAGAACTTCTTGTTTGTTTTCCAAATTGACATGCATCACATATTTTGTTGTTTTCAAAATCTAGTTTAGGTAAGCCTTTAACTAAATCCATTTTAATTAATTTTGAAATAAGGTGTGTGCTTGCATGACCTAATCTACGATGCCACAACCAACTAATTTCATTTATATTAGCATTGTCAGCAATCAAGCAATGATCACTCAAAGATAATTTTTCTAGATCAACCAAGTAAACATTGCCATGTCTATAACCAGTAAATACAATGCTATTATCAATAGAATTAGTTACAGTGCATATTGAAGATTTAAATGAAACATTAAAGTTTTTATCACATAATTGGCTTATACTAATTAGATTATGCTTCAAACCATCAACATAAAGTACATTATCAATAAATGTAGATGGAGTTATACGAACTTTACCAAGGCCCATAATTTGACCTTTACCATTATCGCCAAACGTAACAACTCCACCTTTCTTTTCTTCCAGGGTGATGAATTCATCTTTGTCACCCGTCATATGTCTTGAGCAGCCACTATCAAGGTACCACTTTTTCTTTGATCTTTTGGCTACAAGACATTCCTGCAACATAATTTAAACTTTATGTTTAGGTACCCAAGCTTTCTTGGGTCCTTCATGGTTAGTAGCAATAAAAATTGTTCCTTTCGGAACCCAAATTTTCTTTCCTTTAGTGTTTAATTTTTCATTATTACTTATTGTTTTGCACTCAAAAGATTTATGTCCTTTTTGATTACATTTAAAACAAGTAATATTACTTTGGTTAGCTTTTACAAAAATATTTTTCAATGATTTTTGTTTTCTAAATGTGTTATACCCTAAACCTGCTTTGTCAAAAACTGCTTTTTGACTATCTAAAATCATATTTAGTTTAGTTGAGCTTAGAGTAAATTTCTCAACAATGTCTTTATACTTTTTAACATCTTTCTTTAGAAAATCATTTTCATTAGAGATTGATTCTTTTTCTTTAATTAGATTTTCATTTTCAGATTTAATCAAATCAATCTTATGAGCAAATCATTCTTTTCATTAAAAGTGTTTCCTTTTTATCTTTTAAATCTTTAACTACAAGATTTAACTCATTTTTCTCATTAATTAAATTTAAGTTTTCAGTTTTCAAAGATTTGTGTTTCTTTTTCAAAGCCTTGAAATCAATCATCAATTCATTAAATGCTTCAAACATTTCATCAAAAGTAAATTCATCATCGGGGGTTTCGGTACTTACCTCTTCGTTGTCGTCCGCCATGAAGCAAACATTTGCAACTTCTTTTTGTTCTTCTTCTTCGGAAGAAGACTCTTCACTGTCAGTCCAAGTTGCCATGTAGGCCTTTTTCTTTTTCTTATAGGCCTTCTTAAGTAAAGGACAGTCATATCTAAAATGCCCTGGCTTTTTACATTCATAACATACTAAGGGCTCTTTCTCTTTGTCCTTGTCCTTTTCCTTTTTCTTATCCTTTTCTTTTTCTCCTTCCATTTTTGATCCAAATCTCTTCTTGTGGAAGGGCCTCCTTCTTTGCATAAACTTCTTGAATTTCCTTGCAAGGAGGGCTGTCTCATCATCATCATCCTCTTCATCATCGCTGCTGCTATCTTCAACTTTTGCAGCCTTGAGGGCGATGGTCTTCTTCTTTCTTGACTCATCCTCATTGACATGTTGTTTAACTTGAAGCTCATGAGTCATTAGCGAACCAAGAAGCTCTTCCAATGGTAGGATGTTCAGATCTTTGGCTTCTTGTATGGCTGTCACCTTGGCTTCCCAAGTCCTTGGAAGTGACCTAAGAATTTTGCGAACAAGCTCAGAGTTAGTATATACTTTTCCAAGACTTTTCAAACCATTCACAATATCAGTGAATCTAGTGAACATGCATGTGATGGTTTCATTTTGTTCCATGGTAAATAATTCATATTTATGAACCAAAATATTTATCTTTGATTCTTTTACTTGGTTTGTTCCTTCATGTGTTATTTCCAACCTATCCCAAATTTCTTTTGCGGAATTACATGTTGAGATTCGGTTGAATTCATTAGATCTAAGGAACAATACAAAATGTTAATGGCTTTAGCATTTAATTGTGCCATTCTCCTATCATTATCATTCCAATCCCTTTCGGGCTTAGGAACAATAGTGCCATCAACTACGTGTGTGGGTGTACTAGGTCCATTCATTATTACTCCCCACAATTCATAGTCAGAAGCTTGAATGAATATTCTCATTCTAGCTTTCCAATATGAATAGTTGGTTCCATTAAATAAAGGAGGTCTATTCGTAGAATGACCTTCAGCAAAACATGAACCACTTTGTGTTGCCATAAGGATCTTTAGCCCTTGATCGTGAGATCAAATTCTAAATGAGCACTTGCTCTGATACCAATTGTTGGCCCAGATGGCAACCCAAGAGGGGGGGGTGAATTGGGTTCTTAAAAATTTAAGACTTTTTGAAATGTTTTAAACAAATTAACTCAAGATGTGCAAGTGAGAGAAATTAACTTATAAGCAATGCACAAACAGAAATATAAGAGAGATAGAGTGAGAGACAAATGAGCACGGCAAACACAAGATATTTTATAGTGGTTCGGTGCAACCAGCACCTACGTCCACTCCCAAGATTCACTTGGGTCCACACTATAATCTCCCTAGATTACAGCCGAGTTGTTTTACAAGCTCACAACTCAAACTTGTTGTTTTTCCGGGATCACAACGAACCCAGCCGGTTTTACACGGGCTTACCAGCACAAAACCCAACTCGTTGTTTTTAACGGGATCACAACGAACCCAAAACGTAAGCTATCCCAAGCTTACAACGAGGTACAACTACCTCCACTGATTCAATCCACTGATTGAATCAGTACACAAGAAAATAAATCAGAGTTTAATACAAGCAGCTCCTCTTGAGCAGAATAATCAAAATAAAGCTTAGGTTTAGAAAAGCCTGATTAAATAAGCTTGAATGCAGGCTTGGCTTCTTTGCTTCTCTTCTCCAACTCCTTTGAAGTGTGGAATCAGGCCTCAGCACAGATTCTCCTAGCTTTGGGGCTTTTGGATGTTGGTTGAAGCTTTTCTTCTTTTTCTTCTAGGTTGGAAGATCTTGATTTGCTCTTGGTTGCTTTGGGATCTCCTCTTGAACTTTTTGTAGATTGTAGATCTGGAGCACACGAATCTCTCTCTTTGATTTCACTCCTTTTGAATCTCTTTTCTTGACTCAAATGATTTTTCCAATGAAGCTCTGTTTTTCCTCTTTTTGAAAGATTTTCTTTTCTCTCTTTTCACCACTCTATTGTTCTTTTGATTTGAAAAGAGCTCCTCTATTTATAGATTCTGCAAAAATATATCCGTTAGAAACACAGAAATATAGCCGTTATTTGAAAATATTACCGTTGGGCTGACGTGTCATCGTGAAAAATTGCGCCCAGAATTTCGCGGAGTCGACTCGAGCACTGTGGGAGTCGGCTCGAAGTCGATTACTAAAAATAGAAACATTTTAAACGTTAGAGGGTCGACTCGCGAAAACCAAAGTGTCGGCTCCCGACAGTCGGGGGTCGACTCGAAGAAAATGGGGAGTCGACTCGAGAAGCGCTCAAAAAATGCTTTCTGTTGTTTGAGCGGAGTCGGCTCGCACAGACAGGAGTCGGCTCGCACAGAGTCAGGGGTCGACTCTTGAAATCCAAGGGTCGACTCGAGAAAATCAGAAATCTCTGTTACTTACTGGAGTCGACTCTGAAACTCTAGAGTCGGCTCCGGAACGTATCAAAAATCAGAAATTTTCTGATTGACTTTGAAATTCGTCCCAGAATAATTTTAAATGATATTTTGACTTGAATACAATAAATATGACATTAAGCATGAATTCAAGACATGTTTCAAGAAATCATTGATTGAAATATAACATGTAAAAATTCCTTTTTGAAATCTTAAATATAGAGCTTGAAACTTCTTTTTCAAATTGATTCAAAACTCAGTGAATTTAAACATTGAGAGTCCATTGCTTTCATTTTGAATAAGCTCAAGGTTTTTGATAAATAAACTCATTATTTCCTTTAAAATACTCATGGCTTTTGGAAATCATCAAAATCAATAAAGTTGGGGTAATTACAATCTCCCAAATTTCTCAACAGTAATGCATCCTCTTGTAAGGAACACTTTTTCTCCTACTTGTACTAGCTCCCCCTTCGCCGTTTTTGTACCTCGATTGCCCATAAATCTTAAAACATCTTAGCTATGAGTCTTCACCCTAATATATCATACAATTGTTCAAGCAACAATCGATCTTATTAACCGTGTTGACCCAATTATTGATTTTGATGATTAACAAAACTATTTGAGTATAACATTTGAAGTTACTAATGATTTTGATTAAGTTTTTTAGTTTATGATTTGATTCATTAATCAAAATCAGTAGACAAATCAAATTCTAGTTCGAATCTAATGTCAAGGTAAGATTGCAGGCATTAGAGTCGACACATGGAATCGCAGAGTCGACTCCGAAAATCGGCACAGACTTAGAGTCGACACCTGGACTGTTAGAGCCGACTCCAACAGAAAAGACAGAACGATGGTATTTCTGGCCATGACTTAGAGTCGACTCCTGGACTGTTAGAGTAATTTATCTACAAGTAATCATTGCTTAGTTGCTAATAATGCTAAGATGAATGAGATTGGTTGGCTATGGCACCATAGATTAGGTCATACAAGCACACACCTAATTTCTAAACTATTAAAAATGGATTTAGTTAAAGGTATTCCTAGTTTAAATTTTGAAAATAATCAAATCTGTGATGCATATCAATTTGGAAAACAAACAAGAACTTCTTTCAAATCTAAGAATATTGTTTCAACTACTAGGCCACTAGAGCTACTACTATGGACCTTTTTGGACCTACTAGAACCACAAGTCTAGGAGGAAAGAAATATGGTCTTGTGATAGTAGATGATTACTCTAGATTCACTTGGGTAATGTTTTTGGCTCACAAAGATGAGACTTTCTCAATATTCTTGAAATTCATTAAGAAAGTCACAAATGAGAGAAACACTACCATAGTGTCTATTAGAAGTGATCATGGAACTGAATTTGAAAATCACTTATTTGAACAATTCTGTTTTGAAAAAGGTATACATCATAATTTTTCAGCACCTAGGACACCACAACAAAATGGAGTTGTAGAAAGAAATAATAGGACTTTAGAAGACATGGCCCGTACCATGCTATGTGAAAGCCAACTTCCAAAATATTTTTGGGCGGAAGCTATAAACACAGCATCTTACATCCTAAATAGAGCCCTAATTAGACATATCCTTAAGAAAACTCCCTATAAACTATGGAAATAATAGGAAACCAAATTTAGGTTATTTTCATGCATTTAGTTGTAAATGCTTTATTCATAACAATGGTAAGGACAATCTTGGGAAGTTTGATGCAAAGTCTGATGAAGGCATTTTCCTAGGATATTCTACATCTAGCAAGGCATATAGAGTATTTAATAAGAGAAGCTTAGTTGTAGAAGAATCCATTCATATAGTGTTTGATGAGTTTAGCATCAAGTTCGAGTAAAATTGATGATGAGGAAGATACATCTTTGATTGAAAGAGGGATTGAAAAATTAAATGTATCTTCAGATCAAGAACCTGAAGCTAAGGATGATGACTCACCTAAGGAAGATGGTATTGATACTGCTCATAATGATAAAGATCTACCTAGAGATTGGAGATATGCTTATGGTCATCCTAAGGACCTAATCATAGGTGATCCATCTCAAGGTGTAAGGACTATATCATCAATGAGAAATATCAATAATCATCTTGCATTTGTATCTCATATAGAACCCAAAACTATAGAGGAAGCTGAGAAAGATAGTTATTGAATGTTAGCAATGCAGGAAGAGTTAAACCAATTCACAAGGAACCAAGTTTGGACCATAGTAGATAGACCTAGAAACCACCCTATAATAGGATCTAAATGGGTTTTTAGAAATAAATTGGATGAAAATGGCTTGGTGATTAGAAATAAGGCTAGATTAGTTGCAAAGGGATATAATCAGGAAGAAGGTATAGATTTTGATGAAACCTTTGCACCCGTTGCTAGATTAGAAGCCATTAGACTACTACTTGCATTTGCATGTCATATGAATTTCAACTTATTTCAAATGGATGTTAAAAGTGCATTTTTAAATAATTTTATAAATGAGAAAGTTTATGTTGAACAACCTCCTGGTTTTGAAGATCATGAATTTTCAAACCACGTCTTCAAATTACACAAAGCACTTTATGGTTTAAAGCAAGCACCTAGAGCTTGGTATGATAGATTAAATAAATTTTTAATTAAAAATAATTTTTCTAGAGGAAATGTTAATAAAACCTTGTTTTTAAAAAGAAAAGAAAATGATTTATTAATTGTTCAAATTTATGTTGATGACATTGTATTTGGTGCTACTAATAATCTCCTTTGTCAAGAATTTGCTAAGTTAATGCATGGAGAATTCGAGATGAGCATGATGGGAGAACTCAACTTCTTCCTTGGACTTCAAATCAAATAAGAGAAAGCAGGGATTTTTATCAACCAAATAAAGTACACAAAGGAAATACTGAAGAAGTTTGGTATGGAATCTGCTAAACCTCTTGGTACGCTAATGAGTCCCTCATGCAAGCTGGACAAGGATGAAGAAGGTAAGAAAGTAGATCAGAAGCATTACCAAGGTATGATCGGATCACTTCTTTACTTAACTGCAAGTAGGCCACATATTATTTTTTGTTTTCCTATGTGCAAGATATCAATCTAATCCTAAAGAATCACATTTAATTGCAGTTAAAAGAATCTTTAGATACTTAAATGGAACTAAAAATGTAGGATTATGGTATTCTAGAGACTCAACTTTAAAATTGATTGCTTATTCTGATTCTGATTATGCTGGTTGTAAATTAGATAGGAAGAGTACAAGTGGTGCATGCCAACTTTTAGGAAGTAACTTAATTTCTTGGTTTAGCAAGAAGCAAAATTCGGTTGCATTATCCACTGCTGAGGCAGAGTATGTTGCAGCTGAAACTATTATGGAGTCGACACCTTCAGTTTGTAGAGTCGACGCCTTTATTTTTGATGTTCTGTCTGGGCAATTAGAGCTGACTCCGGCTTCTGCTGAGCCGACTCTAATTTGGGCGCTGACAGATTTTCTGGTTCGGAGCCGACACCTGGCTTTGTGGGAGTCGACTCTAAGTGAACCTAGGTCAAAAATAAAAGGCAGAGTCGACACCTAAACGAACACTATCTTCTAAAAATCTCTCTAGAGCCGTTCCAAACCGATTCCATCCCCTCTAAACCCTTCAAATCCCTTGATTACTCATTCCAATCAAATCCCATGGCTCCTAAAAGGCGTGCGATTGTTGGAGGTTCGGCCGTTCCCACAAGAAAAAGGATGATTCGGAGGCAAGCGGCGTCATCTTCATCATCTGCCACTCAAGAAGCTTCTCCACCTTCTCCATCTTCTTCACGTGTTGACCAATTAGCGGGTAAGGCCATCACTACCGGAAGAAAAGTTGATTTCGATTTCTTTGCTTCGGAGGGTTTTACTATTGGCCATCAATTGAAGGAAATGAGATGGGAGAAAGTTTGTTCTTTGGATGTTCCTACCTACCCTGCCCTTGTAAGATAGTTCTACAATGATTTGAGTAGAGGAGAGGGAGGTTTAGTAAGTTTTGTTAGAGGAACAAGAGTTGTAATCACTGCCGAGACCCTTGGAAATTTGTTAGAGATGCCCACTATTTGAATAAATGAGTATCAGCATGATGATCGTAGTGGCGCCCTATCTAGGATGTTGGGGAGAGAAGTATCTGAGTTTGAGGAGATTTTGGCAAATCAACTGAATTTGGAACTCAGGCTTCTTCACAACATCTGCGGGAGGATATTGTTTACAAAGATAGGCAGATTTGAGTATGTCTCGAAGCGAGACATCTTGTTGATGGATTGCATCATCACCGGGCAGCCAGTAAACTTAGCTGGGATGATGATAGGCTATATGGCCGAGGCAGCAACCAAGAAGAGATCTACATTGCCTTATGGTATGATTCTGACTTTGGTATTCAGAAGCCAAGGTGTGTTGATCATGGACAATGAGCCACTGAGAAAATTAAGGCATACAGATTACTACAGTGTCTCTACCATTCACCGTATGGGTTTTAGAAAGATAAATGGTAATTGGATAAAAGGAGGTTGGGAGGCCAGAGTTGAGGAGGCCAGAGTAGAGGACATCCCTGGACCATCAGTTGCGGGACCATCAGTCCCTGACCCATCTATTGCGGGACCATCTACTGCTGGACCTTCTGAGCCTGGATCGAGCACATATTCTTCACCTCCACCTCAGACAGCATTTGTTTCTGGGAGATTTTCTGATGAGCAGATTGGTCAGCTCAGAGCATTATTAGCTGAGTATGACAGTCAGAGGAGCAATGATATTTGTCAGCTGAGAAATGACTTCAGACAGTTTAAGGAAGAGATATGTTCTAAACTTGACTTGATTGCATCTACTTTGGATCGATCTGTGGATACCTTGTCATATGAGCTTCATAAGATTTTTGAAAGACTGGAAGGGATCGCAGATGGATCGAGAGCTTATCTTGATACTACTGGTCAGTTGAGAAGAGATATAGATTTTGCTGTGACTATGATGTAGGGAGAAACAATCCTCGAGGCATGCATATTTTAAAAATTTGATAACAATTATCATTGCG
>UESW01004286.1:986508-1011019 GCA_900491605.1 Calamus simplicifolius
TTGGCCCAGATGGCAACCCAAGAGGGGGGGGTGAATTGGGTTCTTAAAAAATTTAAGACTTTTAACAATTTAAATTGAGATGTGCAAGTGAAGGATTAACTAATAAGCAAAGCACAAACACAAGTATATGAGAGATAGAGAAGAGACAATTAGGCACGGCAAACACAAGATATTTTTATAGTGGTTCGGTGCAATCAACACTACGTCCACTCCCAAGACTCACTTGGGTCCACACTATAATCTCTCTAGATTACAGCCGAGTTGTTTTCCAAGTTCACAACTCAAACTTGTTGTTTTTCCGGGATCACAACGAACCCAGCCGATTTTACACGGGCTCACCGGCACCAAACCCAAACACAAGCTATACCTAGCTTGTACCGAGGTTTAACAACCTCCTCTAGTTTAATCCCTCAGATTAAACTAGACACAAATAAAATGAGTTTAATTACAAGCAGCTCCTTTTTGAGCAGATATTTCAAAATAAAAATTGAGTTTAGAAAAGCCTGAATATTTAAAGCTTGAGAGCTGGCTTGGCTTCTTTGGATTCCTTCCTTCAACTCCTCTTGATGTTGAATCAGGCCTCAGCACCGATTCTCCACAGATTTGAGCTTTGGAGTTGGGTTGAAGCTTTTTCTCCCTTTTCTTTGAATGTGGAAGATCTTTGATTTGCTCTTGAAAGTTTGGGATCTCCTCTTGAATCTTTTGTAGAAGTAGCTCTGGAGTGCACGAATCTCACTCTTGGATTTCACTCCTTTTGAATCTTTCTTCTTAAAGCAAACGATTTTTCTAATAACACTCTGTTTTTCCCTCTTTTGAATTTCTTACTGAATGATCTCAATATATATCTTCTCTCTTCTTTCTTTGTTGAATGGCTCCTCTATTTATAGATTCTGAAAAAATATAGCCGTTAGAAACAAAGAAAAATAGCCGTTATTCAAAAATATATCCGTTGCTGATGTGTCAACTCAAAAAATTTCCGCCCAGATTTCGGGGAGTCGGCTCGGGACTGTGCGAGTCGGCTCGAGCAGTCGAATCCAGAACGCACCAAAAAATGAGTTTTCAGGGGTCGACTCGTGAAATCTGGGAGTCGACTCTTGACTTTCAGGAGTCGACTCGCGAAAAGCTGGGAGTCGACTCGAGAAGCACTCAAAAATGAGTCTTTCTGCCGTCTGAGTCGAGTCGGCTCGCACAGTCACGAGTCGGCTCGAGAAAGTTCAGGAGTCGACTCGGAAACTCTCGAGTCGGCTCGGGACTGATACAAAAATCAGAAAACATTCTGATTTGCTTTGAAAATCATCCCAACCAACTTTGAAATATAAATATTGACTTAGATAATGTTGTTTTAACAGTAAAGCTCAATTTCAAAGCATTCTCATTAAGTCATTGATCTTTAAAAGATTGATATATAAAATCATTTTTGAATTCATAAGTATAGCTCACTGAAACATATATTCAATTGATTCAAGAAACTCATTATATTTTTAATAGTTCATAGTTTCCAATTTGAAATTGCTCAATAATTCATTGATTGACTTATCATGTTCATAGCCTTTTAGAAAGTAAAGCAATGTCTTTTGGAAATCATCAAAATTAATAAGTTGGGGCAATTATGTTTCAATAATTTCTCAACAGACACAATATTGCATCACTAAAAATTATAAATTTATAATGATATTTTATTTTCATTTAGTAATTATTATAGTTTATTATATATAATATTATATAGTGAGATGCGTCGCTAATTAGTCGCTAAATAGCGAAGCAACTAACATCATTGCAGAAATAATGAATTTTTTAATTTTTAATTTTAAATTTTTTGATTTTTTAATAAACAAAATTTTTAAGTAACGAATTTCTAAATTTCGATCCGACGGTTACGATCGATCCAAGCCATGATCCCGATCGGCGATGATCAATCAGACCGTTGCGATCCATCCAATCGGTGATGATCCGACATTTGCGATCGATCCAAGCCATGATCCTGATCGGCGATGATCGATCGGACCGTTGCGATCCATCCGATCGGCAATGATCCAAAGGTTGCGATCGATCCAATCCATGATCCCAATCGGCGATGAACGATCGGACCATTGCGATCCATCCGATCGGCGATGATTCAAATGTTGCGATCGATCCAAGCCATGATCCCAATCGGCGATGATCGATCGGACCGTGCGATCCATCCGATCGGCGATAATCCGACGGTTGCGATCGATCCAAGTCATGATCCCGATCGGCGATGATCAATCCGACCATTGCGATCCATCCGATCGGCGATGATTGAACGGTTGCGATCGATCCAAGCCATGATCCCGATCGACGTTGATCGATCCAATGATTGTGATCATCCGATCGGCGATGATATCCGATGGTTGCGATCGATCCAAGCCATGATTCCGATCGGCGATGATCGATCGGACCGATGCAATCCATCTGATTGGCGACGATCCGATGGTTGCGATCGATCCTAGCCATAATCCCGATCGACGATGATCGATCGGACCATTGTAATCCATCCGATTGGCGACGATCCGACGGTTGCGATCGATCAAAGCCATGATCCGATCGGTGATGATCAATCGGACCGTTGCAATCCATCCGATCGATGATGATCTGATGGTTGCGATCGATCCAAGCCATGATACCGATCGGCGATGATCGATCCGAGGATCTGATCCAACCAATCGGCGATGATATCCGACGGTTGCAATCGATCCAAGCCATGATCCAGATTGGCGATGATCGATCAGACCATTGCGATCCATTCGATCGACGACGATCCGATGGTTGCAATTGATCCAAGCCATGATCCCAATCGGCGATGATCGATCCGATGGTTGCGATCCATCCAATCGGTGACGATATCCAATGGTTGTGATCGATCCAAGCCATGATAACGATCGGCGATGATCGATCGGACCATTGCAATCCATCCAATCGGCGATGATCCGGTTGCAATCGATCTAAGCATGGTCCTGTTCGGTGATGATCGATCGGACCACTGCAATCCCTCCGATCGGTGATGATTCGACAGTTGCGATCGATCCAAACCATGATCCCGATCGGCGATGATCGATCCGACGATTGGGATACATCTGATCGGCGTCGATATCCACGGTTGCGATTGATCCAAGCCATCATCCGATCGGTGATGATCGATCGGACCGTTGTGATCCATCTGATCGGCGATGATCCGACGGTTATGATCGATCCAACGGTTGCAATCCATCCGATCGGTGATGATATCCGACGGTTGCAATCGATCCAAGCCATGATCCCGATCGGCGATGATCGATCGGACCATTCGATCAATCCGATCGGCGACGATCCGACGGTTGGATATATGTGTCGATAAATAGTGATGCATTATTACGTCGCTAAATTAAAAATTAAAATTTTTATTTTTTTGGCATATGCATCGCTAATGCATCGCTATTTAGCGATGCAATGATTGCATCACTATATTAATGATTTTTTTTAATTTTCTTAGTTTTGCGTCGCTAATGCGTCGCTATTTAGTGATGCAAATATTGTGTCATAATATAGCGACACATTATTGTGTCGCTAAATTAAAAATTAAATTTTTTTATTTTTTTGGCGTATGCATCGCTAAATAACGATGCAATAATTGCATCGCAATATAAATGATTTTTTTTTAATTTTTTAGGTTTTTGTGTCACTAATGCGTCGCTATTTAGTGATGCATTATTGCGTCGCTAAATTAAAAATTAATTTTTTTTATTTTTATGGCATATGCATCGCTAAATAGCGACACAATTATTGCATCGTTATATTAACGATTTTTTAATTTTTTGGATTTTTGCGTCGCTATTAGCGACGCAAATATTGTGTCGTAATATAACGATACATTATTGCGTCGCCAAATTAAATTAATTTTTTTTTATTTTTTTTGGCATATGTATCACTAAATAACGATGCAATCATTGTGTCGCTTATGATGATTTTTTTTTAATTTTCTGGATTTGTGTGTCGCTAATGCGTCGCTATTTAGCGAGCAAATATTGTGTCGCAATATAGAGAAGCATTATTGCATCCCTAAATTTAAAATTAATTTTTTTTATTTTTTTTTGCATATGCGTCGCTATATTGATGATTTTTTTAAAATTTTTTGATTTTTTGGTCGCTAATGCGTTGCTATTTAGCGACACATTTTTTTTTGCGTCGCTAATGGCATCGCTATTTGTTATTCTCGCTGAGTTGTGGCAATTTAGTCGCAAATTAGTGACGCAAAAATGCGTCGCTAAATTGGCGTCGCTATTTCTATATTTTCTTATAGTGAACCCTAAACCCTAAACACTAAACCCTAAACCCTAAAACCGCTAAAAATCCTAAACCCTAAAAACCCTAAAAGATCTAAACACTAAACCCTAACCCTACACCCTAAACCCTAAAATAGAGCCTAACAATGCATTGGCGGGAAATTTGCGATGCACTAATATATATAGTGATATGCATCGCTAATTAGTCGCTAAATAGCGAAGCAACTAACAGCATCGCAGAATTAACGAATTTTTTTTTAATTTTTAATTTTTTAATTTTTTAATTTTTGATTTTTTAATAAAAGAAATTTTAAGTAACGAATTTCTAAATTTGATCCGACGGTTACGATCGATCCAATCCATGATCCCGATCAGCAATGATCAATTAGACCGTTGCGATCCATCCGATCGGTGATGATCCGACGGTTGCGATCAATCCAAGGCATGATCCTGATCGGCGATGATCGATCGAACCGTTGCAATCCATCCGATCGGCATCGAAATCCGATGGTCGTGATTGATCCAAGCCATGATCGGGATCATGGCAATGATCGATCGGACTGTTGCGATCCATCCGATCAGTGATGATCTGATGATTGCCATCGATCCAAGCCATGATCCCAATCGGCGATGATCGATCCGACTGTTGCAATCCATCCGATCGGCGATGATCCGACGGTTGCGATTGATTCAAGCCATGTTCCCGATCGGCGATGATCGATTGGACCGTTGCAGTCCATCGATCGGCGACGATCCGATGGTTGCGATCGATCCAAGCCATGATCCCGATCGGCGATGATCCATCGGACCGTTGCATCCATCCGATCAGCAACGATCCGATGGTTGCGATCGATCCAAGCCATGATTCCGATCGGCGATAATCAATCCGATATTGCGATCCATCCGATCGGCATCGATATCAAACGGTTGCGATCGATTCAGGCCATGATCCCGATCGGCGATGATCGATCGGACCGTTGCGATCCATCCGATCGACGACGATCCGATGGTCGCGATCAATCCAAGCCATGATCCCGATCGGCAATGATCGATTGGACCGTTGCAATCCATCCATCGGTGACGATTCGATGGTTGCAATCGATCCAAGCCAAGATATTGATCGGCGATGATCGATTCGATGGTTCTGATCCATCCGATCGGCGATGATCCAACGGTTGCGATCGATCCATGCCATGATCCCGATCGGCGATGATCGATCGGACAGTGCGATCCATCCGATCGGCGATGATCCGATGGTTGCGATCGATCCAAGCCATGATCCCGATCGGCGATGATCGATCGGACCATTGCAATCCATCCGATCGGCGACGATCCGACAGTTGCGATCGATCCAAGCCATGATCTCGATCGACGATGATCGATCGGACCATTGCAATCCATTCGATTGGTGACGATCCGATGGTTGCGATCGATCCAAGCCATGATATTGATCGGCGATGATCGATCCGATGATTCTGATCCATCCGATCCTCGACGATATTCGACGATTGCGATCGATCCAAGCCATGATCCTGATAGCGATGATCGATTAGATCTTTGCGATCCATCCGATCGGCAACGATCCGATGGTTGCGATCAATCCAAGCCATGATCCCGATCGGCGATGATTGATTGGACCATTGCAATCCATCCCTATCGGCGATGATCCGATGGTTGTGATCGATCCAAGCCATGATCCCGAACAGCGATGATCGATCGAACCATTGTGATCCATCCAATTGATCGAACCATTGCAAATATTGTGTCGTTATATAGCGATACATTATTGTGTCGCCAAATTAAAAATTAATTTTTTTTATTTTTTTGGCATATGCGTCGCTAAATAGAGACGCAATCATTGTGTCACTTTATTGATGATTTTTTTTAATTTCTGGGTTTTTGCGTCGCTAATGCGTCGCTATTTAGCGACGCAAATATTGTGTCCCAATATAGCACGCATTATTGCATCCCTAATTTAAAATTAAATTTTTTTTTTTTTCGCATATGCATCGCTATATTGACAAATTTTTTTTAATTTTCTAATTTTTTATGTCGCTAATGCGTTGCTATTTAGCGGCGCATTTTTTTTGCGTCGCTAATGGCGTCGCTATTATTTTTCTCGCTGAGTGTGCAATTTGGTTGCAATTTAGGGATGCAAAAATGCGTCGCTAAATTGGCATCGCTATTCTATATTTTCTTGTAGTAAACTCTAAACCCTAAACACTAAACCCTAAGCCGTAAAACCCCTAAAAAACCCTAAACCCTAAAAACCATAAAAGCCCTAAACACTACACCCTAGACCCTAAAATGGCACCTAACATCGCCTTGGTGGGAAATTTGCGATGTACTAATATTATATAGTGATATGCATCGCTAATTAGTTGCTAAATAGCGAAGCAACTAACAGCATCGCAGAATTAACAAATTTTTTTTAATTTTTAATTTTTTAATTTTTTGATTTTTTAATAAATAAAATTTTTAAGTAACAAATTTCTAAATTTCGATCCGACGGTTACGATCGATCCAAGCCATGATCCCAATCGGCAATGATCAATCAGACCATTGTGATCCATCCGATCGGCGACGATCGGATGGTTGCGATTGATCCAAGCCATGATCCCGATCGGCGATGATCGATCGAACCATTGCAATCCATCCCGATCGGCGACGATCCGACGGTTGCGATAGATCCAAGCCATGATCCCGATCGGCGATGATCGATTAGATCGTTGCGATCCATCCGATCGATGACGATCTGACGATTGCGATCGATCCAAGCCATGATCCTGATAGGCGATGATCGATCAGACCGTTGCAATCCATCCCGAATGGCAACGATCCAACGGTTGCGATCGATCCAAGCCATGATCCTGATCGGTGATGATCGATCGGACCATTGCGATCCATCCGATCGGCGACGATCGTTGTGATCGATCCAAGCCATGATCCGATCGGCGATGATCGATCAGACCATTGATCCAACTGATCGGCGATGATCCGACGGTTGCGATCGATCCAAGCCATGATTCCGATCAGCGATCGATCCGATCGATCGATCGATCCGATCGATCGATCCATTGATTGGCGATGATCGATCGGACCGTTGCGATCCATCCGATCGGTGATATCGATCCGCCATGATCGGGATCATGGCGATGATCGATCCCAAGATCCTGATGATCGACTGATCGAATGATGATCCGATCTGACAATCCGATTGCGATTGATTCCATCTCGATCGGCGATGATCGATCGGACCATTGTAGTCCATCCGATCGGTGACGATCCGATGCGATCGATCCAAGCCATGATCCGATCGATGGTTGGCGATCCAAGATCCGATCGGCGATGGATCGATAGTTGCGATCCATCCGATCGGCGATTGCGATCGATCCAGGCCATGGATCAGCGATGATCGATCAGACCATTGCGATCCATCCGATCGACGACGATCTGATCGCCAATCCAAGCCATGATCCCGATCGGCGATGATTTGGACTTGGGTGACGATCCGATGGTTGCGATTGATCCAAGCCAAGATATTGATCGGCGATGAACGATCCGATGGTTCTGATCCATCCGATCGGCGACGATCCAACGTTTGCGATCGGTCCATGCCATGATCCTGATCGGCGATGATCGATCGGACAATTGCAATCCATCCGATCGGCGATGATCCGATGGTTGCGATCGATCCAAGCCATGATCCCGATCGGCGATGATCGATCGGACCGTTGTAATCCATCCGATCGGCGACGATCCGACAGTTGCGATCGATCCAAGACATGATCCCGATCGATCGATCAGACCATTGCAATCGATTGGTGACGATCCGATGGTTGCGATCGATCCAAGCCATGATACTGATCGAAGATGATCGATCGATGATTCTGATCCATCCGATCCTTGACGATCGATGATTGCGATCGATTGCCCGATTGGCGATCGATTGGATCTTTGCGATCCGATCGGCGATCCGATCGATCGCCATGATCCCGATCGGCGATGATCCGTTGCATCCATCCCTATCGGCAACGATCCGATGGTTGTGATCGATCCAAGCCATGATCCCGAACAACGATGATCGATTGCGATCCATCTGATCGGCAACGATCTATGGTTGCGATCGATCCAAGCCATGATCCCGATCGATCGGCGATCCATCCGATCCGATGATCCGATGATTGTGATGATCGATCCAAGCCATGATTGATCGATTGATCGATCGATAATCGATCCGACGGTTGCGATCCATCCAATCGGCATCGATATTCGATGGTTGTGATCGATTCAAGCCATGATTCCGATCGTCGATAATCGATTGGACCGTTGCGATCCATCCGATCGGTGTCGAAATCCGACGGTTGTGATCGATCCAAGCCATGATCTCGATCGGCGATGATCGACCGGACCGTTGCGATCCATCCGATCGGCGACGATTTGACGTTGCCATCGATCCAAGCATGATCCCGATCGGCTATGATCGATCCGACTGTTGCGATCCATATGATCGGCGACAATCCGATGGCTGTGATCGATCCAAGCCATGATTCCGATCGACGATGATCCATCAACCATCGCAATCCATCCTGATCGGCAATGATCTGATGGTTGCGATCGATCCAAGCCATGATCCCGATCGGCGATGATCGATTGGATCGTTGTAGTACATCCGATCGATGATGATCCAATGGTTGCGATCGATCCAAGCCATGATCTCGATCGGCAATGATCAATCCGACAGTTGCAATCCATCCGATCGGTGACGATCCGACGGTTGCAATCGATCCAAGCCATGATCCCGATCGGCGATGATCGATCGGACCATTGCAATCCATCCGATCGGAGACGATACGATGGTTGCGATTGATCCAAGCCATGATTCTGATTGGCGATGATTGATCCAATGGTTGCGATCCATCTGATCGGCGTCGATATCCGATGGTTGCAATCGATCCAGGCTATGACCCGATCGGCGATGATCGATCGGACCATTGTGATCCATCCGATCGGCAACGATCCGATGGTTGTGATCGATGCAAGCCATGATCCTGATCGGCGATGATCGATCGGACCATTGCGATCCATCCGATCGACGATGATTCGACGATTGCGATCGATCAAAGCCATAATCCCAATCGGCGATGATCGATCCGACCGTTGCGATCCATCTGATCGGCGACGATCCGACGATTGCGATCCATCCAAGCCATGATCCCGATCGGTGATGATCGATTTGACCTTTGCAATCCATCCGATCGATGAAGATCCGACGGTTGCGATCGATCCAAGCCATGATCCCGATCGACGATGATCGATTGGATCATTGCAATCCATTTCGATCGGCGACGATCCGATGGTTGCGATCGATCCAGGCCATGATCCCGATAGGTGATGATCGATCGGACCGTTGCAGTCCATCCGATCAGCGACGATTCGACGGTTGCGATCGATCCAAGTTAAGATCCCGATCGACGATGATCGATCAGACCGTTGCGATCCATCTGATCGGCGATGATCTAACGGTTGCGATCAATCCAAGCGTTGATCCCGATCGGCGATGATCGATCGGACCATTGCATCCCTTCGATCGGCGACGATCCAACGGTTGCGGTCGATCCAAGCCATGATTCCGATCGGTGATGATCGATCGGACGGCTACGATCCATCCGACCGACATCGATATCCGGTGGTTGCGATCGATCCAGGCCATGATCCCGATCAGCGATGATCGATTGGACCATTGTGATCCATCCGATCGGCAATGATCCGACGATAGCGATCGATCCAAGCCATGATCCTGATCGGCGATGATCGATTGGACTGTTGCAATCCATCTGATCGGTGATGATCCGAAGGTTGCGATCGATGCAAGCCATGATCCTGATCGGCGATGATCGATCAGACCGTTGCGATCCATCCGATCGACGATGATTCGATGGTTGCGATCGATCAAAGCCATAATCCCGATCGGCGATGATCGATTCGACCGTTGCGATCCATCCGATCGGCGACGATCCAACGATTGCGATCCATCCAAGCCATGATCGAATGATGATGATTGATCTGACGGTTACGATCCATCCAATTGGCGATGATTTCCAACAGTTGCTATCGATCCAAGCCATGATCTCGATCGGCGATGATCGATTTGACTGTTGCAATCCATCCGATCGACGATGATCCGACGGTTGCGATCGATCCAAGCCATGATCCCGATCGACGATGATCGATTGGACCATTGCAATCCATCCCGATCGGCAATGATTCGATGGTTGCGATCGATCCAGGCCATGATCCGATAGGTGATGATCGATCGGACCGTTGCAGTCCATCAGATCAGCGACGATCCGACGGTTGCGATCGATCCAAGTTAAGATCTTGATCGATGATGATCGATCAGACCATTGCGATCCATCTGATCGGCGATGATCCGACGGTTGCGATCGATCCAAGCGATGATCTCGATCGGCGATGATCAATCGGACCATTGCAATCCCTCCGATCGGCGACGATCCAACAGTTACGGTCGATCCAAGCCATGATTTCGATCGATGATGATTGATCGGACGGCTAAGATCCATCCGATCGACATCGATATTCGGCGGTTGCGATCAATCCAGGCCATGATCCCGATCAGCGATGATCGATTGGACCATTGCGATCCATTCGATCGGCAATGATCCGATGGAGCGATCGATCCAAGCCATGATCTCGATCAGCGATGATCGATCGGACCGTTGCAATCCATCCGATCGGCGATGATCCAAAGGTTGCGATCGATCCAAGCCATGATCCCGCTTGGCGATGATCGATCGGACCATTATGATTCATCCGATCGGTGACGATCCGATGGTTGCGATCAATCTGATCGGCGATGACATTCGATGGTTGCGATCGATCAAAGCCATGATCCCGGTCGGCAATGATCGATCGGACCATTGCAATCCATCCGATCGGTGACGATCAAACGGTTGCGATCGATCCAAGCCATGATCCTGATTGGCGATGTTGATCCGATAGTTCTGATCCATCCGATCGGCGATGATATCTGATGGTTACGATCGATCCAAGCCATGATCCTGATTGGCAATGATCGATCGGACCATTGCGATCCATCCGATCGGCGACAATCTGATGATTATGATCGATCCAAACCATGATCTCAATCGGCGATGATTGATCCAACTGTTGCGATCCATCCGATTGGTGATGATATCCAACGGTTGCGATCGATCCAAGCCATGATCCCGATCAGCGATGATCGATTGGACCGTTGCAATCCATCCAATCGGCGACGATCCGATGGCTGCGATTGATCCAAGCCATGATCCCAATCGGCGATGTTCGGTCGGACCGTTTCAATTCATCCGATCAGTGACGATCCGACGGTTGCGATCAATCCAATCCATAATCCCGATTGGCGATGATCAATCCGACGATTGCGATCCATCCGATCAGCGATGATATCCGACAGTTGCGATCGATCCAAAGCCATGATCCTGATCGACAATGATCGATCCGATGGTTGCGATCCATTCGATCAGATACGATATCCGATGATTGCGATCGATCTAAGCCATGATCCCGATCGGCGATGATCGATTGGACCGTTGCGATCAATTCGATCGGTGACGATCCGACGGTTGGATATATGCATCGCTAAATAGCGACCCATTATTTCATCGCTAAATTAAAAATTAAATTTTTTAAAATTTTTTTGGCATATCATCGATATTTAGCGACACAATGATTACGTCACTATATTAATGATTTTTTTTTTAATTTTTTGGGTTTTTTGCGTCGCTATTTAGCGACGCAAATATTGCGTCGCAATATAGCGACGCTTATTGCATCGGTAAATTAAAAATTAATTTTTTTTTAATTTTTTGGCATATGCGTCGCTAATGCATTGCTAAATAGCGACGCAATCATTGCGTCGCTATATTAACGATTTTTTTTAATTTTCTGGGTTTTTGCATCGCTAATGCGTCACTATTTAGCGACGCAAATATTGCATCACTAAATTAAAAATTATATTTATTTTTTATTTTTTGGGCATATGCATCACTAAATATCGACGCAATCATTGCGTCGTTATATTAACAATTTTATTTAATTTTCTAGATTTTTGCGTAGCAATTCGTCGCTATTTAGCGACGCAAATATTATGTCGCAATATAGCGACACATTATTGCGTCTCTAAATTAAAAATTAATTTTTTTTTATTTTTTTAGTATATGCGTCGCTAAATAGCGACGCAATCGTTGCATCACTTTATTGACGATATTTTTAATTTTTTGGGTTTTTGTGTCGCTATATATTGTGTCGCAATATAGCGACGCATTATGCGTCCCTAAATAAAAATTATTATTTTTATTTTTTTTGGCATTTGCATTGATAAATAGCGACACAATCATTGATTTGCTATATTGGTGATTTTTTTTTAATTTTCTGGTTTTTTATGTTGCTAATGCGTTGCTTTTTAGCGACACATTTTTTGGTGTCGCTAATGGCGTCGCTATTTGTTTTTCTCACTGAGTTGTTGCAATTTGGTCGCAATTTAGTGACGTAAAAGTGCATCCCTAAATTGGCATCCCTATTTCTGTATTTTCATGTAGTGAACCCTAAACCCTAAAAACCCTAAAAAACCCTAAACCCTAAACCCTAAAAACCCTAAACCCAAAACCAAAAACCCAAAACCCTAAAATGGCGCCTAACCACGCCTTGGCGGGAAATTTGCGATGCACTAAAATGCGTCGCTGTATAGCGACACAATTCAGTGCATCATTGTATAGCGATGCAATATTGCCTTGCTAAAAATTAAAAATTTAAATGATATTTTATTTTCATTTAGTAATTATTATAGTTTATTATATATAATATATAGTGATATGCGTCGCTAATTAGTCTCTAAATAGCGACGCGACTAACTACATCGCAGAATTAATGAATTTTTTTTAAAATTTTGATTTTTTAATAAACGAAATTTTTAAGTAACGAATTTCTAAATTTGATCCAACGGTTGCGATCGATCCAAGCCATGATCCTGATCGGTGATGATCTGACGGTTGCAATCGATCCAAGCCATGATCCCAATCGAGGATGATCGATTGGACCATTGCGATCCATCCGATCGGCGATGATCCAACGGTTGTGATTGATTCAAGCCATGATCCTAATCGATGATGATCGATCTAACCATTGTGATCCATTCGATTGGCGACGATCCAACTGTTGCGATCGATCTAAGCCATGATCCCAATCGGCGATGATCGATCGGACCATTGCGATCCATCCAATCGGTGATGATCCGATGGTTGCGATCGATCCAGGCCATGATCTCGATCTGCAATGATCGAGCTGATGGTTGCGATCCATCCGATCGGTGATGATTTCCGACGGCTACGATCAATCCAAGTTATGATCCCGATCAGCGATGATCGATCGGACCGTTGCAATCCATCCGATCGGCAACGAACTGATGGTTGTGATCAATCCAAGCCATGATCCCGATCGGCGATGATCGATCGGACCATTGCAATCCATCCGATCAGCAACGATCTGATGGTTGCGATCGATCCAAGCCATTGTCCTGATCGGTGATTATCGATCCGACGGTTGCGATCTATCTGATCTGCATCGATATCTGATGGTTGTGATCGATCTAAGCCATGATCCTAATCGACAATGATCGATCGGACCATTGCAATCCATCCGATCGGTGATGATCCAACGATTGCGATCGATCCAAGCCATGATACCGATCGGCGATGATCAATCCGACGATCTGATCCAACTGATCGACGACGATATCCGATGGTTGCAATCGATCCAAGCTGTTGGCCCAGATGACAACCCAAGAGGGGGGGGTGAATTGGGTTCTTTAAAAATTAGCCTTTTAAAAATGTTTGCTTAATAAGAATGAAGGCAATAGCAATGCAAATACAAAGTGCAGTGAATAAAACAGAGATAGAGAAAGAGTCAATGGAAGCACGGCAAACACAAAGATTTTATAGTGGTTCGGTGTATCCAACACCTACGTCCACTCCCAAGATTCACTTGGGTCCACACTATAATCTTCCTAGATTACAGCCGAGTTGTTTTACAAGCTCACAACTCAAACTTGTTGTTTTCCCGGGATCACAACGAACCCAGCTGGTTTTCAAGGGCTCACCAGCACAAAAACCCTAACACAAGCTTAACCAAGCTTGTACCGAGGTAAGACTACCTCCTCTAGTTCAATCCCCCAGATTGAACTAGACACAAATAATAGAAATGATGTTTTTCAATTACAAAGCTCCTTAATGAGCAGATAAACAATAAGAATAAAGTTTAGAAAAGCCTGATTTGCAGTTGGTTGGCTTTGAGCTTTTCTTCTTTTCCTCAACTCCTTTGAAGTGTAGAATCGGGCCTCAGCTCGGATTCTTCACGGAATGTATGTTGGAGTTGATTTGAGCTTTTCCTCTTTTCTTTGAGTGTTGAAAATCACTTGAGATGCTCTTGAATAGCTCTTGGATTTTCTTCTGAAGCTTCCTTGGATTGTTGAGCTTGAGCACAGAAGAGCTTCCTTTGATTTCACACTCTTTCTTTCACTCTATTTTGAATCACGGATTTTTTCAAATGAAGCTCTGTTTTTCGATTTTTCTTTTCTTTTCTCTTGAAATGAATATCTCTCTTTTGTATATCTTTGATTTGAAAACGGCTTCTCTATTTATAGATTCTGCAAAAATATAGCCGTTAGAAACAAAGAAAAATAGCCGTTAATCAAAAATCTTACCGTTGACGCTGAGTTGGCATTCGAAAAATTCGCCCAGATTTGCTGGAGTCGACTCCTGCTTTCCGCGAGTCGGCTCGAGGTCGTGATACCAAAAATAGAAATACTCAGAAAGTTAAGGGTCGACTCATCAAAAGTAAAGTGTCGACTCCTGACAGTCGGGGGTCGACTCATGAAAAGTTGGGGGTCGACTCGCGAAGTGCTCAGAAAAACACACCTCTGGTGTCTGAGCGGAGTCGACTCGCACAGTCATGGAGTCGGCTCGACAGAATCGGGGGTCGACTCGAGAAATTGTGGGTCGACTCGAGACAGATAGTCATTTCTGTACTCTGAGTGGAGTCGACTCTGAAACTCAAGAGTCGGCTCCGGAACGTATCAAAAATCAGAAAGTTTTCTGATTGACTTTAAATTCGTTCCAGATTCATTTTAAATCATTATTTTGACTTGAATATAATAAAATTGACATTAGGAATCAATTCAAGAAATGTTCCAAAAACTCATTGATTAAAATATGAAGTATAAATTTCTTTTTGAAAGCTTAAACATTGAACTTGAAGTTACTTTCAATTTGATTAAAGTTATACTTTAACATTCTCATTCATTGTTCTAAATAAATTCATTGCTCATGTAAATAAACTCATTACATCTTTTAATGTACACATGGCTTTTGGTAATCATCAAAATCAATAAGATTGGGGCATATTTTTCAACAATCTCCCCAACAATCTCCCCCTTTTTGATGATGACAAAAACATTGAGTTTATGCATGATTGATTCGTGAATTTATTTTGATTTCATAGTTAGGCTTAGGCTCCCCCTGAATGAGGTAGCTCCCCCTATGAAACTCAAATAAATATCCCATTCATTCAATTATTTATCTCATTGATTAATTAATTTCTCCCATATGCATATACAGTTATAAAACTATAAAACTCTCCCCCTTTTTTGTTATCAACAAAAAGGTAGAGAAGCATTAAACATTCATTCATTCAAGATATGATTTAACAAAATCATTCATTCATTGATAATAGGAAGAAATACATTGAGTATTCAAATAGACATTCATTACATCAAAGTGTCAAAATGTAAAACATAACATAACACTTCAATACATTGCAAGGACTGAGTATCTAATACATTAAAAGTGAGTCCTAACAATCCTAGTCAAATGATCTATTATATTTTTCATTCCATCTGTTTGTATCTTCACATAGTCCTTTAGTCTCTCATCCACAAAGGTGCAAGCAGTCAAAATTTTATCTTGTAGCTCAGCGTTGCATTTAGCATATGTTTCGCCATCTCCGCAGACATCTTTAAGTTCTTCAAATATGTTCTTTAGATCTCCACTTAAAGACTCTGAAGAAGTGCTAAGAGTAGATTCTATTTTGGTGATTCGGTCATCCAAAGAGTAAAGAGTTTCCTTGAGATTCATAAACTTGTTTTCAAACTCTGATTTTAATTTCTGACTGATCATCAAGAAGGCCTTTGAGTTGCCTTAACTGAAGTTCTGTGAAGCCAACAGATGAAGATGATGCTGATCAAACAACGGAGCAGGGGTAGGAGCAGGAGCAGAATAGGAGGGCTCGGAGGTGCAGGCGAAGAGTGTCTAACCGATGGTCCCGGTGCCTCAGCATCCGCTGCTCTTTCTTCTATCAAACCTTTCCTTTCCCATTTCCGTTCTTCTTAACAAATCCCATCCTATGTATAGTGGCCAAACTGTAAAAATCTGTGTGTCTCAAGTTCCTCATAGGCTCACTATCAGAAATGACAATCCCTTGGCTCTGGAAAATTTTAGTGAGGATCATGCCATAGGGCAAGCTTGATTTTCTCTTACCTCCACAGTCGGCAATATACCATAAAATCATACTAGGAAGGTTAATGGGTTTACCCGTTACAATTGCATCCATTACAAAATATCCCTTTCTGACACATAATCGAATCTCCCAATTTTGGGGAAAAGGATTCTACTACAGATGTTGTGGAGCAGTCTCAGTTCTAAGGATAACTGATTGGCAAAACTTCCTCAAAACCGACAACCTCCCGGTTAAGTAGTCTAGACAGTGCTGGGCTTCTGTCATCCGAAGAAAATGTAGAAGTTCCTGACATGGGTAGATCCAACAATCTTGAAAGCAGCTCTACAGTCACTGAAATTCGGTTTCCTCTAACAATGCTTATAAGACCATTATCTCCTCTAGATAGATTCTTATAAAATTCCTTGACAAGGGCGGGATATGTAGGGCAATCTAAGGAGCAGATCTTTTCCCAACCCATCTCTATCAACTGTCTTCCCAAAAGAAATCCCTCAGCCTCAAACAATTCAAAATCTACTTTCCTCCCCGTAGTTATACTATCAGCAGTCTATCTACCTGAGAAGGAGCTGTAGATGGAGAAGCATTGGAGTTGAAGAAGATGAGTTGAATCCGAGCTAGGTGAAGGCTCACGAACCGGACGCCTCACGTCTTCCTCACAGCCCTTTCCTCTTCACTCCGGCCGCACCAAGGTTCGATCCTCGAGTTTTAGGGGCCATTGATCGATTGGAAGGGTTAATCAGGGATTTTGGGAATTTGGAAGGTCTGGAATATTTTGGAGAGAGTATTTTGAGAGATTGAGACGATAGAAATGAACGGCGAGTCGACTCTGCCCTAGATAAATCGACCTGGGACCACTTCGAGTCGGCTCCCGCAAAGCGAGGGGTCGACTCCGGACAGTCACAGAAAACCATCCCGAAGTGGAGTCGACTCGCGCCGAGAAGGGGTCGACTCAAGAGTTTCAGTAGAAACCTGGAGTCGACTCCGATACTCACCGAGTCGGCTCCGAGACCATTTCAGAGCAAAAACATGAAATTTCTGAAATGTGTCCGAAATTGATCATAAAAATTGATAAAATAATCATTGGATTTGAATAGATCAATTAGATATGAATTCTAGATAAGATTTCCTTAAAGATCAAGGATTTGAAAGAATTTTAGATAAACTTTCCTTAGGGGTTTCAAATTCATTCTAATGGATCACAAATCCCTAACTCTCCTCTAAGATAACAGAATCTTTCTTCACTTAAGGGTTTTGTAAATATATCTGCTAATTGTTCTTCAGTGTTAACATAATCAAGACAATTTCATTATTTGCAACATGTTCTCTTATAAAATGATATCTAATTTCTATGTGTTTGTTCTAGAATGTTGAATTGGATTTTTGTTAGATTGATTGCACTTGTGTTATCACATTTTAGGGTGTTTATCAAGTGTGATACCATAGTCTTCAAGTTGTCGCTTAATCCATAGGATTTGAGCACAGCAACTTCCAGCTGCTACATATTCAGCTTCAGTAGTTGATAATGCAACTGAATTTTGCTTTTTGCTAAACCATGAGATTAAGTTACTTCCTAAGAATTGGCATGCACCACTTGTGCTTTTTCTATCTAACTTACATCCAGCATAATCAGAATCAGTGTATGCAATCAGATTTAATGTTGAGTCTCTAGAATACCATAAACCTACATTTTTTGTTCCACTTAAGTATCTTAGTATTCTTTTAACAGCAATTAAATGTGATTCTTTAGGTTCAGACTGAAATCTAGCACATAAGCAAACAGCAAACATTATATCTGGTCTACTTGCAGTTAAGTAAAGTAGGGATCCGATTATACCTCGATAATATTTTTGATCAACCTTCTTACCTTCTTCATCTTTGTCCAGCTTGCATGAAGGACTCATTGGTGTTCCGAGGGGTTTGATTGATTCCATACCAAACTTCTTTAATTTCTCTTGTGTTTTGTTTGGTTGATAAAGATTCCCTCTTTGCTTTGTTTGATTTGGAGTCCAAGGAAGAAGTTGAGTTCTCCCATCATGCTCATTTCAAATTCGCCCTGCATCAACTTAGCAAACTCTTGACATAGAATATTGTTAGTAGCACCAAAAATGATATCATCAACATATATTTGAACTACTAATAAATCCTTACCTTTTCTTTTCAAAAACAATGTTTTATCAACATTTCCTCTTATAAAATCATTTTCAATTAAAAATTTACTTAATCTATCATACCAAGCTCTAGGTGCTTGTTTCAAACCATATAATGCTTTGTGCAATTTAAAAACGTGATTTGAAAATTCGTGATCTTCAAAACCTGGTGGTTGTTCTACATATACTTCTTCATTTATAAATCCATTTAGAAAAGCACTTTTTACATCCATTTGAAATAAGTTAAAATTCATATGACATGCAAATGCAAGTAATAGTCTAATGGCTTCTAATCTAGCTACTGGTGCAAAGGTTTCATCAAAATCAATACCTTCTTCTTGATTATATCCTTTTGCAACTAATCTAGCTTTGTTTCTAATTACTATGCCATTTTCATCTAGTTTATTTCTAAATATCCATTTTGATCCTATAACAGAATGATTTTTAGGTCTTTCAACTAAAGTCCATACATTATTTCTAGTGAATTGATTTAATTCTTCTTGCATTGCTAACATCCAATTATTATCTTTTTCAGCTTCTTCAATAGTTTTAGGTTCAATTTGTGATACAAATGCAAGATGATTACTAATGTTTCTCATAGATGATCTAGTTCTTATTCCTTGAGATGGATCACCTATAATCAATTCCTTAGGGTGACTATAAGCATATCTCCAATCCCTAGGTAGATCTACATCATTATGATTAGTGTTAGTATCATCATCCTTAGGTGAATCATTATCTTTAGCGTCTTGTTCTTGATCAATATTTAATTTTTCAAGATCTTTTTCAATTAAGTTTGTATCTTCTTCATCATCAAATTTTTCGGAACGAGTTGCTAAAGATTCATCAAAAACTACATGAATGGATTCTTCAACAACTAAAGTTTTCTTGTTAAATACTCTATATGCTTTACTAGTTGTTGAGTATCCTAAGAATATTCCTTCATCAGATTTAGCATCAAATTTGCCTAAATTATTTTTACCATTATTGTGAACAAAACATTTACAACCAAATGCATGAAAATATTTAATGTTGGGTTTTCTATCATGCCATAATTCATAAGGTGTTTTCTTTAAAATAGGTCTTATTAAGGCTCTATTTAGGATGTAACATGCTGTGTTAATAGCTTCCGCCCAAAAGTATTTCGGGAGTTTACTTTCACATAGCATGGTACGGGCCATGTCTTCTAGAGTCCTATTTTTCCTTTCAACTACACCATTTTGTTGTGGGGTCCTAGGTGCAGAAAAGTTATGATTAATACCATTTTCATTGCAAAAACTTTCAAATAAGTGATTTTCAAATTCAGTTCCATGATCACTTCTTAGAGACACTATGGTAGTGTTTTTCTCATTTGTTACTTTCTTGAAGAATTTCATGAATATCGAGAAAGTCTCATCTTTGTGAGCTAAAAACATTACCCAAGTGAATCTAGAGTAATCATCTACTATCACAAGACCATATTTCTTTCCTCCTAGACTTGTGGTTCTAGTTGGTCCAAAAAGGTCCATGTGAAGTAGCTCTAATGGCCTAGAAGTTGAAACAATATTTTTAGATTTAAAAGAACTTCTTGTTTGTTTTCCAAACTGACATGCATCACATATTTTGTTATTTTCAAAATCTAATTTAGGTAAACCTTTTACTAAATCCATTCTAATTAGTTTTGAAATCAGGTGTGTGCTTGCGTGACCTAATCTTCGATGCCACAACCAACCAATCTCATTCATATTAGCATTATTAGCAACTAAGCAATGATTATTAGTAGACAATTTGTCTAAGTCAATCATGTATACATTGCCATTTCTATTTCCAATAAAAACAATGCTATTATCAATGGGATTAGCTACAGTGCATAAAGAAGATTCAAAAGAAACTTTAAAACCTTTGTCACATAATTGACTTATACTAATTAAGTTATGCTTTAAACCATCAACATAAAGTACATTTTCAATATATGTGGAGGGAGTTATTTGAATGTTACCAAACCCCAAGATTTGGCCTTTGCCATTGTCGCCAAATGTAACAACTCCTCCTTTCTTTTCTTCAAGGGTGATGAATTCTTCTTTGTCACCCGTCATATGTCTTGAGCAGCCACTATCAAGATACCACTTTCTCTTTGATCTCTTGGCCACAAGACATTCCTGCAATGAAATCAAACTTTATGTTTAGGTACCCAAGCTTTCTTGGGTCCTTCATGGTTAGTAGCAACAAAATTGTTCCTTTCGGAACCCATATTTTCTTCCTTTAATATTTAGGTTTTTATTAGGTTTTAGAATTTTACATTCATAAGATTTATGTCCTTTTTGATTACATTTAAAGCATGTAAAATTACTTTGGCCAGCACGCACAAAAATATTTTTAAGTGATTTTTGTTTTCTTAAAGTGTTATATCCTAATCCGGCTTTGTCAAAAACTGCTTTTTGACTATTTAATAACATGTCTAGTTTAGTTGAGCTTAATGTAAACTTATCAACTATGTTCTTATGTTTTTCAACCTCTTTCCTTAGTTTATCATTTTCATTAGAGATTGATTCTTTTTCTTTTATTAAAATTTCATTTTCAGATTTAAGTTTCTTAACTTCATTATTAAGATTTTCCTTTTCTTGAATGAAAGTTAAGTTTTCATTTTTCAAAATCTTGTATTTCTTTTTCAAAACCTTGAAATCCCCAACAAGTTCATTAAAAGCATCAAAAAGTTCATCAAAAGCAAATTCATCGCAAGGGTTTCGGAACTTACCTCATCATTGTCGTCCGCCATGAAACATACGTTTGCGACTTCCTTTTGTTCTTCTTCTTCGGAAGAAGATTCCTCGCTGTCACTCCATGTCGCCACATAAGCCTTCTTTTTCTTTTTGTAGGCTTTCTTCAATTTTGGACATTCATTCCTAAAGTGCCCCGGTTTATTACACTCATAGCAAGTCAAGGGGTCTTTCTCTTTTTCTTTGTCCTTGTCCTTGTTTTTATCCTTTTCTCCTTCCCACTTAGCTCCAAATTTTTTCTTGTGGAAGGGTTTCTTTCTCCTCATGAATCTTTTAAATTTCTTTGCTAAGAGAGCAGTCTCTTCATCATTATCATCATCATCATCACTGCTGCTCTCTTCTTCTTTTGCAGCTTTGAGGGCAATTACTTTCTTTTTCTTTGTGTCCTCCTCTACATGCTGCCTCATAGTCAGCTCATGGGTCATAAGAGATCCTAGAAGCTCCTCTAAGGGTAAAGTGTTGAGGTCCTTAGCTTCTTGGATTGCTGTCATTTTTGCTTCCCATGATCTTGGTAATGACCTAAGAATTTTTCGAACAAGTTCAGAGTTAGTATATGTCTTACCAAGACTTTTCAAACCATTTACAATATCTGTAAATCTAGTGTACATGCATGCAATGGTTTCAGATTGTTCCATGCTAAATAATTCATATTTATGAACAAGAATATTAATTTTAGATTCTTTTACTTGATTGGTACCCTCATGGGTAACCTCTAATCTATCCCAAATCTCCTTTGCGGAATTACATGTGGAGATTCTATTAAACTTCATTAGCATCTAAGGAGCAATATAAGACATTCATGGCTTTAGCATTAAGCTGTGCCATTTTCCTATCATTATCATTCCAGTCCCTTTCGGGCTTAGGAACAATAGTGCCATCTATAACATGTGTGGGTGTACTAGGTCCATTGATTATAACACCCCATAGCTCATAATCAGAAGCTTGAATGAATATCCTCATTCTAGCTTTCCAATATGAATAATTTGAACCATTAAACAGTGGAGGTCTATTCGTAGAATGACCTTCAGCAAATGATCCAACTTGTGTTGCCATTTGGAACTTTAGCTCTTGATCGTGTGATCAAAATCTAATGAGCACTAGCTCTGATACCAATTGTTGGCCCAGATGACAACCCAAGAGGGGGGGGTGAATTGGGTTCTTTAAAAATTAGCCTTTTAAAAATGTTTGCTTAATAAGAATGAAGGCAATAGCAATGCAAATACAAAGTGCAGTGAATAAAACAGAGATAGAGAAAGAGTCAATGGAAGCACGGCAAACACAAAGATTTTATAGTGGTTCGGTGTATCCAACACCTACGTCCACTCCCAAGATTCACTTGGGTCCACACTATAATCTCCTAGATTACAGCCGAGTTGTTTTACAAGCTCACAACTCAAACTTGTTGTTTTCCGGGATCACAACGAACCCAGCTGGTTTTCAAGGGCTCACCAGCACAAAAACCCTAACACAAGCTTAACCAAGCTTGTACCGAGGTAAGACTACCTCCTCTAGTTCAATCCCCCAGATTGAACTAGACACAAAAATAGAAATGATGTTTTTCAATTACAAAGCTCCTTAATGAGCAGATAAACAAATATAAGAATAAAGTTTAGAAAAGCCTGATTTGCAGTTGGTTGGCTTTGAGCTTTTCTTCTTTTCCTCAACTCCTTTGAAGTGTAGAATCGGGCCTCAGCTCGGATTCTTCACGGAATGTATGTTGGAGTTGATTTGAGCTTTTCCTCTTTTCTTTGAGTGTTGAAAATCACTTGAGATGCTCTTGAATAGCTCTTGGATTTTCTTCTGAAGCTTCCTTGGATTGTTGAGCTTGAACACAGAAGGAGCTTCCTTTGATTTCACACTCTTTCTTTCACTCTATTTTGAATCACGGATTTTTTCAAATGAAGCTCTGTTTTTCATTTTTCTTTTCTTTTCTCTTGAAATGAATATCTCTCTATTTGTATATCTTTGATTTGAAAACGGCTTCTCTATTTATAGATTCTGCAAAAATATAGCCGTTAGAAACAAAGAAAAATAGCCGTTAATCAAAAATCTTACCGTTGACGCTGAGTTGGCATTCGGAAAAATTTCGCCCAGATTTGCTGGAGTCGACTCATGCTTTCCGAGTCGGCTCGAGGTCGTGATACCAAAAATAGAAATACTCAGAAAGTTAAAGGGTCGACTCATCAAAAGTAAAGTGTCGACTCCTGACAGTCGGGGGTCGACTCATGAAAAGTTGGGGGTCGACTCGCGAAGTGCTCAGAAAAACACACCTCTGGTGTCTGAGCGGAGTCGACTCGCACAGTCATGGAGTCGGCTCGACAGAATCGGGGGTCGACTCGAGAAATTATGGGTCGACTCGAGACAGACAGTCATTTCTGTACTCTGAGTGGAGTCGACTCTGAAACTCAAGAGTCGGCTCCGGAACGTATCAAAAATCAGAAAGTTTTCTGATTGACTTTAAATTCGTTCCAGATTCATTTTAAATCATTATTTTGACTTGAATATAATAAAATTGACATTAGGAATCAATTCAAGAAATGTTCCAAAAACTCATTGATTAAAATATGAAGTATAAAATTTCTTTTTGAAAGCTTAAACATTGAACTTGAAGTTACTTTCAATTTGATTAAAGTTATACTTTAACATTCTCATTCATTGTTCTAAATAAATTCATTGCTCATGTAAATAAACTCATTACATCTTTTAATGTACACATGGCTTTTGGTAATCATCAAAATCA
>UESW01004287.1:0-259903 GCA_900491605.1 Calamus simplicifolius
ACTCCCAAGTACCACTTGGGTCCACACTATAATCTACTAGATTACAGCCGAGTTGTTTTACAAGCTCACAACTTAAAACTTGTTGTTTCCACAGGATCACAACGAACCCAGCTGGTTTTCCGGGCTCACCAGCACAAAACCCAAACCCAAGCTAACCTAGCTTGACCCGAGGTATACTACCTCCACTAATTCAATCCCCCTGATTGAACTAGCAAAAACAAATGAGAGTAAGTTTACAATAACAAAAGCTCCTCAAATGAGCAAATATTCAATATAAATAAACAAGGTTAGAAAAGCCTGTTTGAAGCAGAGTTGATTTAAGCTTTTCTTCTTTTCCTCTTTCTCCTTTGAGATGTTGAATCAGCCCTCAGCTCGGATTCTTCACAAAGATTGCAGATGAGAAGTTGGAAAAACATTTTTTTGCTCTTTTTTCTTCTTTTGAAAATCCTCCGATTTTGAACTTGAATGCCTTGGATTTCTCTTTGAGCTTTCTGGAGTTGATGGATTTGAACTTCGACTCTTTCCTCTTTGATTTCTTGCTCATGACTTTTTGGATTTTTGATTTATTTCTCTCTTTTTTTCCTCTCTTTTTTTTCAAACGAACGGACTCCCCTTTTATAGATTCTCTTTAATCCATGATTAGGTAAAAACTAGCCGTTATTTCTGTCCTTGGATTCCTCCTACACACAAAAAAGTGTCCGTTAGATTAGGTGAGAAATATTATCGTTGGAGGCCGTTCTGACATTTTAAAAATCCATTCCTGATAGGTTGGAGTCGGCTCCAACTTTTCAGGTGTCGGCTCCAAGTCAAGTATCCAAAAATAGAAAGTAAAAGTTCATTGAGAAGTCGACTCCGAAAAAGTTGAGTGTCGGCTCGCCGCATTCGGGAGTCGGCTCCGAAAAACTGTAAGTGTCGGCTCCAGGGTAGTCCAAAAACATGCTTTCTGTTCCCGCATTGGAGTCGGCTCCAGACACTGTAAGTGTCGACTCCGAAACTCTGGGTGTCGGCTCCGAAACACTGGGTGTCGGCTCCAGACCGTGCCAAAAAATCAGGAAAGCATTTGATCGGCCATGGGGTCGGCTCCAGACCTTCTAGGTGTCGACTCCAGGCTCTGAATTTTGAAACATACCTTTGGCATTTGATTCAAAACATGTTTCTTTATATCTTTTGATTAATCAAACATTTTTAAGCCCTGAAACACTTGTTAAATTTATTAGTAACAAAATGAATATACTCATATCTTTTATTAATCATCAAAATCAATAATTGGGTCAACAGGTCAGTTCCAGTCGAGCAACGTAGGGTAGCTTGCTCGAGAGAATCTGAGGAAGCTGCGATAGACAGAGAGCATCCAGGAGTACGTGGCGTTCAGCAATTTACTTTTGGAGGTGTCCAACATGTCCGAGGAAGATAAGCTTTTTAACTTTCTCGCTGGCCTACAGGGGTGGACGTAGGCCGAGCTTCGCAGGAGGGAGGTAAGGGATATTCTCTCAGCCTTCGTAGCAGTAGAGGCACTGATGGACTTTCGCAGCATACAACTTCGGGTAGTGGTGGCCAGGGCAAGGGCAAGCGCAAGAGTGCGTCATCACCGCAGGGTCAGCAGGCAAGAAGGAGGGTGTGCCACCATATGCAGTAGCAAAACCAAAAGGACAGGCAACTTTCGCTGGATGCTTCATATGTGGAGGACCGCATCTAGCATGGGAGTGTCCAAGAAAGGTGGCGATAGCGGCCGTCACTACCCAGGAAGACAGGGCATCCAAGAGTTCGGGGGAGAACAGTAGTGAGATGGCTCTGCTACAGTCCTTCAACACTTTGGCTGAGACAAGCAACGCCAGAGTTTGATGTACGTGAGGGCTCGGGTCAACGGGAGATGGTTCAAGCCTTGATTGATTCGGTGCGATGCACAATTTTGTGAGCCAGAGGGAGGCACGCAAATTGGGTTAGGCGCATTATCCCAGCCTTGTAGGGTGAAGCCTATGAACTCCGAGGAGATAGAGTCTTTGGGCCATGAAGAGGCCACATTGGAGGTGGGTTCTTGGACTGGGCACTGCAGTATGATGGTCTTTCCGATGATGACTACGACCTGATACTCGCGATGTATTTCTTCATCAAGAGTAAAGCCATGGTCGTGCCTCATCGGAGGGGCATCTTGATCCAAAGAGGTAGGCGCCCATACTTCGTTCCAATGGAGGGATGGCATAGGACGATGAAGAGATGGGGCAAGGGAGTGCCCTACCACCAGACTTGAGGTTGCGCAGCAACCTCACGCCTAGGCAATGCATGGAGAACCTAGGCACAAAGGCCTGCGGCAAGAGGCAGTAGGTAGGATGGCTCAGCGAGTGGGCTATCTGACCGAGTAGGCATCAAGGGGTGCGCATGGCAGGTGGCCGCGTTGGGACTCGAAAGAATTTTGGCCAAGAGGGCTAAGATGTGCAGCGACGAGGTGTGCCAGGAGGGCGCACGACGCAGCGACATGGAACTTCAGTATGACTCGAAGAGGGCATCGAGATTCAGGCAGAGGGGATTGTCATGGCCTGGCCCAGGCGGAGCATGCGCGCATGCGCGGCCCAGCCGGGGGTGCAAGCGCATAGCCCAGCTGGGCACACGACCGACCGCCCAGTTTGACGGCCAGCCTGGCAGGCACGGCTAGCATGGCATGGCCGTTCGGCAGGCCCACCCAGCACGCCCAAAAGAGATGTCATCATATTTTCTTAGAGGAGATTTGAGGCGGTGGCTTGTATGAGATATTGGCCATCCAACGGCTAAGATGGAGTCCTATTTATAGGGAGATTCTTAGGGGTGCTAGTTGGCGATTTTATCACCAAGAGTCCATCGTATTTTGGAGATAGAGTTAGCCTAGACTGAGGACTCCTTGGGGCGGTAGATATGGGAGGATCCTAGCCTTTTTCTCTTCATCCAACGGTTAAGGTGGAGTCTTAATTGGAGAAGAGTCCTAAGTGGAAAAAGAGTCCTAAGCAGCGTGAAGAGAGGAACTTCACACGGTTTCTACATAGTGTGGGACTCTTGGGTGGTGGAAAGAAGGCCGGTTGGGAAGCTATTTAAGGGGAGGCTGACCCAAGGCCTAGGGGTATCGAATTGCATGTGAGTAAAAAGGTCGGTTGGGGAGTTCTTTGCAAAAGGGCGGACCCAAGGCCAAGGCTTCGAGTTGCAAACGATCAAGCCATCGAGAGGAGCTTGGGTGTGACCATTCAGTGACCAGCAGAGGTTGGTGAGCAACCTGATCAATGAAATTGAGGTGTGCAAGTGTCTAAGTCAGGAGGACTTAGGCAATTGTGGGACGTGGCCGAGACGCACACGCGGTGCGCGCACGGGTGCGGGGCATCCAGGTCAGTTCTTGTCGAGTAAGTTGGGGCGGGCACTTTGTGTGATCTTTGTTAGGAACAGAGAGGAGTGTCTTTGTAGCCTTTGGGCAACCTTGTTATTTCCAAATTACTTAGTAAAGAGTTCTTTGGTTGGAAAGGTTGTGCTTCCCGTATATTGTCGTGTTTGTCGGGGACTTATCTTTGGGGTTTTTATTTTATTATTTGGGGTCTAGGTTGGTTAGGGAAAGGGATCTTCTAACGCCATCACCGGTAGATGCAAGGACTTGGTGCACAAAGAGCGCTTGCGCATGCCGATTGAAAGCTCGGTGACCGCGCGTCTGACATTGCTAGGCGAATCGGTTCGATGGTCCCGTTGATTCCTGGTCCTCGCAATGAACACAATGCGCATGTTCGCCGCGACCTACAGACACTATTGGCTTGATTTGGACAACCATTTGTTAACTTGGAATTGGGCTGGGCTTAAGCTTACTTGTTACAGGGCTTTCGATCGGCACGTGCAAGTGCTCCCTATGGCCACTAGGTCCTTGCGTCTACCGGTGATGGCATTAGAAGATCCCTTTCCTAACCATCTAGACCCCACAACAATAAAATAAAACCCCAAGCCAAGTCCCACAAACACAACGATATATGGGAAGCAAAGCCTTCCCAACCAAAGAACTTTCTACTAAGTAACTTTGGATACAATGAGGTTTCCCATAGGCCAAACACTTCTCTCTGCCCTTACAAAGATAACTCAAAGTGCTTGCCCCAACCTTACTTAATAACACAAAACTAACCTTGACTCCTCACACACCAGCACACCTTCTGTGCATACCAACCTAGTCTCATCCGTCCAAGCCCGCCTAGCCTAGACCTCTGTACTGCCTTGATCTTTGCTGGTCAAGCCGTATGATCAAGACTGCACGCTAGGTGCTTGTTGAATTTATTAAATTGATTGATTACCTTCATGAAGACCCCTGCCCATTTCTTTTATAGCTTGGCCACCGCCTTGCTTTGAGTGTTGCATCCATGTAGCCCACCACCTCAAATTACCACCTCAGGAGCGTTATCAAATATGATTCTCCCTTGGCTATTGAATGATGAAATGAAGGGCCAAGATTGCCTGAAGCCACCGCCTCAAAGACTCCTCCAAAAATACGGTTGTGCAAGGTTGGATGGGACGGACCGCTTGGGTGCTGCCAAGCTGGTAGATAGCTGGGCCGCGTGCCTGGCTAGGCAGCACCCAGCTGGGCCACATGCACACACGTCCTCCACCTGGGCCGGATAGTGACAATCCTCTATCTGCTGAAGTCTCGATGCCCTTGTCGAGCCATGCCGGCTCAAAACTGCCGCACAGTGGTCTTTCTGGCGCACCTCATCACCACGCACCTTGAACCTCCTAGTCAAAGTCTCTCGGGTCCCAATACGACTGCCTGCCACGTGCACCCCTGATGCCTTCTCGGTTGGATAACCCTCTCGCCGACCATCCTGCCTGCTGCCTCCTACTGCAGGCTGACATACCTAAGCCTGCTCTGCATGCACCGTCCCAGTGCCTGCGTGCACTACCTCCTAGACATGAGGTCACCACGCAACCTCAAGTCTGGTGGTGCAGCGCTCCACCCCAGCCCTTCGCCATCTTGCCTCGCCCCTCCGCTAGCACAAAATAAGGATGTCTACATCTTCAGATTAGGATGCCTCTACGATGAGGCATAATCTCGGCCTTGGTGTTGATGAAGAAATCCATGCCCAACACCATGTCGAGATTGTCAAGTGGCAGAACTTTCATGCTGCAGCACTCGCCATTAGTCCACCTCCAATGTGGCCTCTTCTTAGCCCAAAGACTCCATCTCCTTAGAGTTTACGAGCTTTAGTTTACAATGCTTGGAAAGCGCTCCTAGGCCCAATCTGTGCACCACTCCTTGGCTCACAAAACTGTGCATCGCGCCGGTGTCAACCAAGGCCCGTACTATTCTCTCTTGACCTGAGCCCTTACGTGAATAAGACCTTGGCTCTGCTCCATCACGGTCAAGGTTTCGATTGCTATTAGTGGGGTAACCTCACTATTGGCCCTTCCTCTGAACTCTCAGATGCTTTGTCTTCTTGGTTAGTAACGGCGGCTACTGTCATCACTTTTTTTAGACACTCCTGTGTCAAATGTGGTCCTCCGCATATGAAGCATCATTGCAATTTGTTCGTGCCTTTGGTTTTACTGCTGCATGTGCTGGCACGTCCTCTTTCTTGCCTACTAGATCCCGTGGTGGTGATGTACTCTTGCACTTATCCTTGCCCTAGCCACTACTACCCAAAGTTGTACTACTATAAAAGTCCACAGTGCCTCTGCTGCTGCGAAGGCTGAAGGAATATCCCTCACCTCCTTCCTACGAAGCTCGACCTATGCCCACCCATGTAGGCTCACGAGGAAATTAAAGATCTTGTCCTCCTCAAACATATTGGACACCTTCAGAAGCAGGGTGCTGAATTGTGCCACGTACTCCGGATGCTCCTTATCTGCCACAGCCTCCGCAAGTTCTCTCGAGCAACCCAACTCGCGTTGCTTAGCAGGAATTGACCATTCAGCTCCCTCTTGAAGATCTTCCATACATCTATCCTGGAATGCCCTGCACAGTCATCCTCGACCGTCTTGGTCCTCCACCAAGCTTGGCGTTGCCCTCCAAATATGTCGAGGCCTGATCCACCTAATGGCCATTGGAATCTTCGCCGCATGGAAGTAGACTTCCATATCTCATATGAAGTTTTCCACCTCTGTTGCGCTCCTGACTCCTTCGAAGACCTTAGGCTCCCAGACCTTCGCTTCTTTTGCTAAGCGCCGACCATGTTAACTAGACTCCGCGCCTCCTGCTTTTGTCGATAAACTCCTCCAAAGCATGGATTTCAAGCTCCAATCTCTCCTTCATGGCCAGATCTGATCGTTGTTGTTGCAGATTTGATGTTCAAGGTCACAAATCATCCCCTCGTGTGCCTCCATTAGCTGATTGTATGAAGTCCGCAACTCAATAACTACATGCTCAACTCCATGCATATAGCTACCAAATTCATGGTTGATCCATCTCCTGGATCTCCCACAATTCCCTCCAAACGGATCACACAATCAGTAGTCGTCACCATATCTTGTGCTTGGAACTTGCTTAAACTGGGCTCTGATACCAATTGTCACCGGGCTTTCAATCGGCACGTGCAAGCGCTCCCTATGGCCACTAGGTCCTTGCGTCTACCGATGATGGTGTTAAAGATCACTTTCCTAACCAGCTTAGACCCCACAACAATAAAATAAAACCTCAAGCCAAATCCCATAAACACAACGATATACGGAAGCAAAGCCTTCCCAACTAAAGAACTTTCCACTAAGTAACTTTGGATACAATAAGGTTGCCCATAGGCCAAACACTTCTCTCTATCCCTTACAAAGATCACTCAAAGTGCCTGCCCCAATTTCACTTAAAAATATGAAACTGACTTTGGTGCCTCGCACACCCGTGCACCTCCTGCGTACCGGCCTGTCTTGTCCGCGTCCAAGCTCGCCTGCCTAGACCTCTGTACTACCTTGATCTTTGCTGGTCAAGCCGTATGATCAAGACTACACGCTAGGTGCTCGCTGAATTTATTATATTAATTGATTACCTCCATGAAGACCCTTGCCCCTTTCTTTTATAGCTTGACCACCGCCTTGCTTTGCGTATTGCATCTGTGTAGCCCACCACCTCGAATCATTGCCTAAGGAGCATTATAATGTGATTCTCTCTTGACTGTTGGATGATGAAATGAAGGGCCAAGATTGCCCAAAGCCACCGCCTCAAAGACTCCTCCAAAAATACGGCTGTGTAAGGTCGGATGGGATGGACCGTCTGGGTGCTGCGAGGCTGGCAGCCATCCAAGGGGCGCGTCTAGCATGCCTAGTCTGGGCCGCACGTCCGGCTGGGCCACGCCTGGCTGGGCCGCGCATCTCCATCTGGGCCGGATGGTAACATACTTCACAATATAACAACGGAAATCTTTGTATTCAGCCTAGTGACTTTTTGGATTATTTCTTTGTTACTTTGGATTGGTATACATCCCCTCCAATTTTTTTTTTTTTTTTTTTTTGTGTAAGAAATGAAACCCTGTGAAAATAAACAGTGCTATTATCAAAGGGTGTTGCTACATTTTTCAGACAACACCGTAGATGCGTTTTCGGTTGTTTCATATGAGACCAAAACATCAAAACTGCTCTTCATGGTTCAAGAAAAACATTCCGACAGCTAGTTTTATGTTATAATTTTGGTATTTGTATTCTACTAGAAAGTAGAAACTCGGCTATCAGTGACTCAGAGCAGAAGTTAGTTAAAAAGTTAGGCTCAGGTTGGAAATGTTATTGGGTGTGTCTGGGGTTTTACTTGCTCTCTGGCGCCACAATCTAAGGGATATGGTTTTTTATTCATGTGACTCATCAAATGCTTTTATGGGATAATTTCTATTGATAGTCTGGATTCTAGCCAGGGTTTATGCAAGTATGAATGGCCTGAATAAAAGATTAGTCTTACCAGAGCTGAGTAGCGTCATTGCTTTGAACTATCCCAATATGAGAAATGAAGCGGTCAGCCTTTTGCTGACAACTGGAAATCAAGAGAGTTTCATGATTTTCTCCATGCAGCAGGGCTTTTTGATCTTGGATTCTCATGAATCAAGTTTCTGATGAGGGGTAAAATTATCATCGCATTAATGCCCGCACACATCGATAATTGGATCGAGACCAATCCCAACATCCTGTCGGCCAGCTGTCACATCCGCAAGGCGGCAAAGCCGAATCGCCTTCAGCAGAGTTGGGTCGGCCCGACGGATCGAACCATCCTATACCTCGGCAAACCGAGCCATCCTCATACCTCGGTAACCTAAGCCATCCTTATACCTCGGCAAACCGTGTCATCCTATACCTCGAAAAACCAAATTGTCCCTCGCCTCGGACGGACTGAGGCACTCAAACACCTTTGTGGAATCCAACGCGAGAGAGTTCAAATTCACAATAACTGAATAAGATTCCAATGGAGAATCATGCCAGAAGTGGCCTAAGGGTCATAGAAGTGACCTAGGACCTATATAATCGCTGAATCTCAAGGCATCAACCAACTCTCCTAGTCAACAATCCTCTAACCAACTCTTTTGGCCGTCGATCCTCTAACTGACAAGATACGGATCCTACTGGCCTCGTAACAAACTTGATTCGAATCCGTTTCGAATCTCAATAGCTTTCGGACCCCTGTGATGCGTCCAAGGAATCAGATGATCGCCTATAAATACCATAGCCTTCATGTCTCTCAGGTATGCATTCACCAGCTCTCATACTGAAAAACTCCATTAAAGCTCCATCAGAGCTCCGAGCTCTGGAAGAACACCCATCTAGAGGAACTCTTCTGCGAAAGTCTTCTTCTCATATCTGCTTGCTGTGAATCTCATTGACTTGGGCATCGGAGGGTCTTCCGTAGAGGGCCATCCCTGAGATACCCTCTGCGTGCAGACTGTCTTGCAGGTTCCACCCCGTGCGAAGAGATCGGTGTCTGGACCCGGAGCTAGGGCGCACCCAAGTCGGAAAACGGATTTCCGTGGCAACAGATTGGTGCTAGAGGAAGGGCCTCAAGTCCCGTAAACTTGTAACCCAGGAGACAATACTCGAAACTAGAGGAAGCATCATCTAATGGCCAATCGGAAGAGAGCCACATCTGAGGCTCAAGATCAGGCCACCTCTCAAAGGCCTTATCCAATTAGTGGTGTGGCGTCTCCGCCACCACCGCCAGCTGAGACTCCTTCACCGCTGGCAACGGTGGTGACACTGGACCAGTTAGCTACTCTGGTCCAGCAGGTCCAGACACTGACCCAGCTGGTTCAGGGACTCCAAGGGGTTCCTTGCCCAGCTGTTCCTGCTCCACAGCTTCATGAAGAGGCTGCTGCCCCTGTTCCGCCAGCGATCTCTTCTTCCAATCCGCCTGAAGCAATGGATTACCGTCACTGGCCTGCGAAGGCGAAGCCAGTGCCGCAGCGGGCTGGAGGGAAGAGCCTGCTCAGATCTCAATGGGTTCGTTCTCTTTCCTCGGTGTCTTCCTAGGACTTGACACCACTGTCGTCTTCCCATCGCTCAATTCCTCCTACCACATTGGATGAAGGGATCAGGCAACAGATGTAGAAGATGCATCGAGAATGGCATCAGGAGTTGGATGCCGTCAGACAAGCCCCCCCATCCCAGCCAAAGGCGGAGCAGGGCATTCCCTTCACTGAAAGGATCATTAGGGAAGTGATCCCCCCTCATGTCAAGCTTCCCACCATCGAGCCATACCATGGATCCACTGATCTTGATGACCACTTGAGCAGCTTCAGATCCATCATGATGTTCCACAGAGCATCAGATGTGATCATGTGCCGAGCCTTCTCCTCTACTCTTAGGGGATCTTTCCAAACCTGGTTTAATAGCTTGAAGCCAGGTTTCATTGATTCTTTTGACGATCTGAGTTGTTTACTCATCAGCCAGTTCGTCAGCAGCCTTCGCCAGCGACGGAGATCTGATTCCCTCTCTGAAGTCAAGCAGAGAGAGGAGGAATCCCTGAAGAATTACCTTGGCCTTTTCAATACGGCCCTCCTGGAGGTCGACCATCTTAACCACAAGGTAGCATATCTGCCTTGGCTAGAGAAATGTCGAAGGAAGGGGATTTCTACTTAGCTTTGGAGGTTAACTACTCGAAGAGCCTTTCGGACATGATGTCCATGGCGGATAAGTATAACAAGATTGAAGAATCGAGAAGGTCAGCTTGAACCAAGCAACTGAAGAAGGAGGCAAAAGGCTCAGACAAACATCGAGCCTACCACCATGCAAGCCCGCCTCGCTGCCAGAGAGCTCCTCCACCGCCGCCTCGAGGCCAAACCCGGAGTCCAGCTCGAAGGTTTGACCGCTACACTCCTCTTACCACGCCAAGAGTGTAAATCCTGATGGAGATTGAGCACTAGATTCCTTGGCCTCCTCCTCTCCGAGGCAATGCAACTCGGAGGGACATAACCAAGTACTGCCGCTTCCATCGGGATCATGGGCATGACATCGAGGACTGTTGGCAGCTCCAGAATGAGATTGAGTGGTTGATCTGATGGGGCAGACTGGACCGATTCAGAGGACCCCCTAAGCCAAACAATGAAGGGGATCACCAGCCCGAGCCTCGCCAACTCCCACCACCGAATCCTTCGGTTATCGGCAATGTTAATGTGATAGCGGCAGCCGGCTCCCTATCATCTTGGCCAGGCAAGGAAGAAAACCCACCAAAAAAGGCTTGGGTTGATGAGCTCACTTTTTTTGATGAAGATCTTCAGGAGGTACAGTACCCTCATGATGATGCTCTGATTGTATCCCTAAACATGAACAATTATGATGTACACCGCATTTTAATTGATAGTGGAAGCTCCATTAATGTTTTGTATTTTGATGCCTTTGAGAGATTGAAATTCTGGGTAGAAAGCCTCTGAACCGTGGAGTCCACCTTAGTAGGTTTCACAGGTGACTCCATAATTCTCGAAGGAGTTATCACTCTAACAATTCGAGCCGGCACTTGGCCCCATGTAGCTACTGCGCTCATAAATTTCCTTGTAACCAAGCTTCGGTCTCCTTACAATGCCATCATCGGTAGGCCAGCACAAGTATCTCTCAAAGCCATCATTTCCATTCCCCATCTCGCTATGAAGTTCCCCACCAAATGGGGGGTAGGAGTCATTCAGGGGAGTCATATCATAGCTCAGCATTTCTTTGTCGCCGACCTTCAATCCAAGAAACCCGAGGTGGATGGGCTGGATGCTCGAGAAGATTTCGCCGAATAACAAGGAGAGCCAGCCAAAGAATTAGAAGAAGTGCCACTCGATGAGGCTTGGTCCGACCGAACCATAAAGGTTGGGTCATAACTGAAAGGAAAGCTTTGGCAAGACATGATCGAATTCCTTCTAAAGAATGCTGATGTTTTTGCCTGGTCTTCATCGGACATGCCCAGGATTGACCCAAATGTCTTGGTCCACTGCCTCAGCATGGACGAGGCATTTCGGTTGGTCAAAGAGAAGAAAAGAAGCTTCACCCCTGAGTGCCAAAAAGCTATCAAAGAGGATGTGGACAAACTCATCAAAGCCAACTTCATCCGGGAAGTCAATTACCCCAATTGGCTGGCGAATGTAGTTATGGTGAAAAAATCAAATGGCAAATGGAGGATCTACATCGACTTTACCGACCTCAATAAGGCTTGTCCAAAAGATAACTTTCCTCTTCCTCGGATCGATCAGCTTGTGCATTCGACTTTGGGCCAACAAATGCTAACTTTTATGGATGCCTATTCCGGTTACAATCAGATCCGAATGGCACCCGAGGATGATGAAAAAACTGCCTTCATCACCGACCGAGGTATTTATTGTTATCAAGTTATGCCCTTTGGTTCAAAAAATGCATGTGCCACCTACGAAAGGCTGGTCAATAAAGTCTTCAATGAGCAAATCGGCCAGAACATGAAGGTATATTGATGATATGCTGGTAAAGAGCAAGGAGGCATCCCAACATATTGAGGACATCGCGGAAAGCTTCATAACACTTCGAAAGTATCAAATGAAGCTCAACCCGACCAAATGTGCTTTCGGGGTTAACTCTAGAAAGTTCTTGGGCTTCATGGTCTCTCATGAGGCATTGAAGCAAATCCACAAAAGATCCAAGCCCTGCGGCAGATGGCCCCTCCGGGGTCGATCAAAGACGTGCAATGCCTTACTGAAAGAATAGCAACCCTAAGCCGCTTCATTGCTCAGTCGACCGAAAAGTGCCTTTCCTTCTTCAAAGCGCTTCGGTCGGCCAAAAATTTCAATGAACCCCAAATTGCCAAAAGTCCTTTAAAGATCTCAAAAAATACCTCAACTCGCCACCTCTCCTTAGCAATCCGAAACTAGGGGAAATGCTGAGTCTATACTTGGCGGTCTCTAAAAAAGCTGTGGGCTCTATGCTGATCAGAGAGGAGAACAAAGTCCAAAAGCCAGTTTATTAGGTCAGCAAATTGCTCAAGGACGCCGAAATGAGGTATACTCGAGTCGAGAAGATGGTTCTGGCCTGGTAACATCGGTACGAAAGCTACGACCGTATTTCCAGTGTACAGTGTCACAGTCCTAACCGACCAAACCATCAAGTCAATTATTCATCGTTCGGAAGCGTCAGTGTTGGCCCAGATGGCAACCCAAGAGGGGGGGTGAATTGGGTTCTTAAAAATTTAAGAATTTTTGAAATGTTTTAAACAAATTAACTCAAGATGTGCAAGTGAGAGAAATTAACTTATAAGCAATACACAAACAGAAATATAAGAGAGATAGAGTGAGAGATAATGAGCACGGCAAACACAAGGTTTTATAGTGGTTCGGCGCAACCAGCACCTACGTCCACTCCCAAGATTCACTTGGGTCCACACTATAATCTCCCTAGATTACAGCCGAGTTGTTTTACAAGCTCACAACTCAAACTTGTTGTTTTTTCGGGATCACAACGAACCCAGCCAATTTTACACGGGCTTACCAGCACAAAACCCAACTCGTTGTTTTAACGGGGTCACAACGAACCCAAAACGTAAGCTATCCCAAGCTTACAACGAGGTACAACTACCTCCACTGATTCAACCCACTGATTGAATCAGTACACAAGAAAATAATTTCGAGTTTAAATACAAACAGCTCCTCTAGAGCAGAATAATCAAAATAAAGCTTAGGTTTAGAAAAGCCTAAGTAAATAAGCTTGAATGCAGGCTTGGCTTCTTTGCTTCTCTTTTCCAACTCCTTTGAAGTGTGGAATCAGGCCTCAGCACAGATTCTCCTAGCTTTGGGGCTTTTGGATGTTGGTTGAAGCTTTTCTTCTTTTTCTTCTAGGTTGGAAGATCTTGATTTGCTCTTGGTTGCTTTGGGATCTCCTCTTGAACTTTTTGTAGATTGTAGCTCAGGAGCACACTAATCTCTCTCTTTGATTTCACTCCTTTTGAATCTCTTTTCTTGACTCAAATGATTTTTCAAATGAAGCTCTATTTTTCCCTCTTTTGAAAGATTTTCTTTTCCACTTTCTTTTTTTTTTTTTTGATTTGAAAAGAGCTCCTCTATTTATAGATTCTGTAAAAATATATCCGTTAGAAACACAGAAATATAGCCGTTATTTGAAAATCTTACCGTTGGGGCTGATGTGTCATCGTGAAAAATTGCGCTCAGATTTCGCGGAGTCGACTCGAGCTTTGTGGGAGTCGGCTCGAAGTCGATTACTAAAAATAGAAACATTTTAAATGTTAGAGGGTCGACTCGCGAAAAACCAAAGTGTCGGCTCCCGACAGTCGGGGGTCGACTCGAAGAAAATGGGGAGTCGACTCGAGAAGTGCTCAAAAAACATGGTTTCTGTTGTTTGAGCGGAGTCGACTCGCACAGACAGGAGTCGGCTCGCACAGAGTCAGGGGTCGACTCTTGAAATCCAAGGGTCGACTCGAGAAAATCAGAAAACTCTGTTACTTACAGGAGTCGACTCTGAAACTCTAGAGTCGGCTCCGGAACGTATCAAAAATCAGAATTTTTCTGATTGACTTTGAAATTCGTCCCAGAATAATTTTAAATGATATTTGACTTGAATACATTAAATATGACATTAAGCATGGATTCAAGACATGTTTCAAGAAATCATTGATTGAAATATAATATGTAAAAATTCCTTTTTGAAATCTTTAAATATAGAGCTTGAAACTTCTTTTTCAAATTGATTCAAAACTCAGTGAATTTAAACATTGAGAGTCCATTGCTTTCATTTAGAATAAGCTCAAGATTTTTGATAAATAAACTCATTGTTTCTTTAAAATACTCATGGCTTTTGGAAATCATCAAAATCAATAAAGTTGGGGTAAATATAATTTCCCAAATTTTCTCAACAATCTCCCCTTTTTGATGATGGCAAAAACATTGAGTATATGCATGTTGTATTAAAAAAAATTTCTGAAACCAAAATCAATTTTTATTCATTGAGAGGCTCCCCCTAAATGAGATAGCTCCCCCTATGAAACTCAATTTTGTAATTCATTCAAAATTTTCAATTGTTAAGTTCAAGCAAATAATTTTTCCTTTTTCAAATTTTAAGCATAATGATAACTTGGTTATCTCTCCCTTTTACTTAGATTAACTCTCCTCCTTTAATATTCAAATTATCTCTCCCTCTTTCAAATTAAAATTTTAACTTTAATTGTATTGAAAGCATATATTTAATTGAAAGCATATACGATTAAATAAAATCTCTCCCCCTTTTTTGTAATCAACAAAAAGGTTAGGAAGCTCAATATATCAAATCGATTAACTGCTTATATCAATATCATTCTTTATCTTTTACCATTCAAATTATCAATTGAGGATAATCATTCAAGATATTCAAGGATACTTACAATTGAAATGTACATAAGTAATGCATCAAACTTTCTCATTGCTTCAAAATGATATTACATGAAAATGTAAACATACTCATTACATTGAAAGTAAACTTGACTTCATTACATCAAAATGAGATTACATTAAAAATATCAAAAGTTTCTTCTTGTAATCCTATTCAAATGATCAACTATCTGCTTCATTCCTTCACATTGTAGTCTAACATAATCTTTAAGCTTATTATCTACAAAAGTACAAGCAGTCGAAATTTTATCCTGAAGCTCGGCGTTGCACTGGGAGTAGGTCTCTGAGTCACCGCAGATATCCTTAAGTTCTCCAAAAATATTCTTCAAGTCTTCACTTAAGGAGCTGGTGGATGAACTAAGAGTAGATTCAATCGATGCAACCCGATCACTAAGTGAATACAAAGCTTCTTTCAAATTCATAAACTTTTCATCAAATTCATTTTTCAATCTATTTTCATGCTCACTTATCTCAGATTTGAATAAGGATCTAAGCTGATCTAACTGACATCAGAAAAGCTAACAGATGATAAAGTAGAAGTCTGAGCAGGAGCAGGAGCAGGAGTAGAATCAGGGCAGGGGCTGGAACAGAAGAGCTCTGAGGAGGCTCAGGTGATGAATGTCTCACTGATGGTCTGGGGGCCTCAGCATCCATAGCTCTGTCCTCTGCAATATTCTTCTCTCCCAACTTCCATTCCTCTTAACAAAACCCATTCGATGAATAGTAGCCAAAGAGTAAAAATCAGTATGCCTTAATTCCTTTTCGGCTCACTATCACCAAATGCAATCCCTTGGCTTTGAAATAACTTCGTTAGAACCATGCCATAGGGCAAACTTGACTTCTTCTTCCCACCACAATCAGCAATGTACCAAATGATCATCCGAGGCAGATTAATAGGCTTCCCAGAAACAACAGCATCCATAATAAAAATATCTCTCTCAGATACATAGTCGAATCTGCCAGTCTTGGGAAACAAAATTCTACTGCAGATGTTGTGAAGTAACCTTAGCTCCAAAGGCAATTGACTTGCAAAAACTTCTTCAAATCCCTCAAAATTTCTGTTCAATAATCTTGTGAGGGCTGGCGATCTATCCTCTGGGGCATAAGTGGATGGTCCAGACAGGGGTAAATTCAACAGTCTAGATAGAATGGTGGCAGTGATGTTTAGTCCAATGCCTCTCACTACGCTCACTAAACCATCATCTCCTCTAGTCAAATTTTGTAAAACTCCTTAACTAGAGCAGGGTACGTGGGACAATCCAGTGAACACATTTTCTCAGTCCCATCTCAATCAACTGTCTACCTATTATAAAACCTTCATTCTCAAATAACTCAAAATCAACCTTTCTACCGTTGTAATAACTCTACTGGCAAGGTGATCTACCTGAAGAGTGGTAGCTGGAGCAGGAGAATCACTCGAGAAGGGGTAGAGGACGAATCCGGAGACGGCTCGCGGACGGGTCGTCGAACGGTCCGTTTCCTCTTCAATCCGGCGCCACTACTGCTAGCTCCATGGGTTTTAGGTGCCATAGATCTAGATGGAGTGATTAATCAGAGGTTTTTGGAGTTTTGGAGGGTTTGGGAAAGCTTTGGAAAGAGTTTGGAATGATTAGAAATGATTGAAATGTCCGTGGGGTCGACTCGTGCCCTAGATAATCAAACTGGGACCACGTCGAGTCGACTCGCGCAAAGCGTGGAGTCGGCTCCCGAGTAGTCACAGAGCACGGACCCGAATCGAGTCGACTCGCGCAGAGCGGGGGTCGGCTCCCGAGTTTCAACAGAAACAGGGGTCGACTCCGATACTGTCCGAGTCGGCTCCGAGACCATTTCAGAAAAAAAATTCAGAGAATCTGAAATGAGTCCGGAATTTGATCTTTGAGTATGATTAAAAATCATGGATTTTGAGAGATCAAATTGATATGAGTTCTAGATAAAATTTCCTTAAGATTTTGAGAAATTGAAAGAACTCTAGATACATTTCCTTAGGGGTTTCAAAATCTATTCCAAAGGATCACAAATCCCTAATTCTCCTCTAAGATAACAAAATCTTTCTTCGCTTAAAGGTTTTGTAAATATCAGCTAATTGTTCTTCAGTGTTAACATATTCAAGACAAATTTCTTCATTAGTTACATGTTCTCTTATAAAGTGATATCTAATTTCTATGTGTTTTGTCCTTGAATGTTGAATTGGATTTTTAGTTAAATTGATTGCGCTTGTATTATCACATTTTATGGGTGTCTTATTAAGTGTGATACCATAGTCTTCAAGTTGTCGCTTAATCCATAGGATTTGCGCACAGCAACTTCCAGCTGCTACATATTCAGCTTCAGTAGTTGATAATGCAACTGAATTTTGCTTTTTGCTAAACCATGAGATTAAGTTACTTCCTAAGAATTGGCATGCACCACTTGTGCTTTTTCTATCTAATTTACATCCAGCATAATCAGAATCAGAGTATGCAATTAGGTTTAATGTTGAGTCTCTAGAATACCATAAACCTACATTTTTAGTTCCATTTAGATATCTTAATATTCTTTTAACAGCAATTAAGTGTGATTCTTTAGGTTCAGATTGAAATCTAGCACATAAACATACAGAAAACATAATATCTGGTCTACTTGCTGTTAAATAAAGAAGGGATCCGATCATACCTCGATAATACTTTTGATCAACCTTTTTACCTTCTTCATCTTTGTCCAGCTTGCATGAAGGACTCATTGGTGTTCCAGGGGTTTCATTGATTCCATACCAAACTTCTTGAGATTTCTCTTGTGTATTTTGTTTGGTTGATGAAGATTCCCTCTTTGCTTTGTTTGATTTGGAGTCCAAGGAAGAAGTTGAGTTCTCCCATCATGCTCATCAAATTCACCCTGCATTAACTTAGCAAATTCTTGACATAGAAATTGTTAGTAGCACCAAAAATAATGTCATCAACATATATTTGTACTACAATAAATCTTTACTTTTTCTTTTCAAAAATAATGTTTTATCACATTTCCTCTTGTAAATCATTTTCAATTAAAAATTTACTTAATCTATCATACCAAGCTCTAGGTGCTTGTTTCAAACCATATAAAGCTTTGTGCAATTTAAAAACGTGATTTGAAAATTCATGATCTTCAAAACCTGGTGGTTGTTCAACATAAACTTCTTCATTTATAAATCCATTTAAAAATGCACTTTTAACATCCATTTGAAATAAATTGATATTCATATGACATGCAAATGCAAGTAAAAGTCTAATTGCTTCTAATCTAGCTACAGGTGCAAAAGTTTCATCAAAATCAATTCCTTCTTCTTGATTATATCCTTTTGCAACTAATCTAGCTTTGTTTCTAATTACTATGCCATTTTCATCTAATTTATTTCTAAATACCCATTTTGATCCTATAACTGAATGATCTTTAGGTCTATCACTAAGTCCATACATTATTTCTAGTAAATTGATTTAATTCTTCTTGCATAGCTAACATCCAATTATTATCTTTTTCAGCTTCTTCAATAGTTTTAGGTTCAATTTGAGATACAAATGCAAGATGATTATTGATGTTTCTCATTGATGATCTAGTTCTTACTCCTGAGATGGATCACCTATAATCAATTCCTTGGATGACCATAGCATATCTCCAATCTCTAGGAAGATCTATATCATTATGATCATAACATCATCAACCTAGGAGAATCATCATCTTTAGCTTCTTGTTCATGATCTGAAGATACATCTATATTAATTTTTCAATATCTCTTTCAATTATTGTATCTTCCTCATCATCAATCTTTTCAGAACTTGATGCTAAAGATTCATCAAAACTACATGAATAGATTCTTCTACAATTAAGTTTTCTTGTTAAATACTCTATAGGCTTTACTAGATGTTGAATATCCTAAAAAATGCCTTCATCAGATTTTGCATCAAATTTTCCTAAATTATCTTTACCATTATTATGAATGAAACATTTACAACCAAATGCATGAAAGTAACTTATGTTTGGTTTTCTATTATTCCATAGTTCATAAGGTGTTTTCTTTAAGATTGGCCTAATTAGGGCTCTATTAAGATGTAACATGCTGTGTTTATAGCTTCCGCCCAAAAGTACTTTGGTAGGTTGCTTTCACATAGCATGGTACGGGCCATGTCTTCTAAGTTCTATTTTTCCTTTCAACTACTCCATTTTGTTGTGGTGTTCTAGGTGCTGAAAAATTATGATGAATGCCATTTTCATGCAAAATTTTCAAATAAATGATTTTCAAATTCAGTGCCATGATCACTTCTTAGAGACACTATGGTGTGTTTTTCTCATTTGTGACTTTCTTGAAGAATTTCAGGAATATGAGAAAGTCTCATCTTTATGAGCTAAAAACAATACCCAAGTGTATCTAGAATAATCATCTACAATCACAAGACCATATTTCTTTCCTCCTAGACTTGTGGTTCTAGTAGGTCCAAAAAGGTCCATGTGAAGTAGCTCTAAGTGGCCTAGAAGTGGAAACAATATTTTTAGATTTGAAAGAATTTCTAGTTTGTTTTCCAAATTGACATGCATCACAATTTTGTTATTTTCAAAATCTAGTTTGGAAGTCCTTTAACTAAATCCATTCTAATTAATTTTGAAATAAGGTGTGTGCTTGCATGACCTAATCTACGATGCCATAACCAACCAATCTCATTCATATTAGCATTATCAGCAATAAGCAATGATTACTAGTAGACAAATTGTCTAAATCAATCAAGTATACATTGCCATTTCTATTTCCAATAAATACAATGCTATTATCAATGGGATTAGAAACAGTGCATATAGAAGATTCAAATGAAACTTTAAAACCTTTATCACATAATTGGCTAATACTAATTAGATTATGCTTTAAACCATCAACATATAAGACATTTTCAATAAATGTGGAGGAGTTATTTGAATTTACCAAACCCATAATTTGGCCTTTACCATTGTCACCAAACGTAACAACTCCTCCTCTTTTCTTCAAGGGTGATGAATTGATCCTTGTCACCCGTCATGTGTCTTGAGCAGCCACTATCAAGATACCACTTTCGCTTTGATCTTTTGGCCGCAAGACACTCCTGCAAATAATTAAACTTTATGTTTAGGTACCCAAGCTTTCTTGGGTCCTTCATGGTTAGTAGCAATAAAATTGTTCCTTTGGAACCCATATTTTCTTTCCTTTAATTTAATTTTTATTACTTTTTTTTGCATTCAAAAGATTTATGTCCTTTTTGTTACATTTAAAACATGTAATATTACTTTGGTTCTTTTAAAAAATTTTTAAAATTTTTTTTTTAAATGGTTATACCCTAAACCAGCTTTATCAAATATGCTCTTTGATTATCTAAAATAATTTAGTTGAGCTATAAGTAAATTTATCAACAATACTTTATATTTTTAACTTCTTTCTTTATCATTTTCATTAGAAATTGATTCTTTTTCTTTAAAATTTTCATTTTCAGATTTCAGTCATTGAAATTTTATCTTTTTCTTTGATTTAAATTTGTTTTCATTTTCAAAGATTTGTTTTCTTTTTCAAATTTAAATCATCATAATTCATTAAATGCTTCAAACATTTCATCAAAAGTAAATTCATCATTTTCAGACTTACCTCATCGTTGTCGTTTGCCATGAAGCAAATTTGCAACTTCTTTTTGTTCTTCTTCTTCGGAAGAGATCTTCACTGTCAGTCCAAGTTGCCATAGGCCTTTTTCTTTTTCTTGTAGTTCTTAAGTTGAGGACAATCATATCTAAAATGCCCTGGTTTCTTACATTCATAACATATAAGGGCTCTTTCTCTTTGTCCTTGTCCTTTTCTTTCTTTTCTTTTTCTCCTTCCATTTTTGTTCCAAATTTCTTCTTGTGGAAGGGTCTCCTTCTTTGCATAAATTTTGAATTTCTTGCAAGGAGAGCTGTCTCATCATCATCATCTTCATCATCACTGCTGCTTCTTCACTTTTGCAGCCTTAGAGCATGGTCTTCTTCTTTCTTGACTCATCCTCTTGACATGTTGTTTCATTGAAGCTCATGAGTCATTAGGATCCAAGAAGCTCCTCCAAGGTAGGTGTTGAGGTCCTTGGCTTCTTGGATTGCTGTCACCTTTGCTTCCCAAGTCCTTGGAAGTGACCTAAGAATTTTGCGAACAAGTTCAGAGTTAGTATATTTTCCAAGACTTTTCAAACCATTTACAATATCAGTGAATCTAGTGAACATGCATGTGATAGTTTCAGTTTGTTCCATGCTAAATAATTCATATTTATGAACAAAATATTTATCTTTGATTCTTTTACTTGATTTGTACCCTCATGGGTAACTTCTAATCTATCCCAAATTTCTTTTGCGGAATTACATGTAGAGATTCGATTAAATTCATTAGCATCTAAGGAACAATATAAAATTTCATGGCTTTAGCATTGAGCTGTGCCATTTTCCTATCATTATCATTCCAATCCCTTTCGGGCTTAGGAACAATAGTGCCATCTAAGTGTGTGGGTGTACTAGGTCCATTATTATACTCCCCACAATTCATAATCAGAAGCTTGAATGAATATCTCATTCTAGCTTTCCAATATGAATAGTTGGTTCCATTAAATAAAGGAGGTCTATTCGTAGAATGACCTTCAGCAAAACATCCACTTGAGCTGCCATTTGGATCTTTAGCTCTTGATCGTGAGATCAAATTCTAAATGAGCACTTGCTCTGATACCAATTGTTGGCCCAGATGGCAACCCAAGAGGGGGGGGTGAATTGGGTTCTTAAAAATTTAAACTTTTTAAAGTTTTAAACAAATTAAAAGATGTGCAAGTGAGAGAAATTAAATAAGCAATACACAAACAGAAATAAAGAGAGATAGAGTAGAGACAACACGGCAAACACAAGATTTTATAGTGGTTCGGTGTATCCAACACCTACGTCCACTCCCAAGATTCACTTGGGTCCACACTATAATCTCCCTAGATTACAGCCGAGTTGTTTTACAAGCTCACAACTCAAACTTGTTGTTTTTCCGGGATCACAACGAACCCAGCCGGTTTTACACGGGCTTACCAGCACAAAACCCAACTCGTTGTTTTAACGGGGTCACAACGAACCCAAAACGTAAGCTATCCCAAGCTTACAACGAGGTACAACTACCTCCACTGATTCAATCCACTGATTGAATCAGTACACAAGAAAATAATTTCGAGTTTAAATACAAACAGCTCCTCTAGAGCAGAATAATCAAAATAAAGCTTAGGTTTAGAAAAGCCTGATTAAATAAGCTTGAATGCAGGCTTGGCTTCTTTGCTTCTCTTTCCAACTCCTTTGAAGTGTGGAATCAGGCCTCAGCACAGATTCTCCTAGCTTTGGGGCTTTTGGATGTTGGTTGAAGCTTTTCTTCTTTTTCTTCTAGGTTGGAAGATCTTGATTTGCTCTTGGTTGCTTTGGAATCTCCTCTTGAACTTTTTGTAGATTGTAGCTCAGGAGCACACGAATCTCTCTCTTTGATTTCACTCCTTTTGAATCTCTTTTCTTGACTCAAATGATTTTTCAATGAAGCTCTGTTTTTCCCTCTTTTTGAAAGATTTTCTTTTCCACTTTTTTTTTTTTTTGATTTGAAAAGAGCTCCTCTATTTATAGATTCTGCAAAAATATATCCGTTAGAAACACAGAAATATAGCCGTTATTTGAAAATCTTACCGTTGGGGCTGATGTGTCATCGTGAAAAATTGCGCCCAGATTTCGCGGAGTCGACTCGAGCTTTGTGGGAGTCGGCTCGAAGTCGATTACTAAAAATAGAAACATTTTAAACGTTAGAGGGTCGACTCGCGAAAAACCAAAGTGTCGGCTCCCGACAGTCGGGGTCGACTCGAAGAAAATGGGGAGTCGACTCGAGAAGTGCTCAAAAAACATGGTTTCTGTTGTTTGAGCGGAGTCGACTCGCACAGACAGGAGTCGGCTCGCACAGAGTCAGGGGTCGACTCTTGAAATCCAAGGGTCGACTCGAGAAAATCAGAAAACTCTGTTACTTACAGGAGTCGACTCTGAAACTCTAGAGTCGGCTCCGGAACGTATCAAAAATCAGAATTTTTCTGATTGACTTTGAAATTCGTCCCAGAATAATTTTAAATGATATTTTGACTTGAATACAATAAATATGACATTAAGCATGGATTCAAGACATGTTTCAAGAAATCATTGATTGAAATATAACATGTAAAAATTCCTTTTTGAAATCTTAAATATAGATCTTGAAACTTCTTTTTCAAATTGATTCAAAACTCAGTGAATTTAAACATTGAGAGTCCATTGCTTTCATTTAGAATAAGCTCAAGATTTTTGATAAATAAACTCATTGTTTCTTTTAAAATACTCATAGCTTTTGGAAATCATCAAAATCATAAAGTTGGGGTAAATACAATTTCTCAAATTTTCTCAACAGTCAGGAAGAATGACCAAATGGGCTGTCGATCTGAGCGAACATGACATTTAGTATCAGCCTCGTCCAGCCATCAAAGCCCAGGTCCTGGCAGATTTCCTCCTTGAATGCACCATACCCGAAGATGACTCTGCTTTGGACATCCCTGGACAACCGAAGCCCAGTGCCCCATGGTTTCTTCATGCCGACGGATCCTCCAGTGTGAGTGGTTCTGGTGCCGGTCTAGTCCTCACCAGTTCGGAGGGGGCAACTTTCGAATATGGCATTCGTTTCTCCTTTCCGGCCTCAAACAATAAAGCAGAGTATGAAGCCTTGCTCGCCAGACTCCATATCACCCGCGAGCTCAAAGTCGAAAAGCTAAACACCTACACTGACTCTCAGTTAGTGACAGGCCAGGTGCAAGGAGAATTCGAGGCTCGAGAGCCAAACGTGATTCGGTATCTTTAAAAGGTGTGCGATCTATCTTTTTGCTTTGCTGAATTTAGGATTATTTAGATCCCAAGGGCTAAAAATGTGCGAGCCAACCTTTTGTTTCGCCTGGCGATTACGGACTCGATGGACCTTGAATGGAGGTTTCACTTGGAAGTCCTGGAGAAATCCAGCATTGCCGATGCTGATCAGATGATGCAGATCGACACCAAACCATCTTGGATAGATCCTCTGCATAAGTATCTCAAAGAAGGGTTGCTACCCACTGATAGAAAAGAAGCAAAAAACTAAAATGCAATCATCTCATTATGTTTGATTGACGATCGGCTGTATAAGCGATCCTTCTTTATGCCATTACTCAAATGCCTCCGACCGTCAGAGGCTGATTATGCTCTTCAGGAGGTTCATGAAGGCATTTGCGGTAATCATCTTGGCAGTCGGGCCCTGTGCCACAAAGTACTGCGCCAAGGGTATTATTGGCCAACGATGCAGAAAGATGCTGATGACCTTGTCCGAGCCTGTGATTCGTGCCATCGACACTCAAATGTCCAGAAGCTCCCATCTGCTCACCTGACTTCTATATCATCCTCCTGCATTTCGCCAATGGGGAATGGATATCCTCGGTCCTTTCTCCCTCGCAACGAGGCAAAGAAAGTTCTTGTTTGTTGCAATTGATTATTTGACCAAATAGGTCAAAGCCGAAGCAGTCGTCCAGATAACTGAAGCTCGGGCTAAGGACTTCGTATGGAGGTCTATCATCTGCCGTTTCGGCCTTCCCCACACCATCATCACCGACAACGGAAAGTAATTCGATAATCCTAAGTTCTGAAAATTCTACGAGGATCATGGCATTCTTCATCGCCTGACATCAGTCGGACATCCTCAAGCCAATGGGGAGGCCGAGGTAACCAACCGAACTCTCTTGCAAGGAATTAAAGCTCAGCTCAACCAGGCACGAGGCAGATGGGCAGAAGAGCTCCACCATGTATTGTGGGCATACTGAACTACTGAAAAGGTACCCACAGGCCAAACTCCATTTAAGATGGCTTTTGGTACAGAAGTTGTTATTTCTGTGGAGGTCGGGCTCCCCTCCCCTCACGTGGAAGGCTATTCGGAGGAATCCAATGACAAACAACTTTGAACCAATCTTGATTTAATAGAAGAAGTCAGGGAGAAAGCCCAAATCCGAATGACCGCCTACCAACAAAGAGTAGCCTGCTATCACTCCACCAAAGTCAAAGAAAAGTCTTTCCTCCCAGGTAATCTGGTACTTCGAAAGGCATCCGTGTCAAAGCCGCTAGAGCAAGGAAAACTATCCCTAAATTGGGAGGGTCCCTACCAAGTTATAGAGGTAATCAGGATCGGCACCTATAAACTCCAAGATCTGAATGAAAAATCTATTCCCCGAATGTGGAACTCGGATAATCTCTGCACCTATCATCAGTAAGAGTGCACCCTCACTAAACTTACTCTGTCAATTGTGTTAAATTTAACTTTCAAAGGTTCACAAAATTTCTATTTGATTACTTTTCCTTGAAAGCTGCAATAAGAAGCAGGTCTTGCTACATAATCTTTAAAGCCTCGCTGAGCCGAGTGATGTCTCCATACCTTGGCCACACCAAGTAAATATAATCTTTATAAATCCTCGGCAGGGCCAAGCGATCTCCATACCTTGGCTGTGCCAAGTAAAATATATTTAACAAACCTCGGCAAGGCCAAGAGACCTTCATACCTTGGCAGCACCAAGTAAAATATAATCTTTGAAGCCTCGGCCGAGCCAAGTGATATCTCCATACCTTGGCCACGGTAAGTAAAATATAATCTTTTTACATCTTCGGCAAGGCCGAGTGATCTCCGTACCTTGGCCGCGCCAAGTAAAATATATTTAACAAACCTCAGTAAGGCCGAGAAACCTTCGTACCTTGGCAGCGCCAAGTAAAATATAATCTTTAAAGCCTCAGTCAAGCCGAGTGATATCTTCGTACCTTAGCCGTGCCAAATAAAATATAATCTTTTTGAATCCTCAGCCAGGCCGAGTGATCTCTGTACCTTGGCAGTGCCAAGTAAAATATAATCTGAAGCATTGGCCAAACTAAGTGATACCTCTGAATAATATCTAAAGCCTCGGCCGAACCGAGTGATACCTCTGAATAATATCTGAAGCCTCGGCCGAACCGAGTGATATCTCTGAATAATATCTGAAGCCTCAGCTAGATTGTGTGATATCTCTGAATAATATCTAAAGCCTCGGCCAAACCGAGTGATATCTCTAAAAATATCTGAAAACTCGACCAGACCAAGTGATATCTCTGAATAATATCGGAAGCCTCGGCCGAACCGAGTGATATCTCTGAATAATATCTGAAGCCTTGGCCGAACCGAGTGATATCTTCAAGCAATATATCAAATTCTGACATGAATGGATAACTCCTTTATAATGGCAGCAAAGCTGGGTGATTTCTCAGATGCTCTAGCGTGACTGAAACGTCCTATCATGCTTCGGCGGAGGTAAGTAACCTTTCTCTACAAACCAGCAAGATTATGCGAGTTATTTCTCTTCAAAGAAATGCCTATTCCGCCCCTTGAGTTGGGCCATGTCTGCATCGCAAATTAGTAAGGCCACCTAGGCCTTCCTCTGACCTAAACAAAGATGAATGCTTCCTCCGCAGAGGACTAAGCATTGCCGAAATGCCTAACGAAGGCAAAATAACTTAAGCGCTGCTGGAGATTTATAAACTACGCTATGATCCAAAAAGCACAATACAAGCAAAACAGCTCTCGCTACCGAGCAACATAATCACATTGGGAAAGGAACAAGTACTCGAAGAAGAAAGAGTAAGAACTTTCTTTATTGATAAAAATTACAACCTCCTGAGAGGCATTACAAGTGCATCATAGCACAGGAAATAAAGATAAATAAAATAAAAGCTCATGCAAGCAACTTCGGTCGATAACACTATTTCTGCATCTGACCCAAGAAATCAAAGAAACCAGATAGCTCCATTGAGTCGCTGGTTGATAGCAAAGCAGGCCATCCACGGATCCCTCGAATGGATGAACTAAGGGATCCAAACTGGGCTGAAGACCTGTAGATGCCAATCCTGAGGATTCCTACCCTTGAGTGGGATGTTGGGCTGCTAGCCGCTGCCAAACAGCATAGACAGGAGACTAGCACTACCCACCTTCTTTTTCGTTGAGAAGGACCCCTCAGGCGGATGAACTAAGAAATCCAAACTGAGAGGGGAGGGAAATCCACATAAGCCATAGGGCCCTGGATGTTTGCATTTCTAGTGGTTTGTAAGGCCCCACAGCATATCAAAGAGGCCATACAAGGAGCATGCGCTCCCAGTATGACCCTTGTAACCGTTCCCATGCGCTCTCCATATGACCCTCGAGACTCCTTCCTTGAGGACTACTTTCTCTTCAGTAGCTCCTCCATCACCCCAGCTATCTGGGACGAACCAGCTTTCAAAAGGAAAGCTTGATCTCTTCGTTCTCAACCTCAGTAAAACAGGCGCCATGAAAACCTCTCTAACTCATAGAAAGAGAAGGTTTCAGGAGATGCTCAAACATAGTCTGCTCTCCCCTTTTTATAGACAAGCGAACCGGGAGCAACCATTAAGGAAGAGGACCCCAGAATATGAAATGTCATGGTCACACTGCCGTGTGGTGCACTAAGAAAAATGGGCGCATCCCAAGGCGCACCAAGCATGCCTCCTAGGCCGTGATAAAAGGTAAAAGATCTCCTTCTGATCTCGAATCAAGAGCCTTAAATGCAGAAAATCATTTGCAGGTCCTTGAGATATGAGCAAACCTGGAAGATCCCCCTTCGAAAATGACACCGTCCAATGACGATCAAATACTTAACGCATACGCAAAAGGGACTTGCATTGGAAAAGGCCGGCGGGATAAATGCCCTAAGGAAAAATGAGGTATCCCTCAGCAAATCGTGAGCCGATTCAAGTGAAAAAGCAAAAATACATAAGCAACCCTCAAGGATCACGATTCAAGTCAGTTCCAGGTGCCCCCTCGGTAACATCTGGAGGAATTTGACTTGGTTCGCCCACTTTGAATATAGTTGGAGGGGGAACCTTAGGTTCCTCGGCTGCAGGCTGAGGACACCCCTCTGGAGCCGCAGCCTCATCAGTGCCTAGGATAGTCTCGAGGTCAACGTCTGAGATATCCTCATACTCAGCTTCTTTTGCTCCTGAGGTAAGAGTATCATAAAGCTCGGCCTCTAGAAAAGATAGATCTAATTTGGGATATACCCGAGAGATCTTCGCTCGAGTCTCCTCTTCGTCGAACTGAAATATGTTGGCGCAAGCTGCTTTGTACTCCTTGGAAAATTTAGCAAAACACTTATACTTGTCCACGGCCGAAGAGACTCATCTGTTAGCCTTGGCCAATTGGCTCCCCAATTCAGAGTTTATTTGACGGCTCAAGGCCAACTCCGCTCTCAAAGCCTTGAATTGGTCCTGAACCTCGAGCCCGATTCTGCCTATCTACAAACACCGGATCATTTGAGGCTATGGCCGAAAGAAAAGGCACTAAAAATAAGTAAGAAGACACAATACCACTTCTTCTCACCGAGCCATCTTTTTGTTCAACTCATGAACCTTTTCAAGGGCCTTTAATTTGGCCGCTTTATTCTGCTGGAGACCCTCCTTGAGGTCATTAATCCTAGACTGTTTATCTTCAATCTCCTGCCAAGATTTGTCAAGGTCAGCAGTAAGTTTAGCAATTTGATCGTGCTACCACTTCAGCTGATCTTCCCTATCGGCGAGCTTCCTATTCAGGCTGGCGAGCTAATCTTGCTGTCACTGGTGCTTGTGCTCCTCTTCTTCGAGCCTTTGCTCCAGTTTGTGGCAATCTTCATAATGACTTACTCGGGAGGCATAGTTTGTGGCAATCTTCGTAAGAGCGGGGCTGCTGATCTCGGAGAGAAGGTAGACATCCTTCGATGCTCCGAGCTGCTCGAAAGCTGCCTCGACGATGTCCTCTACGGTGGGCTCATCCGCCGAGGAACCTTCTCCCGTGCGCAGCATGGACCGCATAAAAGCGGCAAATATGTCTTCCACCTTTGGATTATGAACAAGGAAATTCACAGCCGAAGAATCGGCCTAAGAAACTTTGGCATGAAGAACTATCATCCGTCTGGCCTCCTCCATTAGAATTCTAACCTGCGAAGCTTCGGATGCTTCGGCTCCGGCTGAAGGGATTTCGGTCTGAGCATCCCCTCTAATTGGTAGTTCTTCTTCTTCTGCCTCTTCTTCCTCCTCTCCAAGTGGTACCTCATCCCAAGCGGACTCCACCCAAACCTCGGCTTCCTCCGCGGCTCCCCCCGGTACCTTGGGAGAAAGCCCTCCAATGGGAAGTCCTTCAACTTCCGCCGGTCCCCCCTCGGATAGCTCCACGTGAGCTTCGGCGGCGGCGACTACCTCTTTTGCCCCCTCAACCAAAGCAGGGACCTCTTCCCCGTCCGCACGCAGCATTACAGGGATGCCGACCTCTAGCAAATGAGGTTGATTAGCCTTGGACGAGAGAACTGTTGGACGAACCGGTGACATCTCCTGGACATCGACTGACACAACCACTATTTGAAGAGGGGAAACTTCAATAGCTCCCTCCGAGCTTCCCTCAATGGCTCTTTCCTCCTCCACTACCATGCCCCCCTCCGGCAGGGAGGACTCGTCGACTGCGGCTAACGCTCCCACTTCCCCCTTCTTTGGGATGGAGGAACGGCCAGCACTATCTTTTTTTAGCTCCTTCGAGCGAGACCCGAAAGGACGGAAACTCTTTTTGGACCTATGCTTGTCCCCAAAGCTGGAGCCCTTGTGGCGCTTGCCCAGCTCCTTCTTTATTTGGCCCATGAATGCCGACCTCTCGGCTGAAAACACAGCAAACAGTAAATCAAAGAGACTCACCTTGGGGGTCAATGGAACTGAGCCCGGTGGCAAAAAGGGCATCCTCTGATAATAGGGCGCTAGCCGAAAATACCCGACCACTGCGAAGGGTTACCAAATCCCTCTTCTTCTGCTCGGACAACTCCGAGTGCGCTTCCGAATCTTTCATGTAGCTTGCATATGTCTCCAGAAAATTAGAACCAATGTTCCCCTCGATAATAAAAAATCGAGACTTTCACTCCTTTATCGATGATAGATTATCTGAAATCATTTTAAACGACTTCCAAGGACCAATATAAGGCCATTTGGAGCTCCTCCCAGAAACCAGGTTGTAGCAGACTCGGAATATGGGAAGGGTCGCAGTCATTCCAACATGGCTGCACATCGAGATGAACCCGATGAGGTTGCACCAGCTGTTCGAAGCCACCATTGTTGGACATATGTTGTAGAACCTCATTACCTCCTGCACTAGCGGGTAAAGAGAAAACCGAAGACCTGCCCTCAAGGTCTCGTCGTAGAAGAATACCCCATGGCTCAGCTCCGTCGAAACCCTATGCTCGGCCTTCGGAAGCCATAGGGAAATGTCCCGAGGAACGTTGTAATGGCGACGGATTCTATCCAAATCCTCGAGGGTTATCTCTGAGGCAACATCGCTCGGGCCCTTCATGTTGACAAGTTTAGAGGCAAAATACAAATAAGCTAGCAAGGGTTTGGGGAGGAATGGAAAATCTCTAAGGTGGAGATGAGAAAGCGTTGCAGAAGGGATGCCGTCCTAGCCCCTTTCCCTCTTTAAATAACACTCTAGAAGGAAAGCCCGAGACGCTAAAACTTCCAATATGGGCGCCAAAAATATAGGAGCCTCGCCACGTGGGACTGCCACAATCGCGGCCTGCTGGAAACAAGGCGTTTTCTCCTTGTTTTGTGCCAAAAAATAATGACGAAATGGCGGCCTATCATTTATGAGACTATCATCGCCCGCCCCTTCGGATCCCCCCGAATGAGATTATTCCAGAACTCTACTCCCTACATTCGAATTTACACTTCGGACTAGAGAGTGGGGGGCATGTGATGAGGGGTAAAATTATCATCGCATTAATGCCCGCACACATCGACAATTGGATCGAAACCAATCCCAACATCCTATCGGCCAGCTATCACATCCGCAAGGCGGCGAAGCCGAATCGCCTTCAGCAAAGTCGGGTCGCCCCGACGGATCGAACCATCCTATACCTTAGCAAATCGAGCCATCCTCATACCTCGGCAACCTGAGCCATCCTCATACCTCGGCAAACCGTGCCATCCTATACCTCCGAAAATCAAATTGTCCCTCGCCTTGGCCAGACCGAGGCACTCAAACACCTCTACGGAATCCAACGCGGGAGAGTTCAAATTCATAATAACTGAATAAGATTTCAAATGGGGAATCATGCCAGAAGTGGCCTAAGGACCATAGAAGTGGCCTAGGACCTACATAATCACTGAATTTCAAGGTATCAACCAACTCTCCTAGCCGTCAAACGTGGAATAGGTGTTCAGTGGGAGATATTTGGAAAAGGATATTGTTGATTTGCAGCTATTGAAAGACTCTAGGGTCTGTTGTCTGCTGTGGAGTTGCAAAGGCTAGGGTTAGTGTTCAAGAGTACCATAAATTTATCAATCTTCATCTTCTGGAGACAAAAATCATGGGTGCGATGGTTGAAAGAGAGATCTTAATATAAGGTATTTTCATATAATCCCACCATGCATGGTGAGACAGCAGAAAAAAGATCGAGCAGATTGATATAAGTACTGGGTGCCTTTTGGACTCGGTACCTGCCATTAGGGAAGAATTTTAGACATATTTTTTGGACAGGTGGACGTCTAACTCTCAAGGTGTGCAGTTTTCCCTCGTTGCAATTAATCATACAATTCCTAAGGCAAATAAAGGCAAGCTTATGGTGAATGTTTCTGTTAATTCAAATTTAAATAGGATCAATAATTGCTTTACTTTCTACTGATAAATAAAATCTTACGGAGAACGTCTGGTCGGAGTGATTTCACAGAAGAGGAAAAATACTCTTTATCGACAGCACAAGTCCCTTCAGAAATCTTAGAAACCTTATCAAGAAGAGAAGATCGGTCAAATTTAAATAGGATCAATAATTGCTTTACTTTCTACTGATAAATAAAATCTTACGGAGAACGTCTAGTCGGAGTGATTTCACAGAAGAGGAAAAATACTCTTTATCCATAGCACAAGTCCCTTCAGAAATCTTCAGAAACCTTATCAAGAAGAGAAGATCATCTCTCCCTTTTTGTTCTCTTCGTCCTCTATTTATATTTGAAAAAGAAAGAGAAAGCATTCCTTTAAAATGAAAACACGTAGAAAGAAAAAACCACCTTCTCTGCAGTTACGTAAACTGCAACTCGAAACCACCTTTTCCACGTAATTATCATCGTGGGCATAATAATTTTTATTAACATCTCCCACTTGCACATGATGATAATTTCATTTACAACATATGTTTCTCATTCAGATTTCTAAATATAATTCATACTAGGGAAATGGGCCGTGTGACCAGCAAGTTCGCTGAGCTATAATGTTATGTAACAATTAGGAGTACATAACAGCTCCAATAATAGAGAGAGAACAAACACATAAAAAACTTGCTTATACCCTAGACTAAAAATTCACATCATTACATCTCTGATCCCTCATAAATATCAAAGAGTATGCTTAATCTTTCATAAGCATAATGTATTCACAATTATGTCAAGTGAATTACATAATTGGTCGACCTGTGAATACATACTATGATGTAAATTAAATTAGTCTTCCTTCTCAACTCGAATCTTTTAACTCTATATAGCTGCTTTCCTAGACATGTCCCGTAAATCGCATAATTCTTGATTATTGGTAACATGCTAAAGTAGCAACACTATAATAAAGTCTTAAGAGACAGTTAAAAAGTCATAAGGGTAGAAAATAATTTTAAATCTTTAGGGTCTCGCATAGAGAAGAAGCAGGGATCCATTCTTCTACTACCCTTATTGGTCAACAAGCACACATGGTATGAATCATGTGCTACGATGTTTCTTTCTTTAATAAGAGCGTATGTCTTCTTATTTCAAACATCGTACAAACTTAAGTTCAGACACACGTCAGTGTCTAACCTGAATTCACCAACCATATCTTTCCTAACCTTGTGAATTCATGTCTGGCTATTAAACAGGCAAAGTAAATAGTGAAATATTTACCTCGATCATACTTATTATAATGATCTCATCTTGATATCTTATCAAGGCGACATAGGCTTTAGCTTATCTCTCTCAAAAATTTCTAGCTAATAGCTGTCTCATCTCTGCATGTATACAAACATCAGAGGCAATTGTCTATGCGAGAAGACCAATCTCAGCTGACGACATACTTTTTATAATAGATGCTATTACTATATCACATCTCATGAAGCCATATCAAATATGCTAATCATAATCATGGCACAGAATAAATTTATAGATCAATAAGAATGTTTTCTTTACATTCAAATGCATATCATATTCTTCGTAATCCAAGAGACTTTATATGAGCTTGAAATAAGTCTCTACTAAGGGCTTTGGTAAAGGGATCTGCAAGCATATATTGTGTGGAGATATATTGCAAAACTATTTTCTTTTGTGCAATTATATCTCTTACAAAGTTATATTTGATGTCTATATGCTTGGTCTTACTATGATATTTGGAATCCTTGGTATATGCAATGGCTGCCTGATTATCACAATGAATAATCACTGGACTCCCACTATCATTAAAGAATCCAAGGTGCTCAAGAAATCTTTTCAGCCATACAGCTTCTTGTATTGCTCCTGAACAAGCTATAAATTCAGCTTCATTGTTGATAAAGCCACACATGTTTGCTTCTTACTATTCCATGAAATGGCTCCATTATTCAGTAAGAATGCATAACCTGAAGTTGACTTTCTTTCATCATGATCTCCAGCCCAATCAGCGTCAGAATATCCTTTTAGATTTAAGTCTGATCCTTGATAAAAAGATTGTAATCTGTTGTGCCCTTTAGATATCAAATATTCTTTTTACCGCTTTCCAATGTAATTGACCAGGATTTGATTGGAAACGGCTAACAAGTCCCACAGCATAACAGATATCTGGCCTTGTACACAACATAATGTACATTAAACTTCCAATAGCACAGCATATGGTATCCAGGACATTTTCTGCTTTTCTTCTGGAGTTATTGGACACATGCTGTTACTCAAACATTCTCCCTTTGCTATAAGGGTATCAAAAGATTTACAGTTTTCATGTGAAAACGTTCAAGTATTTTCTTTATATATGTCTCTTGCGATAATGCTAAGAGCTTTCTTGAACGATCTCTATGGATCTTAACCCCTAATATATAATTCACTTCTCCCATGTCCTCCATATCAAATTTTAAGGACAACCATTCTTTAATAGAATATAAAAATTCTTTATTATTCCCAACTAGAAGAATATCATCCACATAGAGTGATAATATCACAAACTTTTCTTTAGATCTTTTTATGTACACACAATGATCTTCATTAATTATCTCAAAGTCATATGAGATAATTACATCATGGAATCTCAAATTCCACTGTCTTGATGCTTGTTTTAGGTCATAAATTAATTTTTTTAATTTGCACACTTTGTATTCATGGCCTTTAACAACAAAACCTACAGGTTGTTCCATGTAGATTTCTTCATCAAGCTTTCCATTAAGAAAAGCTGTTTTGACATCCATCTGATGCAATTTCAAATTCAATTGTGCTACAATAGCTAGGATTAAGCGAATAGAAGTAAACCTTACAACAGAAGAAAAGGTTTCTTCAAAATCTATACCCTCTTGTTGGGTATAACCTTTAGCAACAAGTCGTGCCTTATATCGATCAATTGATCCATCTGCTTTTCGTTTGATTTTGAGAACCCATTTATTCCCAATAGCTTTACGATTAGCAGGTAGATGACTAACTCCCATACTTAATTCTTTTCATAGATTCCATTTCTTCTTCCATGGCAATTTTCCATTGTTTCTTTGTAGGGCATGATAAAGCTTCATTCACAGTGTTAGGTTCCTCATCATCTTCTGGAGTAACCATGAGGGCTTCTCCCTCAATTTTAAATTTTCGACGTGGAATACTTTTTCTAGCACTCCTTCTTAATTCAAGTTCTTGTGAAGAAGATGTAGGTATTAAATTACTCCTACTCGGTTGAGTATTTTTAATTTCAATCGCTTGAGTGATATTATCATTTAAATCCTCCAACTCACATAGGGGGGTATTTTTGTCAATCTCACCCCTACTAGGAAATTCATTCTCCAAAAATATAGCATCTCGTGATTCTATTTCAGAGACACTTTCATCCATTTGATCACCTATGAATACATATCCTTTGGAATGTTGAGAGTATCTAATAAAGATACATTTCCTTCCTCTAGGACCTAATTTGCCAAACTTACTTGACATGTCATGAACATAGGCACCCGAACCCCATGGTCTTACATGACCTAGTTTAGGTTTTCTGTCTGTCCATAATTCATAGGGAGTAGATGGAATCGATTTGGAAGGTACACGATTAAGTATATACGCAGCAGTCAATAATGCATCTCCCCAAAAAGAGATTGGCAAATTTTCCTGTGCCATCATTGACCGAACCATTTCAAGAAGGGTCTTATTCCTTCTTTCAGCGACACCATTTTGTTGTAGCGTTCCCGAAATAGTTAGCTGCCTTAATATACCCTTTTCATTACATAATGATTTGAACTGATCTGACAAATATTCTCGCCCACAATGAGTTCTTAAGGCTTTTACTGTTCTTTTAAGTTGATTTTCAACTTCATTTAGGTACAATCTAAAACAATCCAATGCTTCATATTTGTGAGAGATAAGATACACATGACCATAACGTATAAAATCATCAATAAATGTAATGAAATATGATGCACCATGCCTAGCCTTTATCTCATCGGGCCACAGATGTCAGAATGAATCAATTTCAATGGAAATTCAGCCCTAATAGCTTTGCCAAATGGTTTTCTAGTTGATTTTCAATAAGACAATGTTCACATCTGGACAAATCAGTTTTGACTAAAGAGCCCAATAAGCCCTCACTAGTCAATCTGTTCATTCTTTCTTATCCAATGTGTCCTAATCTAGCATGCCAAATATTAATATCAACATTTGTATTGCTATAAGAGGTAATTAATGAAAAACAACTATTAATAGAATCTAAAGTGCCATAATTTACATCAAGTACCATAAAACCATTAGATAAATATCCAGATCCATAATAGAGGTTACTACAATAAACTTCAACACTTCTACCATAGAAATTTAGTTTATAACCTAAATTCAAAAGAACAACAACTAAAACAAGATTCCGTCGTATGTCCGGAGCATAAAGGACATCATGCAGGATCAGAGTTCGGCCACCATGCAGTTCCAACTTGCATGTCCCAATTCCTTTAACCTCAACCCTAGCATTGTTTCCCACATATATCCATCTACTTCCAACAGGTATGCGATGAAATTCCACAAACGCTGCTCTATCTCGAGCTACATGGTCGGTGGCTCCTGAGTCTTTTTCTTTGGCTCTGTACATTCACGAGCAAAGTGACCCTTTTTGCCACAATTGTAGCACTTCATGTTTGCTTTATTTTTCTTCTTGAAAAAATGGCGTTTGTACTTGTTATTCTTTTGATCAGCAAATCCTTTCTTGTTTCCCTTTCCGCCTTTCTTGTTCCAATATCTCTTGCGTTTGAAACCAGAAACTTGTTTGGAGCTTTCAGCAACATATGCTTGTCCCATGGGTTTAATCGACTCCAACCGCTCATCTTCCAACTCAACATGACAAGCAACATCATTGAAAGTTTTGATACTATCATTATGAGTCAAATTAACCTTCATGTGCTCCCAACCATCAGGAAGAGAACGAATAACAGCTTGCACTTGCTGTTCATCAGTAAGCTCATGACCAGCTGACTTTAACTCCCTAATCATATTTGACATCTCTCTTAAATGTTGCTTGATTGTTTGATTTGGACGTTTTTTGTATGTGTCAAATTTTATGGTCAGCTGCCTAAGCTTGGTCACACTGACTCCACCAAATTTGTCCCTAAGGGCAACCCAGACCTCATAAGCAGTAGAATACTGCTCATATTCACATACAAGGTCATCTGCCATTGAACTTATCAATATTCCCTTAGCTATGGAATCTTTCTTCTTCCAAGCTCTATATGCTTCCTGATCCCTTCTCTGTTGAACTGTAGTACCCTCACCAGGATCAACCATGGTATGGTTGATGGCTTCCAAAGCCTCTTGTTCCTCAAGTACATATTGTATTTTGAGGTGCCAGACATGGTAATTATCACCATTCAACTTATCACCTTTGTTTAAATCAGCTATGATATTCTTTGATGCCATGATCTAAATAAAAAATGAAACACATAGTTCATTTATCAAGCACACAATACTATATTTGTCAAGTATAAACCAAATCTAATAATAACTTAGCAAATCATATGGATTCAAAAGGTTGCTATGCTTTCAATCATCATCCATTGTTCAATGCCTTATTATTATTCATTTAGTTTACTTTAATAAAATAATGTACAATTATAATTCACAGAGAATTAAAATAAAATGATTATAATTCACAAAGAATTAAAGTAACATACATTAAGCAACTCCCACTCAAACATAATAAACATCATAATAAAAGAACATAACTATAGAGTTTCATGCTCCAAGTATCGTTACATGATCTTTTGCAATTTCATAATTAAGCACTTAACAAATGACATAAAACATAATTAAAAGCCTAATAAACAACATAAGCCAAAATAACTAGGCATATAATCATAAAGACAACATATATCTTCATGAATCCATAGGCACCACCAGGAGAAACAAACTTTGAGATTCTTCCAAAAGTTGTCTGATATTCTTGATACCATTTTCTAAGTAAAAAATCAACCATATGACAATAATCCAAGGAAGACTGATGCTTCAGATGATCCATCCAAAAGTCATACACAAAATTTGCCCAATGTGGTGGAAGTGATCTATAGAGTACCCAGACTCTATACTCTGATATAGTCTTATAACCACATTCTTCTAGCTCAATAATCATACGATTAAGCTTGGCAATATGATCAATCATGTCAGTTCCAGGATGATACTCAAAAGTCTCCATTGCTTCCCTTAATTGCCTTTGCCTTAGTTCTCGTTTGGTCAATGTGAGTATTTGTCTTACCATCTATAATCATAATAAAACATTTTATGAATTATCATGAATAAAGAAGCATAAATCACATGAATAAAGAAGCATAAATAGAACAAGCCAAATAAAAAATGTGTTTCAATATATATATATATATATATATAGCTGCAGCTTTCAAAAAAAAGGAATATATAATCTCTAACAACAAGCTGGCATGTACCATTGGCTCTGGCTTTTCTTTCTAAGCCAGCCAACTCTATGTCACCTTGACCAACATCTACCGTGAAGCACCATAGCTAACATACTGAGATGACAAAACAAAGTTGATTTTAAAAGGTTCTGAGTACACTATTAATAGACTTTGAAAACAGTGAAACCAACCCCAGAAGCATACGTTATATGGGCTGGGTTTGTTGGTAATGGGAAATAACGGCTAGGTTTGTTGGTAATGGGAAATAACCTTTTATTGATTAAATTAAAGAAAAAAAATGAAATGTGGTGCCAGGGCTACGGCTTTTCCATGCCAGCGCGAGCATTTTTCCTCCCCAGCTTTCTTATCCTAATCTTAATATTCTTAGATAAACTTCACCGAACCAGAGATTCTTATCCTTCCTCTAAGAAAATTACGTACTGACCAGGCAAGCAAAAAGAACAAGCGAGCCTCATTTAAACCTTGGGTTACCCAAGGACTGATTCAAGCTTAAGCGAGCTATTGGTTGTTGTGAAGGCCCCATCCACCAGCAGGTTGAGCCCACTCACACCAGAAAATTTTTTTTATTTGTTTCCTGCGGTCCTTTCCTGATGGCACCCACCCTTACCTTCTGATTTACTAGAGCATAGCCACGATGTTTGACCAAAGTCATCAGAGAAGCCGGCATAAACAATTCTCAACAGTCTTCGTTTGAATTTCATATATCGATTTCAAGTTGACAATGTTTATCCAATAGATAAGTGTTGATGTTGCATTTTAAATCATCATCTAAGTTATTCACAAAGAACTAAATTAAATATATCAGAAATATTTTCCATGAGATTGAAGTTTATCCAAAGTGATAACTAAATAAAATCATAACCATCTAAGCATATAAGATAGGAAAGAAAGCAATCCTATGGCTCTGATACCAATGTTAATTCAAATTTAAATAGGATCAATAATTGCTTTACTTTCTACTGATAAATAAAATCTTACGGAGAACGTCTGGTCGGAGTGATTTCACAAAGAGAAAAATACTCTTTATCCACAGCACAAGTCCCTTCAGAAATCTTCAGAAACCTTATCAAGAAGAGAAGATCGGATCTCTCCCTTTTTGTTCTCTCCATCCTCTATTTATATTTGAAAAAGGAAAGAAGGCATTCCTTTAAAACGAAAATACGTAGAAAAAAAAAATCACCTTCTCTGCAGTTACGTAAACTGCAACTCGAAACCACCTTTTCCACGTAATTATCATCGTAGGCATAATAATTTTTATTAAATTTTTAGATGCTCAAATTTGGCCGTATCAATGGCCGTATCAATGGCTGATAAGAATATGCTCAACTACTCAATTAAACTCATTTAAGCCTTTTCCCAACAACATGAGATCGACTGAATCTGTTTCCTTCACTCTACTCTAAATAATGATAATAATTTATATAACATTATTTAAGAAAATGTAAAAATAATTAAGTAACAGATTATTTGGATGAAAATGATACATAATAATAAAATATCTCATCCTCGGTCCACTATAATATGACTTGATAACTTAATGATTGATATCGGAACTCACTTCATAAAGAATATATATGAAAGATATATCTCATTTCATAAGGTTAAATAGGATGCTCTGGTCCTATCATAGAGGTATACATGATTGTAATATGTGACCATAATGTATTAATAAAAAGATAATATGTAATCTTAAATGATAATATGAAAACAATTAAGATGATATGATAGCTTGATGACATGCAAACTCTAATAATTAAAAATATGTAAACCTTGACTATGATGATATAAAAATTAAAAATAGGAACATTATATTAATAAAATAATATAAAAATTAGCTCAAAAATATTTCAAAGATTATAAGTATTCTCTTACAATTATGATATGTTATGCTTGAAAAGTTTTATAAGCATTAATTTTTTGAATTTTAAGTTTAAAATTAGTCCTATTTACTCAGCATGAACTCATTAATTAAACTATCTTATGTTATTTTTCAAAAATCAAAAAATAAAAAGAGATCCGGGTAGAAGCTATATCAGCCAGCCGATTTAGCTATTTTAGGAGTTAATTAAGATTTTCTCTTTTTCTTACTTTTATGTATTCAATTGTAATAAGAATTTTATAGGGTTAACCTTTATATAACTTCATTACCTACATTATGTCAGCTTAGAATATTTTTGGATGAATAAATATTCATACTGTTAGATGACTTGCATGCCTAGTATACGGCACATTCTTACGTTTTGAAATCATCTTAGAGTTTAGAGCATGACAAAATTATAATGGATGGCCAATCAGTACACGACTTGTGGAGCCCATTTTTATCGTCTTAACTGGGTCTGAGACTGGCATCATAATTGAACTTTTACAAATATCAGTGCTCGTCGACCGTTGATTTTCTTGCGAGCTAAAATGATTCTCTTATCCATTCTTTTTCGCTGTCCATTACCAGTGATATGTAGTCTCAAAGAGCAGTCCGAATCATAGAGCTTATTTGATCAAACTACGTATAACCCGCTTGTTTGATTCACTGAAAATCTTTTAAGGACCGCTCGAACTTAAATAAACTTGATGTGGCTGATCACACCCTCAGCGGTAGAGTAACAATTTGCATAGTTTTCGGTGCCTGGTAATAATTTGGCAGCTAGTATCAGTATCGGCCTTGGCTTCGGCCTCGGCCTCGGACTTCACCTCGACCTCAGTCGAACCGTTTCAACTTCAATGTTAGCCTCGAGTCTCACCTCGGCCTTAGCCTCGAGCCTCGTCTCGGCCTCAAGGGCCTTGGCCTAAAGCCTCGCCTCAGCCTCGGCATATCTTCAGCCTCGGCCTTAAGCATCGCTTCGGCCTCGGCCTCGAGTCTTGCCTTGGCATGCTCTCGGCTGATAGTTTCGGTGATGGAACCAATTTCGAATAATGCCCAATGACTCAAAGCGCCTAAGACGGTCATGTAGCCCGCCAACCCGTTTTTGCCAAGATTACGGGTGGCTACCGATATACTATGGGTCGTTACCGATATTTACGGCATGCGCTTAGCGGCTATGCGCCCACCTACCGTTTACGGAGCCGATCTTTATGGAAAACGTGATCCGACGATTATCCACGAAGGGTAAGGGAGACCTCCGAACAGGTATATAAAACCCCGACTCGCAACGAGGAGGGGGACTCAACTTCTACTACCTTACATCTACTACTGTTCTCCAACCGTAACTTGGGCATCGGAGGGTCCCAGCCGGAACCACCAGCCTGGAACTTTTCTTGCAGGTTTTCGGCTAAAGGAGGCAATCTTGTCATCTATCAGAAGGCCGTGAAGCTCCTTTCTCGTCCGATGCTCTTGAGAAGTGATTTGGCAGCAACAGATTGACGCGCCAGGTAGGGGGACGTGGCAGACAGACGTCCATTTCAACGCATCTGCGACCCTACAACCTTTGCAAGGATGAAGATGGCGGTTATACGCGCGCAGGAGGCCTCCACCAGTCAAGCTGGGGGACGCCTCCTGCAGGCTGAGCAGCCGGAGGCCGACCTCCCTGTTCCACCCCCGTACAGCCACATCTATCCAGCTGACTGGCTCGATGCTCTGACCCAGAAAGTTCAAGACCTGATGGCGGTGGTCCAGGGCTAAAGGAACAGTGCTCCGCCACCATGCCATTGCCGCCTCGCTCTCCGCCCCATGCTGAGGGCCATGGGGCCAGCCAGTCTCATCGTGGCAGGACCCCTTCGAAGGACCTCCACCGTGCATCCCCGAAGTATCGTCGCCGGGAAACCTCAAGCGGCAATGGTCTCTTTCCCATCACTCTGACCGCTTTCCAAGCGGTGTAGTGGGAAGGAACCTAAGCAGGTGCATTCCCTACACCGACAACCTTTCCCTACTCGTATTCTGAATCTTCAAAGGAATATTCCAACAGAAAGATTGCTCGTCGGGCTGAGCGACGATTGGATGAATACCATCAGCGGCTGGAGGAGCTCAGTCGTAGAATTACCAACCCTCATGGGATGGATTATGACCACCGCCCCCGCTGTCTCACCGTATTATGGAGGAGCCGGTCCCATCCTGATTTCGTCTACCTCAGTTGGACCATATATGGCAGTGCAGACCCCCTAGATCACCTGGAAAGCTACAAGGTCCTCATGCAAGTCCAGGGGGCAACAGATTCTCTTCTTTGTGTCGCCTTCCTGGCTACACTTTGGAAAGCAGCACGTGCATGGTATTCCGTTTGCCACCGCGTAGTATCAACTCCTTCAGGCAGCTCGAGCGATCTTTCTTGGCCCACTTTGATGCGTGCCGAAAGATTCTCCAGGTGGTTGATAGCCTGTTCGCCGTCCAGCAAAGGAGCGGCGAAACCCTGAAGGACTTCGTGGCTAGGTTCAAGGAGGCTACACTCAAGTTCTACAATCTTGAAGACTCCATGGCCACTCTGGCCCTGAAGCGGGAACTCCATCCTTCCAGGTTCGCTTATTCCTTAGACAAAAAGCCTCCCAGCTCTTACGCCAATTGCTAGCCAGGCGCATAAGTATATCCGCACCGACGAAGCCGACTCCTCCAGGAGGGAGGTTGACAAAGGGTCCAACAAGAAGTTGACACCTTCAAAATCTGCTGGGGTGCGGTCCAGAAAGCCTGAGCCACCTCGTCGTCCAGATAACTGACCCCAGGCGTTGGTTCCCAAAGAATACTTCACTCCACTTCTTGCCCCAATATCCCACATTCTATTAGAGATTGAGGATGAGCCCTACCTCCGGCGTCCACCTCCCATGAGGCTCGGGGTCTCTTGCAGCAAAGAACTATACTGCCGATATCACAGGGACTATGGCCATGACACAGAAGATTGCCGCCTGCTGAAGAAGGCTATCGAGGAACTCGTTCAACAGGGCCACCTAGGCAAGTTCATCCGGAGAGGGAACCCTGCTGCCCCGGGCCCGTCGGCACCTCCTGCACCTCAGATCGGCATGGACAATGCCCCGACGAAAAAGACGGTGGCCATGATCTCCTGGGGGCAGGTAACAATTTTAAAAGACAGCATAAGGAGGGGATAGATTCTGTAATTACTTTCTCTAAAAGGGATCTAGAAGGGGTAGTCAACAAATATGATGATAGCGTTGTCATGTCTATGACGATGGCGAAGCACCTGTAAAATGAATTTTAGTTGACAGCGGGAGCTCTATCGATGTTTTGAGTTACGATGCCTTTGTTTGGATAAATTTGTCTCATAGTTCCCTTCGACCCATCACCACGCCACTGATGGGTTTTACTAGAGATTCTATAAGAGTCGAAGGAGAGATCACTCTCCCTGTCACAATCGGGACTTCACCGTGTCAGAGCACGGTTCTCATGAACTTTCTAGTAGTCCGGGTCCAACTGGCCTACAACACCATCCTTGGAAGGCCCGGTTTGAACCTTTTGGATGCTATTATCTCCACTAAAAGTGTTGGCCCAGATGGCAACCTAAGAGGGGGGGGTGAATTGGGTTCTTAAAAATTTAAGTCCTTTTTAACTTCAATAGATTATTATCAATATGTGCAAGAGAGATTAACTTAAAACAAAGAACCAAGCAGTTAATAAAGAGAGATAGAGTGAGAGAAAATGAACACGGCAAACACAAAAGTTTTATAGTGGTTCGGTGTATCCAACACCTACATCCACTCCCAAGGATCACTTGGGTCCACTATAATCACACCGATTACAGCTGAGTTGTTTTACAAGATCACAACTCTAACTTGTTGTTTTCACCGGGATCACAACGAACCCAGCTGGTTTTGCGGGCTTACCAGCACAAAACCCTACACGTTGTTTTGCGGGCTAACAACAAACCTAACTCGTTGTTTTCACGGGATCACAACGAACCCAACACAAGCACTCCGGCTTGTAACGAGGTAAACCTACCTCCACTGATTCAATCCACTGATTGAACCAGTAACCAAGTGAAATCAAAGTATTTGTAACAAAAATGCTCCTTCTTGAGCAGATATACAAATTTAAGAATAAATAAAAACTAGGGTTAGAAACGCCTGATGGTTTTCCGGATGATTGCAGCGATGGCTTTCTCCCTTTTCTCCTTGAAAAGTTGAATCGATGCCTCAGCAAGATTCCTCAATCGTTGAAAAGCTTTGGAGAATGTGTTGCCTCTTTTTGAACTTGGGAATGGCTGAAGATTTTGCACGTTGGATTGCTTTTTGCCTTCCTCTTGAGCTTTGAGAGTCGATTAAATGATGCACACGAATCTCTCTCTCAAATGCAAAGATTGAATCTCTCCTTGAATCAAATGATTCTACAATACTCTCAGTTTTCCCTTTTTTTTGATATTCAATAGGCTCTCTCTATTTTTCTCTCTTGCTCTTCTATTCCTCTTTTCTTTTTCAATCTCTCTTCTATTTGAATCTGGCTCTTCTATTTATAGATCCTGAAAAGATATAGCCGTTAGACACAGTAAAATATAGCCGTTGATTCAAAATATTACCGTTGGTGCTGATGTGTCAACTCAAAAATTATCGCCCAGATTCCGTGGAGTCGGCTCGAGTACTGTGCGAGTCGGCTCGAACACGCGAATCCAGAAACGCACCAAAAAGTGAATCTTCAGGGGTCGACTCGCGAAAAGCTGGGAGTCGACTCTTGACTTTCAGGGGTCGACTCGCGAAGAGCTGGGAGTCGACTCGAGAGGCACTCAAAAATGAGTCTTTCTGCCGTCTGAGTCGAGTCGGCTCGCACAGTCATGAGTCGGCTCGAGAAGGTTCAGGGGTCGACTCTTGAAAACTCAAGTGTCGACTCGAGACAACATTAAAAATCAGATAACACAGGAGTCGACTCGGAAACTCTCGAGTCGGCTCGGGACTGATACAAAAATCAGAAAACATTCTGATTTGCTTTGAAAATCATCCCAACCAATTTTGAAATATAAATATGACTTGAATAATGTTGATTTAACAGTAATGCTCAATTTCAAAGCATTTTCATTAATTCATTGATCTTTAAAAGAGTGGTATAGAAATCATTTTTGAATTCATAAGTATAGCTCACTGAAACATATATTCAATTGATTCAAAAAACTCATTACACATTAACAGTTCATAGTTTCCAATTTGAAATTGCTCATAGTAAGAATATTTCATTGATTGACTTAACATGTTCATAGCCTTTTAGAAAGTAAAGTAATGTCTTTTGGAAATCATCAAAATCAATAAGTTGGGGCAATTATGTTTCAATAATTTCTCAACAATCTCCCCCTTTTTGATGATGACAAAAACATTAAGTATATGCGAGTTAAACTTGAAAAAAAATTTGTGATTCTATAATCAAAATTTATGTTCATGGAAAGGCTCCCCCTCAATGAGGTAGCTCCCCCTATGAAACTCAGTTTTATAATTCATTCAAAATTTAAATTTTAAGCTTTGAGCAAATGATACTTAAGTTATCTCTTCCCCTTAATAATACTCAAAATTTTCTCTCCCCCTTTCAGAGTCTTAAATTGCATATACGATTAAATACATTTTCTCCCTTTTAATGATTTCTTCCTCTTAAAGAAACTTAACAAACTTGAATCAAATTGAAAGCATATACGATTTAAATATTTCTCCCCCTTTTTTGTAATCAACAAAAAGGTTAAGAAATACATTAATGTATTCAAGGTATATTCAAATCATATCTCAAATGTACACAACATTGAAATGAACTGAATTTCATTAACATCAAAAAGCATTACATCAAAGTTCAATTACTACAAATAACTGCAAATTACATAACTGCAAATTTCACATTCATTACATCAAACTCAAATACATAAAGAGAAATCAAAAATGTTGCCTAGTAATTCTAGTTAAGTGTTCTATAATCTTATGCATTCCTTCACATTGAATCTTGACATAATCTTTTAGTTTTTCATCAACAAACTTGCATGCACTTGAAATTTTGTCTTGAAGCTCTGCATTACATTTTGCATAAGTCTCACCATCTCCACAAATATCCTTCAATTCTTCAAATATATTCTTCAAATCTTCATTTAGAGAGGAGGTGGATGAGCTAACATTGGCTTCAATAGAAGATACTCGATCATTAATAGAATAAAGTGCTTCCTTCAAGTTCATAAATTTTTCATCAAATTCAGTCTTCAATCTAGTCTCATGCTCAATTAACTCTGATTTGAATAGAGACCTAAGCTGCTCTAACTGAGTGTCTGAAAAACTGACAGATGTAGAAGCAGAGGTCTGAACTGGAGCAGATGTAGATGCAGAAGCAGGAACTGGAATATCTGATGGAGCTGGAACTGGGTCTGGTATGAATGAAGTCTGAGGTGGCTCTGGAGATGAATGTCTAGGTGCCTCAGCTCTATCCTCTAACTGTTCTTCCTTTCCCAAATTCCATTCCTTTTGATAAATCCCATTCTGTTGATAGTGGCCAAGGTATAATAGTCTGTGTGTCTCAATTCCTTCTTGGGCTCACTGTCACTAAACATAATCCCTTGGCTCCTGAACAACTGAGTCAAGATCATACCATAGGGAAGACATGATTTCCTTCTTACTTCCACAATCAGCCATGTACCATAAAATCATTCTAGGCAGATTAAAAGGCTTTCCTGATACTATAGCATCCATAATAAAAATGTCCCTCTCTGAAACATAGTCAAACCTGCCAGTCTTGGGAAATAAAATCCTACTGCAGATATTATGTAAAAGCCTTAGCTCCAATGGCAGTTGACTTGCAAGAACTTCCTCAAATCCTTCAAAGTCCCGGTAATAGTCTGGTGAGAGCAGGAGACCTATCCTCTGAAGCAAATGTGCAGGTCCAGACAATGGTAGGTTTAAAAGTCTAGATAAGATGGTGTCAGTAATGTTTAGACCTATGCCTCTCACTATGCTTACTAACCCATTGTCTCCTCTAGTCAAATTCTTATAAAATTCTTTTACCAAAGCTGGATAAGTAGGACAATCCAATGAACAAATTTTCTCAAGTCCCATTTCTAATAACTGTCTTCCTATAATGAATCCCTCATTTTCAAAAAGCTCAAAATCGACCTTCCTCCCCGTTGTCACAACTCTACTAGCAAGGAGGTCTACCTGAGGGTTGGAAGCTGGAGCAGGAGAATCACTGGAGGAAGAAGACGTAGAATCCACGGACGGCTCGCGGACGGGTCGTCGCACGGTCCTTTCCTCTTCATCCCGGCGCTTCTACTGCTAGCTCCACGGGTTTTGGGTGCCATAGATATGAGTGGAGTGATTAATCGGAAGTATTGGAAGATTTGGAGGGTTTGGGAGATTTTTGTAGAGAGAAACGAAAGATTAGAAATGATAGGAATGACCGTCGGGTCGACTCGTGCCCTAGATAATCAACCTGGGACCACGTCGAGTCGACTCGCGCATAACCTCGAGTCGGCTCGCCTAAATCACAGAGAGAAATCCCGAACTCGAGTCGACTCGCTCATACCAGGAGTCGGCTCCCAAGTTTCAGAGAAACTCGAGTCGACTCCGGTACACACCGAGTCGGCTCGGAGACCATTTCAGAACAAAAAGATTGAAAATTTTCTGAATGTTTGAAATGATTCCGGATTTGATTTTGAGTATGATTCATAATCATTGAGTCTTGATAAATCATTTTGATATGAATTCTAGATAATATTTCCTTAAGATTTTGAGGGATTGAAAGAATTCTAGATGCATTTCCTTAAGTATTTCAAAATTTATTCAAAAGGATTACAAATTCCTAATTCTCCTCTAAGATATTCAAACCTTTCTTCACTTAGGGGTTTTGTAAAGATGTCAGCTAATTGTTCTTCAGTGTTTACATAATCTAAACAAATTTCATCATTAGCTACATGTTCTCTTATAAAATGATATCTAATTTCTATGTGTTTTGTCCTTGAGTGTTGAATTGGATTTTTCGTTAAATTGATTGCGCTAGTATTATCACATTTTATGGGTGTCTTATTAAGTTTGATACCATAGTCTTCAAGTTGTCGCTTAATCCATAGGATTTGCGCACAGCAACTTCCAGCTGCTACATATTCAGCTTCAGTAGTTGATAATGCAACTGAATTTTGCTTTTTGCTAAACCATGTGATTAAGTTACTGCCTAAGAAATGGCATGCACCACTTGTGCTTTTTCTATCAATTTTACATCCGGCATAATCAGAATCTGAATATGCAATTAGGTTTAATGTGGAGTCTCTAGAATACCATAAACCTACATTTTTTGTGCCATTTAGATATCTTAAAATTCTTTTAACAGCTATTAAATGTGATTCTTTAGGTTCAGCTTGAAATCTAGCACACAAACATACTGCAAACATTATATCTGGTCTACTTGCTGTTAAATAGAGAAGGGATCCGATAATACCTCGATAATACTTCTGATCAACCTTCTTACCTTCTTCGTCTTTGTCTAGCTTGCATGAAGGACTCATTGGTGTTCCAAGGGGTTTCATTGTTTCCATACCAAACTTTTTGAGTAGTTCTCTTGTGTACTTGGTTTGGTTGATAAAGATTCCCTCCTTACATTGTTTGATCTGGAGTCCAAGGAAGAAGTTGAGTTCTCCCATCATGCTCATCTCGAATTCTCCCTGCATTAACTTTGCAAATTCTTGACAAGAGATTCGTTAGTAGCACCAAAAATAATGTCATCTACGTATATTTGTACTACAAGTAAATCTTTACTTTTTCTTTTTAAAAACAAGGTTTTATCAACATTTCCTCTTGTAAAATCATTTTCTATTAAAATTTACTTAACCTATCATACCAAGCTCTAGGTGCTTGTTTCAAACCATATAAAGCTTTGTGCAATTTAAAAACGTGATTTGAAAACTCGTGATCTTCAAAACCTGGTGGTTGTTCTACATAAACTTCTTCATTAATAAGTCCATTTAAAAATGCGCTTTTTACATCCATTTGAAATAGGTTAATGTTCATATGACATGCAAATGCAAGTAAAAGTCTAATGGCTTCTAGTCTAGCTACAGGTGCAAAGGTTTCATCAAAATCAATACCTTCTTCTTGACTATATCCTTTAGCAACCAATCTAGCTTTGTTTCTAATTACTATGCCATTTTCATCTAACTTTCTAAAAACCCATTTAGTTCCTATAATTGAATGGTTTTTAGGTCTTTCCACTAAAGTCCAAACATTATTCTAGTGAATTGATTAAGTTCTTCTTGCATAGCTAACATCCAATTATTATCTTTTTCAGCTTCTTCTATAGTTTTAGGTTCTATTTGTGATACAAATGCAAGATGATTACTAATATTTCTCATGTATGATCTAGTCCTTATTCCTTGAGATGGATCACCTATAATCAATTCCTTAGGATGACTATAAGCATATCTCCAGTCTCTTGGAAGATCTACATCATTATGATCATTATTAACATCATCATCCTTATGTGAATCATTATCTTTAGCCTGTTGTTCATGATCAGAAGATACTTCAATATTAAGTTTTTCAAGATCTTTTTCAATTATGTTTGTATCTTCCTCATCATTAATCTTTTCAGATCCAGTGTTAAAGATTCATCGAATACTACATGAATAGATTCTTCTACTATAAGGTTTTCTTGTTAAAGATTCTATATGCCTTACTAGTTGTTGAATAACCTAGAAAAATTCCTTCATCTGATTTAGCATCAAATTTTCCTAAGTTGTTTTTACCATTATTATGAATGAAGCATTTACATCCAAATGCATGAAAGTATTTTATATTTGGTTTTCTTTCATTCCATAATTCATAAGGTGTTTTCTTTAATATTGGTCTTATTAAAGCTCTATTTAATATGTAACATGCTGTGTTAATTGCTTCCGCCCAAAAATACTTTGGTAAGTTGCTTTCACATAGCATGGTACGGGCCATGTCTTCTAAAGTTCTATTCTTTCTTTCAACTACACCGTTTTGTTGTGGAGTCCTAGGGGCTGAAAAATTATGATTAATTCCATTTTCAGTGCAGAAATTTTCAAATAAGTGATTTTCAAATTCTGTTCCATGATCACTTCTTAGAGATACTATAGTAGTGTTTTTCTCATTTGTGACTTTCTTGAAAAATTTCAGGAACATCGAGAAAGTCTCATCTTTGTGAGCTAAAAACATTACCCAAGTATATCTAGAATAATCATCTACAATCACTAGACCATATTTCTTTCCTCCTAGACTTGTGGTTCTAGTTGGTCCAAATAGGTCCATGTGAAGTAGCTCTAGTCCCCTAGAAGTTGAAACAATGTTTTTAGATTTAAATGAACTTCTAGTTTGTTTTCCAAATTGACATGCATCACAGATTTATTATTTTCAAAATCTAATTTAGGTAAACCTTTGACTAAATCCATTTTAATTAGTTTTGAAATAAGGTGTGTGCTTGCATGACCTAATCTACGATGCCACAACCAACTAATATCATTAATGTTAGCATTATCAGCAATTAGGCAATGACTACTCTCAGAAGTTTTGTCTAAGTCAACTAAGTATACATTGCCAAATCTATAACCAGTAAAAACAATGCTATCATTAATGGGATTAGATACTATGCAAATAGAAGATTTGAATCTAACATCAAAGTTCTTATCACATAGTTGGCTAATACTAATTAATTATGCTTTAAACCATTAACATAAAGTACATTTCAATAGATATGGATGGAGTTATGCGAACTTTACCAAGGCCCAAATTTGACCTTTACCGTTATCGCCAAATGTCACAACTCCACCTTTCTTTTCTAGGGTGATGAATTCCTCTTTGTCACCCGTCATATGTCTTGAGCAGCCGCTATCAAGATACCACTTTTTCTTTGATCTTTTGGCTACAAGACATTCCTGCAATATCATCAAACTTTATGTTAGGTACCCAAGCTTTCTTGGGTCCTTCATGGTTAGTAGCAATAAAAATTGTTCCTTTCGGAACCCATATTTTCTTAGTTTATATTTAACTTGTTGTTGTTTTAAGTTTTACATTCAAAGGATTTGTGACCTTTTTCATTACATTTAAAACAAGTATATTACTTGGTTGGCTTTTAAAAATATTCTTTAGTGATTTCTGTTTTCTTAATGTGTTATACCCAAACCCAGCTTTGTCAAAAACAGCCTTTTGACTATCTAGAATCATGTTAATTTAGTTGAGCTTAAAGTGAATTTCTCAACAATGTCCTTATATTTTTTAACATCTTTCTTAAGAGAGTCAATTTCTTTAGCTTGCTGTTCTTTATCTAAAGCTAAAGTTTCTATTTGATCTTTTAAATCTTTAGTTGAGTTTTTAGTTTCAGATTTTAATAAATCTTTTTCTTGATTAGATTATCTCTTTCTTTCCTAAGTTCTTCTTTTTCATTAGTTAAGTTCTTAACTTCTAAAGCTAATTCATTTTTACTTTTAGCTAAACTAATGTTATCATTTTTCACAGATTTAAATTTCTTTTTCAACAATTTAAAATCTATCATAAGTTCATTAAAAGCCTCAAACATTTCATCAAAAGTAAAATCATCATTTGAGTTTTCAGAACTTACCTCATTGTCGCAGTCGTCGTCGTTGGCCATGAAGCAAATGTTGGCAACTTCCTTTTGCTCTTCTTCTTCCGATGAAGAAGACTCATCAGACCATGTTGCCATGTATGCTTTCTTCTTTTTCTTGTAGGCCTTTTTCAGCAAAGGACAATCATATTTAAAGTGCCCTGGCTTTTTGCACTCATAACATATTAAGGGCTCTTTTTCTTTTTCTTTCTCCTTGTCCTTTTTCTTATCCTTATCTCCATCATTTCTTGCTCCAAATTTCTTTTTGTGGAATGGCCTTTTTCTCATAAATCTCCTGAATTTCTTGGCCAAGAGAGCAGTTTCATCATCATCTTCATCACTATCATCACTGCTGCTCTCTTCCACTTCTTTTGCAGCCTTTAGAGCAATGGTTTTCTTCTTTTTGTTTCCTCCTCAATATGCTGCCTCATTGTCAATTCGTGGGTCATGAGAGATCCTAGAAGCTCCTCTAAGGGTAGTGCATTGAGGTCTTTGGCTTCTTGGATTGCTGTGACTTTTGCTTCCCACGATCTTGGCAATGACCTGAGTATTTTGCGAACAAGATCAGCATTAGTATAAACTTTTCCTAGACTTTTCAAACCATTCACAATATCGGTGAATCTAGTGAACATGCATGTGATGGTTTCAGTTTGTTCCATTGTGAACAATTCATATTTATGAACCAAAATATTTATCTTTGATTCTTTTACTTGGTTTGTTCCTTCATGTGTAATTTCCAACCTATCCCATATTTCTTTAGCGGAATTACAAGTAGAGATGCGGTTGAATTCATTTGAATCTAAGGAACAATATAAGATATTAATGGCTTTGGCATTAAGTTGAGCCATTCTCCTATCATTATCATTCCAATCCCTTTCGGGCTTTGGAACAATAGTGCCATCAATAAGGTGTGTGGGTGTACTAGGTCCATTAATATAACACCCCAAAGCTCATAATCAGAAGCTTGAATGAATATCCTCATTCTAGCTTTCCAATAAGAATAGTTTGAGCCATTAAAAAGTGGAGGTCTATTCGTAGAATGACCTTCAGCAAAGCAAGAACCACTTTGTGTTGCCATAATGACCTTTAGCTCTTGATCGTGAGATCAAACTCTAAATGAGCACTATGCTCTGATACCAATTGTTGGCCCAGATGGCAACCCAAGAGGGGGGGGTGAATTGGGTTCTTAAAAATTTAAGTCCTTTTTAACTTTAATTGATTATTAGCAAGATGTGCAAGTGAGATTAACTAATAAGCAAAGAACAAGCAGTTAATAAAGAGAGATAGAGAGAGAAATGAACACGGCAAACACAAAAGTTTTATAGTGGTTCGGTGTATCCAACACCTACATCCACTCCCAAGGATCACTTGGGTCCACATATAATCACACCGATTACAGCTGAGTTGTTTTACAAGATCACAACTCAAACTTGTTGTTTTCACCGGGATCACAACGAACCCAGCTGGTTTTGCGGGCTTACCAGCACAAAACCCTACACGTTGTTTTGCGGGCTAACAACAAACCTACTCGTTGTTTTCACGGGATCACAACGAACCCAACACAAGCACTCCGGCTTGTAACGAGGTAAACCTACCTCCACTGATTCAATCCACTGATTGAACCAGTAACCAAGTGAAATCAAAGTATTTGTAACAAAAATGCTCCTTCTTGAGCAGATATACAAATTTAAGAATAAATAAAAACTAGGGTTAGAAACGCCTGATGGTTTTCCGGATGATTGCAGCGATGGCTTTCTCCCTTTTCTCCTTGAAAAGTTGAATCGATGCCTCAGCAAGATTCCTCAATCGTTGAAAAGCTTTGGAGAATGTGTTGCCTCTTTTTGAACTTGGGAATGGCTGAAGATTTTGCACGTTGGATTGCTTTTTGCCTTCCTCTTGAGCTTTGAGAGTCGATTAAATGATGCACACGAATCTCTCTCTCAAATGCAAAGATTGAATCTCTCCTTGAATCAAATGATTCTACAATACTCTCAGTTTTCCCTTTTTTTTGATATTCAATAGGCTCTCTCTATTTTTCTCTCTTGCTCTTCTATTCCTCTTTTCTTTTTCAATCTCTCTTCTATTTGAATCTGGCTCTTCTATTTATAGATCCTGAAAAGATATAGCCGTTAGACACAGTAAAATATAGCCGTTGATTCAAAATATTACCGTTGGTGCTGATGTGTCAACTCAAAAATTATCGCCCAGATTCCGTGGAGTCGGCTCGAGTACTGTGCGAGTCGGCTCGAACACGCGAATCCAGAAACGCACCAAAAAGTGAATCTTCAGGGGTCGACTCGCGAAAAGCTGGGAGTCGACTCTTGACTTTCAGGGGTCGACTCGCGAAGAGCTGGGAGTCGACTCGAGAGGCACTCAAAAATGAGTCTTTCTGCCGTCTGAGTCGAGTCGGCTCGCACAGTCATGAGTCGGCTCGAGAAGGTTCAGGGGTCGACTCTTGAAAACTCAAGTGTCGACTCGAGACAACATTAAAAATCAGATAACACAGGAGTCGACTCGGAAACTCTCGAGTCGGCTCGGGACTGATACAAAAATCAGAAAACATTCTGATTTGCTTTGAAAATCATCCCAACCAATTTTGAAATATAAATATGACTTGAATAATGTTGATTTAACAGTAATGCTCAATTTCAAAGCATTTTCATTAATTCATTGATCTTTAAAAGAGTGGTATAGAAATCATTTTTGAATTCATAAGTATAGCTCACTGAAACATATATTCAATTGATTCAAAAACTCATTACACATTAACAGTTCATAGTTTCCAATTTGAAATTGCTCATAGTAAGAATATTTCATTGATTGACTTAACATGTTCATAGCCTTTTAGAAAGTAAAGTAATGTCTTTTGGAAATCATCAAAATCAATAAGTTGGGGCAATTATGTTTCAATAATTTCTCAACAAAAAGACTACTCGTAAAGTTTCCCATCGACGAGGGAGTGGGGAGATGAGGGGGGAGAAGAGCCCACTACTGCTCTGCTACCACTTGGCCCCTAGTTCATAGGGGGCAGTGTCGGCAACAGTACCCGAGCCACTCGACCCCTGAGAATTGGAGAGGAGAGGGGAGCCAGCCGAGCACCTGCTGACTTTTGCATTGGGGGAGGACCCGACGAGGACCATCCATATTGGAGCTCTACTCCCAGAGGAGGCGCGCGATCAGCTTCTTGCTTTCCTACCAGCCAACTCTGACATCTTTGCATGGTCATCGTCCGACATGCCGGGTATCCCCGAGGAGGTAATTACTCATCGACTCAATATCAAATCAGGGTGTCGGCCTGTCCGGCAGAAGAAGAGAAACTTTGCCCCAGACCAGCAGAAGGTCATTGATAAGGAGATTCGCAAGCTGAAGGCTGCAGGCCACATTTGAGAGGTCCATTACCCTATCTGGTTGGCCAACGTTGTGATGGTCTGTAAGGCTAACGAGAGCTAGAGGATGTGCATGGATTTCACCGACCTCAACAAAGCATGCCCCAAGGATAGCTTCCCATTGCTTTGGATTGACCAGCTGGTGGACGCTACATCCGGTCATGAAACCCTTAGCTTCATGGATACCTTCTTGAGGTACAACCAAATCAAGATGGACCCGGCGGATGAGGAAGCTACCTCGTTTGTGACCGAGAAGGGGATATACTGCTACAAAGTGATGCTGTTCGGATTAAAGAATGCGGGGGCCACTTACCAGAGGCTGATGAATAAGGTTTTTGAAGATCAGATCGGATGCAATATGGAGGTGTGCATGGATGATATGCTAACCAAGAGTATCCACACCACTGACCATGTTGCTGACCTGGCAGAGACCTTTGGCAACCTCCACCGATACCAGATGAGGCTAAACCCCCGAAGTGCACCTTCGGGGTGACAGCAGGCAAATTCCTGGGCTTCATGGTGATGCAACGTGGGATCGAGGCGAACCCCGATAAGATCCGAGCCATCTTGGACATGAGGTCCCCGGTTAATAAAAAGGAGGTGCAGCGCTTGACTGGAAGGATGGCGGCCTTGAGTCGTTTCTTGTCCAAGTCCGTGGAGAGGTGTTTGCCTTTCTTTAAAGCGCTGCGCAAAGTCAACGGCTTCGAGTGGACGAGGGAGTTTTAGAAGGCCTTCGAGGGGTTAAAAGAGTTCTTATTCATCCCGCCATTGTTATCCAAGCCAAGGGGTGGGGAGGAACTCCTCCTATACCTTGCGGCCTTCCCCGAGGCTGTCAGCTCCGTGCTTGTCCGCATGGACGCTAACGGAACATAAAAGCCAGTGTACTATACCAGTAAGGTGCTTCATGATGCGAAGACTAGATATTCCAGAGTCGAGAAGATTATCTTTGCCTTGATCGTCTCCACCCAGCGCTTCAAGCCCTATTTTCAAGCTCATCCAATCATGGTAGTCACGGATCAAAAACTCAAGGTAGTCCTTTCTCGTCCTGATACCTCTGGCCAACTGGCAAAGTGGGCACTCAATCTGGGGAAATTTGACCTATCATTTTGACCCAGGTCGGCTATGAAGTCTCAAGTCTTAGCAGATTTCCTGGTCGAGTGCACCTGGATAGAAGAGCAGCCGAAGGAGCCCCATGCAAACCCTTCGGACGTTGCAATCGAGGGAAGAGGGGAGGACTGGATCCTTCACATGGATTAAGCGTCAAATTCTCAAGGAAGCGGGGCAGGCCTCATCCTAGCAAGTCCGAACGGAGTCGTGACCAAGTATGCCTTCCATTTTCTCTTCCCAGCCACAAACAACCAGGCTTAGTATTTGAAGCCTTACTGTCAGGGATGAGACTGGCACGGGAGCTCGAGGTGAAATGCCTTAGAGTCTTCATCGACTCCCAGCTCATCTTCGGTCAAATCAAAGGGGAATACAATGCTCGATATCCTACTATGTCCCGTTACTTGAGTATGGTGCAGTCATAAGCCTCTCCCTTGGCTCACTTCAGTGTCAGTTACATCCTCCGAGGGAAGAATGCTAGAGCTGATGCTTTATCTCGGCTAGCCACCTCGACTGATGGGACCTTGGGAAGAACCTACGTGGAGCATCTGGAAGCCCTAAGCATCGATGCGGTAGAAAAATCCTTGCCAGTCGGCCAAGATCCTTCCTAGATGGATGTTTATATCAGATACTTCACAGTTGGCACCCTCCCTGCCGACTCCACTGAAGCCAGACTGTTCAAGTGGCGAGTACCCAAGTTTCTAATGTTCGATGGACAACTGTACCGAAGATCCTTCTTTCATCCTCTCCTCGAATGTGTTGGCCCTGCAGATGCCAACTACATCCTTCGTGAGATCCATGAAGGTATCTGCGGAAACCACTTGGGGAGCAGAGCACTGTCACATAAGGCCCTATGCCAAGGCTACTACTGGCCCACCATGTGGGAAGACGCAGCCGAGCTGGTCTGAAAGTGTGATAGCTGCCAGCGACATGCTAACATTCAATGGCTTCCAACCTCTCAGTTAAGCCCCTTGTCAGCTCCATGGCCCTTCGCCCAATGGGGGATGGACATTTTGGGACCATTCCCTCCGGCCTCTGGTCAGCAAAAGTTTCTTCTAGTTGCCATCGACCATTTCACTAAGTGGATAGAGGCCGAAGCACTAGCCAAAATCACCGAAGCCAAGGTAAGGAACTTCTTTTGGAGGTCTATTATTTGTCGGTTCGGGCTGCCCCATACCCTTGTTTCCAACAACGGTCGACAGTTCGACAACACTCCCTTCAGAGAGTTCTGTACCGAGCTAGGCATATGTCAGAGGTTTACCTCTGTCGATCATCCATAATCGAATGGAGCTACTGAAGTGATGAATTGAACAATCCTCCAAGGACTCAGAATGCGCCTAGATGACTTCAAAGGAAGATGGGTGAAAGAGCTGCCAAACATGCTGTGGGCATATCATACGACGCCACAAACCTCCACAGGAGAAACTCCTTTTAGCCTTGTGTTCGGGTCAGAGGCAGTTATTTCAGTGAAGATTAGCATCCCTAGTCCCAGGACACAATCATATGATGAGGGGAACAACCCCAACCAGTTGAGAGCCAATCTTGACCTCATTGAAGAAGTCTGTGACCAGGTGCGACTCAAAATGGCTTCCTACTGACAAAGGATCGCAAAGTACTATAATGCTCGAGTTCATCCCCGAACATTCCTCCTCGGGGATCTGGTCCTCAGATGAGCTGAAGTCTCCAAACCCACGGAGGGGGAAAAGCTAGCACCTAATTGGGAGGGACCTTACCGAGTTACTGATGACCTTCATCGCGGAGCATACCGGATCGAAGAGCTGGATGAGAAGCCTCTCCCTCGCACCTGGAATGCGGACAATCTCCGTCGGTATTATCAGTAGTGTATTGATATCTTAAGTTTGAGCATGTTTACTAAAATAGTATTCATTTTCTTACTAACGAAAGTGTCTTCAAGCGATCTTACTTCTTTCACTCAAGCCTGACTCTGCATCGGCACTCAAGCCCGACTCTGCATCGGCACTCAAAGCCCGACTCTGCATCGGCATTCAAAGATCGGCTTCGCATCGGCATTCAAAGCCCAGCTCCGCTTCGGCACTCAAAGCCCGGCTCAGCGCCGACACTCAAACCTGACTCAGCATCGGCACTCAAGCCCGACTCTGTGTCGGCACTCAAGCCCGACTCCACATCAACACCAAAGCCCGACTCAGCGTTGGCACTCAAGCCCGACTCCGCGTCGGCACTCAAGCCCAACTCAGCGTCGGCACTCAAGCCCGACTTCGAGTTGGCACTCAAGCCCGACTCTGCGTCGGCACCAAATCCTGGCTCAGCATCGGCACTCAAGCCCAACTCAGCGTCGGCACTCAAACCCGACTCCACGTCGGCACTCAAGCCCAGCTTAATGTCGGCACTCAGCCCGGCTTTGCGTCGGCATTCAAATCCAACTCCATGTCGGCACTCAAGCCCGGCTCTGTGGGTACTCAAGCCTAATGTCAACCCCTAAACCGACTTCACATCGGCACCCGACTCCATCGGCACTCCCAGCCTTCGTATCGGCGTAAGGTGTGATGCCGGGTCACACTCTACTATTACAAAGTCATTAGTGTCAGTCTCGATTTCCAAGACTTCAGCTACACTTGCCTATGTTCTCAGCCTCGACTTATTCTCTAGAATGAGCTCGTATCGGCTTATTCTCTAGAGTGAACGTGTCCACAATGGAAACCAAATAACAATAGTATGAATCAAAGTCTTTTCATTAATGGCAAAATGAGTTTACAAAGTTGCCGATCTAAGTCGGACTTTGGTATAATGAAACTATGAAGCAAAGACCTACAAGTGTTCAAGGCTCAGCTGATGTTGGACTATGGATGGGGGAATGGCTTTCCGGTGAAGTTTCCTCTGTAGCCTCATCTGGATCCAGGTTGTTCAGATCTTCAAGGTTACGAACTCTCTTCGCCTTGTCCTTGTAGTCTTGAAAGCTGATGTTGTATGCAAAGGCGGTGGCCTTGGCCAGCTCCTCGCCAAAGCTGGCGGATTAGCGGAAATTTTCCACTACCTTGGCGGACTTTGTCTCTGCCGCTGCCACCTTCATCTCAGCCACTGTAACGTCGGAGCAATGGGCTATCTCCTCGGTGTTTTCTGCCCGCTCCTTAGCTGCGCCTCTTAGAGTGTTGGCAGTCTCCAAGCTGCTTCAACACACCAACAGCTCTGTCTCCACTTGTTTATAACTCTCTTCGACGGCTTGTGCCGCCTCTAAAGCCTTCTCAGCCCTTTCTGCTTGGGTCTGGCCCTCTGCTCGGGCCACCTCTAGAACCCCCTCGGCCCTCTTCACCCGGGCCTCTTCTTCAGCCCTCTCGGCCAGGGCGGCTTCTAAAGCCTTTTCTGCCTCCTCTGCTCGGCCGTGGGCTTGGTGGGCTTCTTTCTTGACTGGCCAAGAGCGGCCTTGGCCTGAGAAAGAGCACTCTTCAGAGCAGCCAAAGAATTCATCGCCTGCATGAGAAGTCATTGTTAGGATAAGATTATAAATGCAGAGTTAAAGTTAGAGATTTCAAATACTCACCCAAAGATGAGCCACAAAAGCCTCTCGGAAGAAGGAAGCAGTCCTCTGTTCTTGAAGGGCTCCCTGGAGCTCGAGCAAGCACACTTGTGCCATTGTTTGCTCTGCCCAGCGCCCCTCATGCTCAAGGAAGTCTTGGAGGATAGAGTGATGGCTTCATCCTCGGCGGCATCGGCAGGCTCCGAAGCCAATGGAATAGCATCGGGAGCCGAGGGCACCCCCTCCGTCTGCTCCATCACCCTGGGGGGCTCTTCGGTCACTGCCGCTTCTGCTCGTGGGGCAGCCTCTGGAATCGAGTCGGGGGCTAGCTCAGTTACCCCCACTGCTGAGATAGTTGGTGGTGGTGGTGGTGGTACTCCAGCCCCCGGCTCCTCCGGGGGAGTGTCAGCTATGAGGTCGACGTTTTCCTCCTTCTGTGTCTAGGGCCTGTGGGTGAGTGGTATTGGAGAGCGAGATCATACCAATGATGGCGTTCGAGGCCTCTTCCTTGTCTCCTCGGCCTCTATAGTCTTTCCCTTGGCCCTATCGGCCTCGGTCTTCTATCTGGCCACCTTGGCTACGGCCCTTTTCTCGGTGGAGGCTCCATCCGTCCTAGCCCTCCTTTCCTCGGCTGCTGCCTTTCTCACCTCTTCAATCGAAGGCAACATATCTGCACATGCAAATGGGCTCAGTAAAAGATAAAAATAAAAAAAAAAATAAGAGAGGAGAAGAAAAGGGGAAAAAAAAAAGGAAGGAGGTGAGTGAAGTGGCTGCTCACCGCCAAATGGAATGAGGCCAGCGAGTCGGAGATTCTCCTCGGCCAAAAGCTGGTTGCATCGAGGGATGTTAGCATACAGAAGTTGCCTAAATGCCACCTGATCCCTCAGGAGTATGGAAGAATCCTTATTCGGGTCGGTATTTGGCGTTCCCCAGACCCTCTCACCCCTTCTACATCGGCAAAGAAGAACCTATCCTTCCACCCCTTAACAGATATAGGAAGGTATAGCCTAACGGCCCTAGTGGGTCTAGGGGCAAAGGACCATCACCCCGTTTGCTTGTGGAGGGTGTAGAAGCTACGGAACAAGGAAATCCTAGCTTCTATCCCATGAAAATGATAGAGTACTAGAAAGCCAATAATAGTATGAATGGAATTCGGGACTAACTGTGCTGGTGCTAAGGAGTATCTATCCAAGAGGTTGAGGACAAAGGGATGAAGGGGTAGCCAAAGCCCAGCCTTGAAGAAAGCTCCATACAAGGCAACTCTCCCGGGATGGAAGGAAGTCACCCTGTCTTCTGGAGCAGGATGGGATAGGCGCATGTCGGTAGGAAGACTATATTTGGCCCTAAGATTTACAATGTCCTGGGCGGTCATGGTGGAGGCAGTCCATTCGAGGGACTCCCTTGTGGTGGAAGATGGGCCGGCGATGGCCGGACGGTGCCAGATTGGGGCCCGACCGGCGGCCGAACAAATCCCGATCGGGGATCATCCGGCTGCTCACCGCTGTTCCAACAGAATGTGGTCGGGAGAAGAAGAAGACCAGTTAGGTGCTGGAGAAGAGGAGGGTTGCGAAGGAACGGGGGAATAACCCCCAGAATTAGAAATTGAGCAAGAAAGAGAGGAAGAAACCATGGAGGCTGAAATGGACTAACCTGAAGGACCTGAGAACATGGGATTGAAGATGAAGAGCTCGAGAAGAAGGAATGGAGGTGGAAGATGAATAGGCACTTGCAGAGTTGGGATAAGGATGCAAAATACGGTAAAAGTGAAAGACCAAGGTCAGGGATGACTCCCTCCTTTTATAGCCTTGTTTCAAATCGTCTCGCTCGTCTCCAATTTGGCCACATGCCCGCTCGCCACTGGGAATCGTCTCGGTAACCACCCGATGCGCAGAACGCAAGGGGCACTGTCAATGAGGGGATAGCAGTGACCTCACCGCAATGATGGCACCCACTTTTTCACAGTTCCTTACCCGAAGAGAATCCCGCCTGATCTCAACGGCTAGAACGGATGAAGCGATAGCACGGAGATTAGCCACCAGGTGATATCACTCCCCTTTTTGCTGGAGGTTGTACGCCCCTCCATCTCAGGAACGGAGGGGCATCTGATGTGGCTGATCACACCCTCAGGCGGTAGAGTAGAAGTTTGCACAGTTCTCAGTGCCGGGTAATAATTTGGCAGCTAGTATCAGTGTCGGCCTCAGCTTCGGCCTCGGCCTCAGACTTCACCTCAACTTCAGTCGAACCGTTTCAACTTCAACGTTAGCCTCGAGTCTTGCCTCGGCCTCGGCATATCTTCAGCCTTGGCCTTGAGCATCAATTCGGCCTCAGCTTTGAGTCTCGCCTTGGCATGCTCTCAGCTGATAGTTTCGGTGGTAAAACCAATTTTGAATAATGCCCAATGACTCAAAGCGCCCTAAGATGGTCATGTTGCCCGCCAACCCATTTTTTCCAAGATCACGGGCGATTACTGATATACTATGGGCCATTATCGATATTTACGGCCTGTGCTTAGCGTCTACACGCCCACCTACCGTTTACGGAGCCGATCTTGACGAAAAACGTGATCCAACGGTTATCCATGAAGGGTAAGGGGGACCTATGAACAGGTATATAAAAATCATGACTCGCAACGAGGAGGGGGACTCGACTTCTACTACCTTACATCTACTACTGTTCTCCAAACCGCTAACTTGGGCGTCAAAGGGTTTCCGCCAGAACCATTGGCCCGAGACTTTTCTTACAGGTTTCCGGCTAAAGGAGGCAATCTTGTCATCTATTGGAAGGCCGTGAAGCTCCTTTCTCATCCGGTGCTCTTGAGAAGTGATTTGGCAGCAACAAAACTCTCTCATGGATCCATGAATTGTATAAATATAAAGATAGAAAAGTTGATCAAATTCTGTTTTAACTGCATTTGAATATATATATTCAAGCTTATTCCCTTCCTTCCCTCCCCCTCCCCCCTCCTTCCCCCTCTCTCTCTTTCTACATACATACTATTAGAATGTGCCCTATATCTAATCGGATTAGATGCTAGTCTGTACACATTTCTTTATAAATGCAAATCAAATTTATTGGTTTCTTTATCTATCCATGTATTATATATATATATATATATAGATATATTTTACCTGTAAGATAAAGCCTAAAAGAATGTGAACTTTGCATATATAATTTGTAATAGATATTATAAATTATGAGATCCAAAATTGTATATTATGGTTTGATTCTTTAAATTTTTCTAGTCAATACGTAGACAGGACTGGACACTATCGAATGCCATTGAGACTAGCATATATTGCATATCTTCATCCTTGTGGTGAGCAACTGATCTCGCAAGCTGAAGTATGGAGATACTTGGATAGGTGTATGGATAATCATTATTGTAACGATGCATTGGATGACCCGCACAGAGATCCCATATGGATATTCTATAGTGTCGATGGTTGATCTCTGATGATGGTGGTGCAAGTAATTCTTTGACTTGAGATCTTCATTGCACCTCATGTATGGAATGTCATGCTTTGACGATATGCAAACATCACTCTAGCCATGGATGGAAAATATGGTATTGGTTGGGTACAACATGAAGCACATAAAGGTGGTGTTTGATTAAGATAGGATTCCTCTTCCTTGATAGAGAGGATTATATTTCACGGGCCACTTGATGGATAGAATTGACTATTAAATCCTTGCCAGATTGAGTTGGAATTCGAAATGGTTTTGAAGTTCTAATTCATATGAGTCAATTTTTTTTTAGATCAAGTAAACAAAGTCAATTACAGGGTTGACATATTTCATACCACTGATTGATCTGGGATATGTGACGAAGGGATTGAATCATACGGTAACCGTTCATGAACGGTGTTGATGACCACATCAACAAAATCCTTAACACTTGAGTGGTCATGATGCTTTGCTAGAGGCCGCTCATGATCTATAATCATTAATTTTTTGATTTGATCAAGGGGCTGATTTGATCAAAGAATTGACTTGGACAAAGTGTTGACCAGGTCATCCTTAGGGTCAATATTAGAGATATAATTATTGCCAACATGTCAAGGGACTTAATGGGTCACACGCATTAAGGAGATTTTAGATGAAGTTAAAATGAAAATTAAGTTGGACTTAATTCAGATAAGATGACCGATTCATTAAGATTGGGTTTTACTCAATCTTAATAAGAGAACATAAATTTGATGAATAGGATTCATCATAGAGAAAAAAAATTTATGTTCAAGGGAGAGACCTTTTATACATATGATGTACATATGAAATCCATTAATTGGATACCAAATTAGGCTTCATCCATATGATGAATGGCTTATATTAATTGGGATTAATAATGTGATATTTAATTGGGTTCATATGATGGCATGATTTGATTTGTGGAAACCCAATTGAATCGAGGGCTGAGATCGTGACACGTGGAGGATGAATCCATGCTCATGTGATGGACATAACCTATCTCCACGTCATGGAGGAGGGAACACTCATAACACTCATGATTTTGGCATCATCATGAAGCCAAATCCAAGGTTTGGGAGTTGGTTTTATGGAATAACCAATTTTTATTTTTTAGGAATGATTGTAATCCTAACATTATCATCATGATAACAAATATCCTAAATTTGTTAGAATAATTTGTTATCATCTTGATATTGTTGCATGGTGGTTCAAACTAAATTTTTCTTTTTTATGGAACCACACAACCTTGAGAGAGACGCTCCCTTTGAAAAGATTCGTTACTCCTTCTCTTTCTCTTGTGCAAACCTACTTTCTCTCTCTAGAATGTCCTTTCTCTCTATGACATCCCTTTTTCTTTGGATGGTTGAAAACTCTTCTCTCTTTCTCTCTCTCTCTGGCAACGACGGTTTTATGGACCTGTGTCTCCCAGTGAACGTGAGTTATGAGTCATACGGTATTTCCAGTATCATTAATTTATAACGACTTTGGATTTAACCTATGAATGCTGGTCAAAAATTGCTATTCAGATTCCCTGGTCCTGTTTACTGAAGATTTTCCACATGCCATATGGGCTTCCAAAATATAAGTGTTATGCGTATATAGATATTATAATAACGAATGTTCTTAATGGCAAACGATTTAGATCTGTTCATGATTGTGGGTGCTTATGATTTTGGTCTTACTTGCTAATGCCTGTGAACAATCTTGAACTGAGTTGTTGTGCTGGAATGAAAATTTCAAAGTTGGAAATTATGTTTTGGAAATCTTAAGTGAACTAAAAGACACTAACTATATCATGAACACCTTTGGAGTTGACTGTTAGTCAAACATGATTGAATTTGATGAGATTTGCATCTTTAGCTTAACAAAAAAATGCCACAATTTAAACATATATATATATATATATATATATAATGAAATCCTAATATATGTTTAATTTCATATTGAATGAACCTTGCAAAGATGATAAGTATTTATATATCCTGTCTAATCTTTTAGAGTTATAAAATCTAGACCATTACAACACCCTTGCAATCCTCTTCAATTTTTGAGTCACTAAGGCTTTTGTATTTTTTCCAACGATGGGTTATTTTGTAGACCAGCACTCAAATTTTGTAGGGTTGAAATCATATAAGGATTGCATCGACGTCTGGAATGACAACAAATATGGCAAGAGCGGTTGCCATCACCAGCGGTCTCCAATTGGGGAGCTCACTAAAAAAAATTAAGAAAGAGTGGAAAAGGGGCTGATGAGCATCCATGATTTGATTCTTACACTTTAATGATGAAGCATGCATCCCACAACAACCAATTAAATCAAATCAAAACAAATCTTGCCATGTAACACTATTTTCACCCGCTCCATAACATGGTTTGGTGATGGCCATGTATTATTAGCATATCAGGGCCAAAAATCCCGGGTAATTTAGATGAACAAACTTGCACATGGCTTACCGTAAGTTAAAATATCCAACAAGCAAAAATCATAGTGTAGGTTTATGTTCCCAAAGGCACGCAGGCTCCCTTGTTCAAAATAATAAGTAGAGGCATCAAAATGACAGCAGAAATGCATGGCACAAACCACTCAAAGCAAACTCGCAGTTTAAATTGGTATCCGAAATTGGTAGATGGTATTCCAGCTGCTTCCAGATAATGAAAGTCTTGTCATTCAGTGCACATTTTCCAATAAGCGATACATGAATAGCATGGCTTTATCAGAAATTTTTTACATCTTCAGGTTTTCCAAGGGGAAAAATGATCACATTCATTTACTGAGGATATTGAAGAGAACAATAAGATAATTCAGCCTCAGCACCAATTTATGTATCCCTGCAGCATAATTTTACAAATAGAGCAAAGAAAACGAATTTGACATTTACCACCTATCGACAACAGTCGTTGCTTCCAGACCGTGATTGCTTGAAACCCACCTCACATTATTTCGGCTTTGCTAATTGCATTTATGAATCCAAGTCTCTTTCTACAGATCGAGAATCAGTACAAATAGCCTGAAACAAGTTTCAGCCACCATGTAAACGAGCAAATTAGATGCTTACAGATTACAAAATTGATTCCGCAGCTAGAACGAGAAACAGTATAATAAAAGCAAAAAACAAACACAGAGTACTTCCCTTACAGTCAGCAAAACATTATGAAGACAAGTGTCAATGTACCAAATAGTCATCACCAACTTACTTTTGGTAGTATATGAAGATAATATCGCATGCCTTAACAACAAGATATTTATTGCATGATTCTATTGCCTTAACAGCCTAAATTAAAAATTACCGTGCATTAAACTAAATCCATCATTGCTGAAAACAACTGCACTAGTTAAACTCCCTGAGTGTTTATGTTTTCATCCTAAACAAAATATTTTTTTTGTGAAATACAGATCAGTTCTACATCTATTTGATGAGGCTACACACTAGTCAGCCTAGTCCCTTTGTTTAACATGAAAACATCAGTTTTCTATAAAACCATGATTCCGAACAGAAGCAATAGAATTCGATCAAAACCAAATGGATGCTAGCATTATTGATAAGTTGGTAAATATGTTAATAACCATCCACATTCAACAAGTCTAGAATCATCGAATTATCAGGTTGTATTGGTCATTATTTTATCATATTTTGAGCATTTCTCCAATGCTGGAGTATTTATATATTAATGTATCTGAGATGTCTTATTCACTATTTTCTAACAAAATCCCGAAGTTCAAAATGTTTCCTACATATAAAACTCTCCATTGTTCTTGCATTTTTCTAAACACTAAATCTGGTATCACAAATTACAAAATCTTTTGAAAAATTAAACCTAAAGCTCGGTAGGTCCTGTTCCAACATTTGTTATCACTAAAGCTCTACATTTCTTACTGACAGATTTCTGGCCAAGGAAGTTAGGCTTGCAATGATTATGCAGTTTTGATACAAACATAAAGGCAAATGGCCTCCAAAATATGTCATTTTGCTTATACGCGTCTCAGACCTTGCAGATCATAGTGTTATTGTTCAGAGTTTCATTTTGCAGACTATCTTTGAAGTTGGAAGTGGGTGTGAAATCTTTGTGCGAAATGATCGCTTCAAAATATATCCCTCATCACTTAGACAAGTTGAGTACATTCTATATGCAACCACTATTTCCACGCCAAGTTAAAAAAAAAAAAATCCCTCCAACTTACCAAGAAAGGATCCAATTATATTGTATTTTTCATTAAAAAAAGAGAGTAAAAGTTCAAAATAAGAAATGAAAGATGCAAAAGGCGTCACGTGTCTTGATTAACATACTTACTAAACACTGCCACGGATGCTTATCAAGTTATTTAAGAAACTAGATTGTGTTGCATCAAATGGATTCTCAGAATCATACGACTTTCAGTTACACTATTTAATATAAGGAAACAAGAGAATATGAGGTCACTAAAACAAGATGAACAATCCACAGAATAAGGAACAGAAAAAGATTGCGGAGTTGATTTAGAAAATGCCTACAGATTACATTCAAACCAGATTACTATACCACTTATAAAATATTACATGAATTGTGCTCAAATAGAACCTATAAGCAACTAGGTTTGATAATAGGCGGCGCTGCTCTCAAGAGGAAAAGGAATATACTCATGCTCCTTTTAAGCCTAAAATCAATAATGAAAGATCCAAATCAAAGATTTACATCATTGATCATGATTTATATAATTAAAAATATCTAAAAACCAATGATCATGCATTTTCATGATCTTTAACCATTAAAATGGATGGTTTACATTGTGCTAATGTACTAAAATACATGATAAAGCATTTAAATTGAAAATTATCTAAATTTTTAAAACATATATGGAGTAAAAATCAATAGATATTAATACTTAGATCATAGCAAAACATGCAATTGTACATCTTTGATGATATAAATCGTGATGTTCAACGATATGAATCTTCCATTTAGATGTCTCATTATTGATTTTCATCTTGAGAGGAGTAGATATCCTCCCCTCTTGAGAAGATCACAGTCCATCCCTATACATACATGCATATGTTTGTATGCAAAGCCATGCACGCCCATAGACACGCATGCGTGCACACATTTGATGTTTGAAAACTACAGGTTTCAATATTTGAGGTGTCCGATTATTGATTTTGAATTTGAGAGAAGTACATATCCTTTTCTCTTGAGAGGATAGCAGTCCATCTTTATATATATATATATATATATATATATATATATATATATATATATATATGTGTGTGTGTGTGTGTGTGTGTGTGTGTGTGTGTGTGTGTGTGCACCCACACGTACATGGATGCATGCACATGCATGCTGATATTTTAAGTGTCCCATCATTGATTTTGAACTTAAGATGAGCATATATCCTCTCCTCTTGAGAGGATCATGGTCCATCCCTGTACATACACACATACATATGTATATGTATGCATGCACATGCACATGCAGCATGCGCATGCTTCCTACTAGCAAGTTTTGAGCACTTCCTTCCTGAATTTGATGTTGAAAATTTAGATGCAGTATGGTAATCATCAATTATGCTGACATAGGTTTGTTCCTGCTTGTTCATCCTTTTTTATGATCTGGGTGCTTGTATCTTCATCCTCTTGACCAAATCAATCCACGATCCATGTTACAATATTCTATACAAATATGTAGTATAAACACATTTTAACAGAAATATCTGAAACTTATGTTAATGAGACTGATTATTGGTTGTTCAGATCTTATGATCAAGTCACATAAACAGGCTGGACTGTGAAGATCTGGTGGAAACAGGCCATGTGAAGATCAAGAACAGCTAAAGAAAAATAAATAAATAAAAACACGACCTATTTTCCCAGTAGGCTTCTGTTTATTCCATGGAGTGTTTCAGCCTCAAAATTTTTGATAGTTCTTTGCGCACGCGGGCGTGTGGAGAGGGAGAGAATTCTATCCCTCATAACCTCTTCATTTGATATCACTTCTCATGAAATAAAACAAAACAGAAAGAATCAACAATACTAACTTGTTGCTATTTATTTACATAATATCTCACTCAGAATCTTAAGAATTCCTTCCACGTGCTAGAAACATCATAGCTAACAGCAAATTCATATTCCAATTTTTCAGCCCTTGTTATGCGACAAAAGAGACATGTATTTTTCCTATCCAGCAGTACTAACCCAAGCAGCTACCCACACCAATTTGCCCAAAGCTGACACAGTGTAACTTAAGAATATGATTGATATTGTGTGTATATTGCATTGTGTGTGTGTCTGTCTGCAAAGCAAACATTTACAATAAAGGCATGAGGCAATGTCTTGTGAACCATTGTCAAAGGCTACTAGTTCACAACAATTTAAAATCAATTACTGACAGAAAAGAGTATAAAACAGAAAGCATGATCTAATAAACTAACCTTGAAGATGATCGTTAAAGCAGGCCCTATTATTATCATATTTTTGGTGGCATGATGAATTTTGGTTTCTTCTCTGCAGGCTTGAGAATTTGAAAAGAGCACATTAAAGTTTCATCAACACTCATCATTGCACCAGCATTATCAAACTCACCACAGTAATTTGGGGCTGAAATATGGTAACAAGTTGTCTGTCAGCAAAGAATTCATAGCCATCCTCAACAACCTGCAAATCATGAAGACAACTCAGCACACAAATAGAATTCTACAAGTAACAAAATACAGATTAATCTATAACCTGGTGGGCCCGACAGACAAGATCCAGATCATGCTTTAATAAGAATTCTGAAACCTTATCAGTACCAAAAGTGTATGAAACCCCTCTGTCATTCATTCCCCAACCTTGAACATCCCTTCCAGGATCTGACCAAAGTAAGTCACATAGTAAACCAGTGTCCGGTACATCAGTTGGCCGAGGCAAGTTTTTAATCTGATCCAAGTTTGACAGATCAGGGGAAAGGCCACCATGCATGCAAAGTATTTTGTCATCAATTAGAGCAGCTACAGGGAGGCAGTTGAAACAATCAGTAAAGATCTTCCAGAGTCTCACATTAAACCGACGCTTACATTCATCATAAAATCCATATATCCTGTTTATTGATGCGCATTCATGATTTCCTCTTAGAAGAAAAAAGTTCTCCGGGTATTTGATTTTGAATGCAAGAAGAAGGCATATAGTTTCCAAGCTTTGTTTTCCCCGATCCACATAATCGCCTAAGAACAAATAATTAGACTCTGGTGGAAAACCTCCATATTCAAAAAGTCTTAGAAGATCGCTGTACTGGCCATGAATGTCACCTGAAAATTTATATAATAAAGGAAGTACCAATAAGAAAAGTATTTCCAGGACAATAATCACAAGATTTGAGAAAGAATCATATGATAATATCTTGTAGCAGGAAGGCATATAAAGGTAAGTGGCTGCCGGTTCGTAATCTATTATTGTAAATAATTAGGCTGTGCTTGGTTCCCAAACAATTTTAATAACTTCATAGGTAATTTGAGGACTCCTCTCCCTTGAATAGTTTTAACCATGTTAAGACTGCATAAGAATCAAAATGTGCTTTTCAGTTATTCTTCAGAAATCCCAAAATGCCCCTCATTACTGGGGCTTTAGTCAAGAGCCAACAAAGTTCTTTGGCTGAATAATCCTGATTAAAGCTGAAAAAGGGAATTTTATTCACATTTATTCAAGAACAAATGGAGCTTAATGAACTATGGAACATCATCAGTTCTTGCTAAGCATTTCATGAACTGCATAACCCAAGTTGTATGTCATGTATCCAGTCATAACCTAGATTAATTATACTCAAATACTTTTCTATTAGTTGCAGTTGAACAAATTCAGTTTAGTCATAACACAAATGTGAATAGGAAGAGTAATGGTCCAGCCTTATGAGTAAACTTAATGAAGAAGGAAAACTTGAACTAGTTAACGAAGAAAGAAGGCCTGAACTTGATGAAATTGACAATATTCAATAAACCATAATAGTAATAGTCCAAACTCATTGCTTTCTATTTTGGTCAAGAAACAAACAAAAACAGTAAATGACAACATCTACTGATAACAGCAGTCACATCATACAATTTATTAAATGTATATACTTTCTAAAACATTATAAATTATTATAAATCATAAAACAATATTATACATGATATATTATATAGGAACAAAGGCTCCAATAGCATCAATTTGAATGATTTTACATGCACAAACATAGACAACATTAGAGAATCTTATCTGAAGTGTTCAGGCTACAGAGCTCACGCCTTTGTGGGATCTCTGCTGCCATTTGATACACAACTAGCATTCATCTTGTTGGTTTTAGAGACTCCCAAACCAAGTGGGCTAGCGTAGGGACATTACAACAAGATGAATCATTTACAATTTATACTTTGTAAGGTACTCTATGTTTATTAAATGTATATACTTTTTAAAACATTATAAAATATTATAGATCCCAAAACAATATCATACATGATATGTTATATAGGAACAAAGTGTCCAATATTAGATACACAAGTAGCATTCATCTTGTTGGTTTTTAGAGACTCCCAAACCAAGTGGGCTAGTCTAGGGACATTACAACAAGATGAATCATTTAAAATTTATACTTTGTAAGGTACTCTATAGGTCAAAATTAGTTTTTGACCCTGTTGAGATGCCACCATCAGTTACAAAGGTGTGAGGGGGCAGGGCAGGGGGGATTAAAAAATGAAATCAATGTATTTTTCAATGCCCCCTTCCTAAATGTAGTTAAGATTATTCCTGCAATAATAAAACCTACATACTATTCCATTCTGAAACCTCTTAAAAATCCTTCCTTGAGAGAGCTTTTTTGCCAATGGTTTCAAAATTTGGGGGGACCTATGATTTCCTTAGAGAGTGTGTGTGTGCGTGTGTTTTTAATTTCTCTTGATTTTCCTATCAAAGAGGCAGTTAATTGTGTATTTGGATCTCTCTCATCACAATAAATAGTTGATGATTTTAATAATTGTTGATTTTATTATAGACGGATATGGGTCTGAGAAAGGAAAATAATCTTTTTCTTCACATCTCTAGCAAAATACAACAAAGTAAGCTACACCTGTGTTTTGCACTTAGTAGTTGAGTTCCTTCAAACATTTTTTATATATGCACCATTATTATAGATAAAAAAATTAACTACCTTTTTTTTCATCATCATCTTTTCCTATGTTTGAGGATAATTATGCCTTTTTCCTAGTGCAGGAGAAAAGATTCTATGCTTTTATTAATGGACGTTCACAAGAATGGGAACGACCCCACATAAGCAACTGTCTATGAAGTATATAATATTTTTTTTGACGAGCTTCAGTTCTCGTTCTATTTTAGAGATTGTGTTCTTTTAACTTACATGGCCATTTTTCATATGGATAAGAAAAATAAGTAGATGAAGCAACCACCTCATAGCAAGCTTTTTATGATTTACAAAATTACAACCGCCTCATCCCATAATACACATGCCACACCTGCCCAATCTTGAGCTGGCACAATATGTTAATGGTATGGTGTTCTGCCACCGGTCACACGAGAAAGGGAATTGTATTGGTATGTACCAATATGTGCTAATATGTCTGAACCAGCACAAAATGTTACACACGATATAGATTTATGGATTTCAAAATTGTGCTCATAATCATCCAGATAATTACATACAAAAACATATGGACTAGCGGGATGTAATACTTAATATGTGGATTATCGAGCTTCGGTGATACTCTGCTTGAGGTATCATTGATCTCCACGCCATGTGCACCACATATGGGAAATTCTAGTTTGCAACAATTTGGCAAGAGTTGGTAATACTGGTCTTTGCAATTTATGCAACCCCATACGTGATCATGTCCAAGAAATCTTCATCTCCTTTAAGAATTTATCATGTTTCTTTAACTTCACCATCCCATTATAGGTTAATTATACTATTTCACCTCCAAGTTCACTATAATCATATTTAACAAATTGGCACAACGTTCATCCACCACAAGGATTCGACCTACTCATAAAACTTTTCTTTCTGTTCCCTCATATCCAGATTTTTCAAATTCAAATGCAAGTGCAATCCAACAAAATAATGCATTCTGCCCAGATCCTTACAAACTTCAAAGAAAATCATTAGACCCATCAAATCTATAAGATCCAAGATGTGTTTGGAAGGTCCTAAGGAGTCTTTAGCAGTGAAACACTACTCAATGCTCCAAGGTGATGAATCAACTAATCTCCATCTTACAAGTTCCAAGCTGTCAACCAAGAAATCCACATAAACAACCTTCAACAAAATGCCCTCCAATCTAGACCACTTTGATAAGCACGTTGCACGAGATGTACATTGCATCTTCAATAAACCTAAGTCAAGGTCCTCACACAGGTCCGCAGCAGAGCATCTTTCTGGCCTACCAACTTCAATTCTCATGGGACCAAGAAGTGCTCATGGCTTGCTGATCAAACATACGATTACAAGCCAAGCCATCTAGGTACTTAGAATCCTAGGGTGCAGGAAACTCAGCATGACAGTAATAACTCTTGATCAACATAAAACATGCAACTTTACTCTTAGATGCATATTTCTTATCGTCCTTTAAATTGGGATATGCGGTGGGTAAGATAATGAAACTACAGAAACCACTGATTAGTGTGTTACCTTAACTGCGATGTAGGTGCATTGCACATCAAAGCTTAGTAGCAGATTATAAAGGGCGTGCACAAAGACTAGAATGACAAAAACTCCAACAAGATTCAGTGTATGACGGGGGGAAAAAAATCTCCTATGGTTGATTTCTTGTTGCAATTCTAGCTCCAATACCAGTACAACGAATCTTATTACTATAGCTTTATTCTTTAGTTTAGGCCAACGTTACAGATATAATAGAGCATGCATGCTGTCTCCTGTGTTTATTATATCAAATTGAAAGAGTTGAAATTTCACTGGTTGATTGCATCAGGGGGAAGATGCACGAGTTCCAAAAGGTATATTCCTTGACATCTCTGCAAGCTAACACGGATATGTTTTTAAAAAAAAAATTAAGAAAATAACGATGTCAGTTTTCTCGGAATTTCCGATTGGTGAAAGATAGCACATGAAAACAGGCGAACCATTAAATGGCAAAAGATCATACACATCGTTGAGGCAGATGGGATCACAAAGCGTGGCAGTAAAACCCGAAAAGTAAAGTAATGCGCACGATTACAAATCCCACCCATCTTTCTTGACAAAGAAACCCCAGATTTCTTCTGGACTTGGAACATCATTTTTTCCCCTTGGGAAAGACCCCGACTTTCTTCCCATATTTTTAAGACAATCTTCCTCCCCACGAACAACTAAGATTCTCCCAAATCACCAAAGCGAATCTCTAACCTGGGACACGGATCCTAAACAGACTTCCTCCGAACTGATCAAACAAGAAACGAGAGAAGGATCTCCACAGATCCAAGAAAAAGAGGGGGGGAGAGAGAGAGAGAGAGAGAGAGAGAGAGAGAGAGCTGACCGCAGATTTTGATGGGAGCTTCGAGCTCCAATAGATTAGGCTGGCTAAGAAAGATATCCCGCGAGACAACGCAGAGCTGTCGGATCTCCGCCTCTGATAGCTGGACCTGACGGCCCGGCCTCGCCGATCGCACCTCCAGCAGACGGTTTATGATATCGTCAAGCAACAGCTGATCCATCCCCCTGCCCAAACCCTAGAAGCAAACAACCTCCCCCTCCTCTCGCCGTCAATCTTCAACTCGCCAGCGTCGAAACGGATAAATAAAAGAGAGAGAGAGAGAGAGGTATTTGTAAAGTATGACAGCGGGTCTGCAATTCCAACGCTGCGGAGTCGCCGATATACGTTTGTGCGTGATTTTTTTATTTTTATTATTTATTTTTTTATTTTTTTTTTTTTTTTTTTTTGTATGTAATGGTCTCGATGGTAACATTGGCAAGACTTTTTCTTTGGAAACTTAGCCGTTGAAGGACGCGACGGAAGTTTAATGCTATGTTATGGTAAGAAAAAGTAAAGAAGGAAAAAAAATAAAGAGAAAAAAAATATATTCTTCTTTTTGAATAAGTAAAAGAAAATTAAAAAATAATAATATTTTATAATGATAATAATATTTTTATTATAAATAATTAAAAATATATTAGTTTTTTTTAAAGAATAATATCAAATGAAAAAAATAAAAGAATATTCTTGAGTTTTCTCTTCGAAATATCGAAGAAAAACTTTTATGTGGAGCCCATCACCTTTCTCTTTAATTTTTTTTTCTTTCTACTTTTCTTTCCATCCAAACAAGGTAAATTTTATTTTCCCTCCTATTTTCCTCTTTAGTTTTCTTTTCTTCCTACTTTTTTCTCCAGACTAAATACTGGAGTCCGAACGTGCTGCGTGTCTAGCGTCTAGACCCTCGGATTCATGGACGCATTTTATGCAGCCTGACCCACAATGTTTTGAAGATCGGACCGGGCAAAAAACGGCTTAACATTTAAACCATGGGTCAATCGATTCGATCGAATAAATCGATTTGATCGGACCTGTTGCCGCGGAGATCCGCTCTCCGACTCGGGTGCAGATCAACTCCGGATCTGAATGTGCTCTCTCGTCCGGATGGGACCTGCAAGACAGTCCTCACGCTGAGAGTGTCTGGGGTGGCCCTCTACGGAAGACCCTCTGATGCCCAAGTTAGTGAAAATTCACATCAAGCAGATATGAGGAGAAGCTTTCGCAGAAGAGTTCTTCAAGGTGAATGGCCTCTCGAGAACTCGAAGCTCTGCTCAAGCTTCCATGAGTTTTCTTAGTTAGAGTGTCAGTGGAAGCGTACTTGAAAGACTTCAGAGCTGGGGTATTTATAGGCGATCACTGATTTCTTGGGCACGTCATAGGGGGTCTAAAAACTGTTAAGATTCAAATCAGATTGAAACAAGTTTATTGCGGGTCGGTAGGATCTGTATCTATTAGTTAAAGGATCGACGGCCAGAAGAGTTGGTTATGCTTTGAGATTCAACAATTCTGTAGACCCTAGGCTATTTGTAGGCCTTAGGCCACTTCCGGCATCATTTACATAATTTCCCGCTGAAAGTCTTATTCAATTATTACGGCTTAGAACTCTCTCGTGTTTGGTTTCGCAGAGATGCTTAAATGCCTTGGTCTGGCTGGGGTGTAGAGATAATTCAGTTTGCCGATGCGCGAGAATAGCTTGGTTTGCCGAGGCATGAGAATGGCTCAGTCTATAGGAGCGCGAGAATAGCTCGGTTTGTTAAGGTGCAAGAATAGCTCGGTTTGTTAAGGCACGAGAATAGCTCGGTTTGCCGAAGCAACTGGGCTTCGCTGAAGGCGATTAGGCCCTACTGTTCTTCGGATGTGACAACTGTCCAACTTGATGTTAAGATTGGTCTCGACCCACTATGTTGGATGGCACAAACATTAATGCTATGATAATTTTACCCCTCATCACATGCCCTCACTCCCTAATCCGAAGCGTAAATTCGGATGTAGGGAGTAGAGTTTAGAATAACCTCATTTAGAGGGATTTGAAGGGACACATAATGATAGTCTCGTAAATTACATGCCGCCGCTCCATCACCTCGTTTCTTGTGGGCAGCGACTGGGGAAGTCCCACGTGGTGAGACCCCTATGTTTATGGCGCTCATAACATGATTTGAGCGCTTAGGGCTTCTCTTCTGAAATGCTTTTTAAGGAGGGAAGGGGGGCTAGAAGGGCGTCTTTTCTGCAACGCCCTCTCATTTCTTCCTTAGAGTCCTCCATTCTCAAAACTCTCGTGAGCTCCTTTGTGCTTCGTCTTTCAACTCGACAACATGAAGGATCCGAATGACGTATCCTCTAAGATAACCCTTGAAGATCTGGACAAAATATGCCGTCGATACAAGGTCCCTCGGGATGTTGCTCTATGGCTCCCTAGGGCCGAGCACAGGATTTCAATGGAGCTGAGTGGTGGAGTATTTTTTCTATGAGGAAAGCCTAAGAGTGGGTCTTCGGTTTCCACTCCACCCACTGGTGAAGGAGGTCATAAGATTCTACAACATATGTCCGACGATGGTGGCTCTAAACAGCTGGCGCAACCTCATCGGATTCATTTCAATGTGTAGCTGTGTTGGGGTAGTTGCAATTCTCCCCATATTCGAGTTTGTTACAACCTCGTTTCCGAGAAAAATTTCGAGTGGCCCTATATTGGTCCTCAGAAATCATTCAAAATGACATCGGACAATCCATCGTCGATAAAGGAGTGGAAGTCCCGGTTCTTCATCGTCGAGGGGAACATTGGCTCGGATTTTCCTTGGGCATGGGCAAATTATGTGAAGGATCCGGAGGCTCTTCCAGAGTTGTCCGAACAAGAAAAATGTTGACCTCATATTGATTTTGATGATCATAAAATAATTAAGTATGATACTAATAATCTTGTGGTTAAGTTAAACAAATTTCAGGTGAATCATCAAGATGATGTTACTTCAAATTGGATTACTCTACATATCAAAAGAAAGGTATTACAAAGGTAAAATGAAGGTAATGTGATTGTATTTTTGCAAGTCCAAATGTTTTTGAAGAGGAAAAATAGATTTTTTAAATGGACTTTTGCTTCAAAGGTATCACAAAATATTTGTTTTATATATAACTAAAACAACCTTTGCATGAACTCTTGTATTATTTCTTATAGCATGAAAAATATTTTCAAATGAGCCAATAAATTTGTATTTCAAATGTTCATTCATTTTTTAAATGGCTAAAATGTTCTTTGTATGAATTCCCTTGTCAAAGTTTTATTCTAAAGCATCCATTTTCCTAAAGATTTAAATTCCCTTTGAAATACTCTTAAAATGGCATAGAAATCTTTGATCTTAGTTGACTGGAGGTTTTGTTTAGTTAACTGAATGATTTTTTCCATCCACTCCCAGTCGTCTGGTGCCTTGGTGAAAATTACCTTTTATTCCTTAGTTAACTGGAAGTGCCTTCCAGTCAATTAAGCTTGGGCTTCTTTCTTGAATGATAGAGAGCTTATTGGATTAGTTGACTGGAATTGATGACCAGTCAACTGGGATAGCTTTTCCCTCTTGGAATGAAACGTGCACTTGTTTCATCCAATTAATTGAATTTTGTATTAATTAACTGGATTTCAGTCCAGCTAGCTAAGGAAGTCTGCAGATTTTTTTCTGTGCATATGGAATTTTGAAATAGCTAACTGGTTAGGTAGCTTTCTCCTTCTCCTAGCTAGCTAAATGGATTTCTTAGCTAACTACTTTTCTCTGTTACTATGCTGGCCGAATGCATGCTAAAGCTAGTTAGCTGACTAGCTAGCTGAACTCCTCTTCTAACTAGCTGAGACTCTTTTTAGTTAACTATCTTTTCCTATTACAGTGTTGGCCAAACCATGCTTATTTTTAGCTAACTGGGGAGCTAGCTTGTTGTCTCTCTTAGCTAGCTAGAATGCCTTATTAGTTAACTAGTTTTCTTTGGGAGCTAACTACTTTTTATTAGTTAAGTATTTCTTGCAGGACTTCTCCAAGCCGTGAGGATGAACAAATTAGTTAGCTAAGGAGCTAACTACCTCTCTCTTTAAGCTATGTGGATGCAAGCCTTAGTTAGCTAAAGACCTAACTACTCCTTGCTTAGTTAGCTAGAGAACTAACTAGTGCTTCATGAAACTTTATCTTGGTTGTGTGATGCTTTATTCTAAGCTAAATGGAATGGCATCCAGCTAGCTAAGGACTCATGGCTATTTCTCCCAGCATGATGACTTTTGTTTTTCAGCTAACTAAATCTTCTTCTAGTCAACTGGGAGCTATTTTGTGATTCACCTGCATGTGCTTCTCTTCATCCTTGCTAAGTTGATTTTATTTCCCAACCGGCTGAAGGTCTGCCTCATTTGAAAAATGTCAGAAGCTCTCTCTCTATTTCGGCGATTGTCAATGCATACAATGCTCAAGGGAAACATTTTACAACGGTTATATTTTCTTCCCGTTTTACTTTCCATTTATTCCAATTGAGTCTAATGGATATTTTTTATGTTGAAATACTTTAAATAGCTGCGATTATAAGAAGAAAAAGAGGATTGGAAAGAGGATTGAAAAGAGGATGAAATAGAGGAGAAAATCATATAAAAATCGTGTGAGAATCTTGTTGAAAATCCTTGTGAGAAGTTAGTGTTGAGCTTTCATTTGTGAATCATTTCAAGAGTTATTGGAGTGTTGATTCAAGTGGTTGATAACATTTAAAGAAGAGATCCGGTGCATTCAAGAGCTTACAAAGAGGAGTTTCAAATTTATTGAAGGCATAATCCAAATCTCCAACAACCACAAGAAGGCTTTGTTCATTCCTCAAAGCTTCAGTCCAAAAAAGAAGCCAAAAGCTCCAAATTTATAATGTGATCTTTCATTGTTTTATTTGCTCATTTTAAGAACTTCTTGTACTTAAACCTTGATATTCTTGTTGTAAGGCTTCCTTGTGCCATAAACAAGAGGACTAACTGGATAAGGCTAGGGGTTGGCTTCCTTGTGCCATGAAACAAGAGGACTAGCCAGATAAGGCTAGGGGTTGGCTTTCTTGTGCCGTGAAACAAGAGGACTAGCCGGGGAAGGCTAGGGGTTTGGCTGCCTTGTGTCGTATAAACAAGAGGGCTAGCCGGGGAAGGCTAGAGGTTGTAATCGTTTGTTACAATTGGAGTGAAATTCCCAAAGGATTTTTGGGGAGTGGATGTAGGTGCTGGGTTTGGCACCGAACCACTATAAACCTTCTTATATTTGTGATTACTTGCATAATTTCTGTGATATTATTATGTTCACATCACTACACCACTGCCGATTAAATTTTGATTAGTGATAAGAACATATCTGCGCAATTATTTTTAAAATACCCAATTCACCCCCTCTCTTGGGTTGCTACATCTGGGCAACAAAAAGAAAGACTTGATGACCCTCCGCAGTGGCCGAGTGTTTTTGGCTAGCGCCCTCTTGTCGAAGGATGCCCTCTTCACTGCCGGGTTAAGCTCCTTTGACCCCCAGGGTAAGTTTTCTTCCATCTTCCTGTAGTCGATATATTCAGATGGTTTTACTGCAATCTAAATGATTGTTTGTTGTGTATATAGCCGAAAGGTCAGCATTCGTAGGTCAAATAAGGAAGGAGTTGGGCAAATGCTAGAGGGGGTCTAGCTCTGGTGAAAGGCATAAATCCAAGAAGAAACCCTACTCTTCCGGGCACTACTCAAAGGGGCCAAGGCAAACCAGCATTGGTCGACACTCCTCCACTCCGAAGGAGGAAGTGGGTGCATCGGCCACGGTTGATGAGTCCTCCCTGCTGGAGGGAGGTGTGGCAGTGGAGGAGGAACAAGTTGTCGGGGAAAGCTTGGAGGAGGCTGTTGAAGTTTCTCCCCTTCAAATCGTATCAGACGATCCCAAAGGGATGCCACCAGTTTGCCCGGTGATCAACCTCGCTCATCGAAGGCTGGCAGCCCTAGGGTGCTGCATGTGGGCGAGGGAGAGACCCCCGCTTTGATTGAGGGGGCGAAGGAGGTAATCACCACCGCCGAGGCTCGGGTGGAGTTGCCCGAAGGAGAGCCGGCGGAAGTGGAGGGTGAAATTGAATTAGTAATCATAGTTTGCAAGGGATCTTCCGTTGGGGGACTTTCTCCTGAGGTATTGGGAGAAGCCGAAGCTCCGATGGAGCCTGTTGAGGATGGGGAAATGCTTGAAGGAGAAGAAGAAGAGCCACTGAGTGGAGGGGATGCTCGGACCGAAATTCCTCTGATCAGAGCCGAAGTGTTCGAGGCTTCACAAGTTAAGGTCTTAATGGAGGAGGCTAAGCAGATGAAAGCTCCACAGGCCGAAGCTACTCAAATCAATCCTTTGGTAGTGAATTTCCTTACCCACGATCCTTTGCTACGCACGGGAGAGAGTTCCTCGGCGGGTGAGTCTGCCATAGAGGATCTCGTCGAGGTGGCTTTTGGGCAGCTCAGGGTGCCGAAGGACGTTTATCTCCTTTCCGAGATCAACAACCCCACCCTTACGAAGATCTTCATGAACTATGTCTCCCGAGTAAGTCGTTTTGTCGAGGTAACAAACTTTCGCCGGCTGGCTCAGTCATGTTTTCTCACATATACCTTTTTTGCATAATGCTTTAATTGTGAGAGCGCTGGGTTGCTGTCTATGTTCTTGGGCATTGACTCGTGACTCGGTGCGCTGATTGAGTCACTGTCTATGTTCTTAAGCAGTGACTTGTGGCTCAACGCTTTAAGTGGGGAGCAGCCTCAGCATCGGCATCCACGGCCTTTCGGTCTAGTTTGGATATCTTAATTCATCTGATGGAGGTACCCGAGGGATGGCCTCTTTGTTCTTTGGCATTAACCAGCAACTCAACGGAGCTGTCCGATTTCTCTGATTTCTTGGATCGGAAGCGGGAGCAACGTCATCAACCAAAGCTGCTCTCCCGAGCTTTCTTGTTTTATTTTGCTTTATTTTCCGTGCTATAATGCACTTGTAATGCTTCTCAAGATGTTGTAACTTTTTATCAATAAAGAAAACTTTTACCATTTCTTCTTCGAATATTGACTTTTCTACTAACGTGATAGTGTTGTTCCGACATAAGGGTCATTTTGTTTGTGCCGCGCTATTCGAATCATAACGTCAGTTCATGATCGCTAGTAGCATTTTAGACATTTTTCTTTCCTTAGGCGCTTTAGCGATGCTTAGCCCTTCACAGAGGGAGTGTTCCCCTCTGTTTAGGTCAGAGGGAGGCCTGGGTGGCTCTGCTAACTCATAGTATAGGCACAGTTTCGCCAAAGGGCAAAATAAGTCTTATCTTGGCGATGAACGACTCGTTTAATCTTGTCGATGCACAAAGAAAGAGGTTACTTGACTCTGCTGAAGCATGATAGGGTAATTCGGCCACGCTAGTGTTAGAGGAATCAATCGGCTTTGTTGTCACTTGATCGTACCGAGGCTTGAAATATTATTTAGAAATATCACCCAGCCCTATCGAGGCTTGAATGTTATTTGGGGGTATCACTCAGTCCTGCCGAGGCTTGAGATATTATTTAAAGATATCACTCGGCCTGTCGAGGCTTGAGATATTATTTGAAGATATCACTTGGCCCTATCGAGGCTTGAGACGTTACTTGGGGGTATCACTCGGCCCTGCCAAGGATTGAGATATTATTTGAAGACATCACTCGGCCCTGTTGTGGCTTGAGATATTATTTGAAGATATCACTTGGCCTTGTCGAGGCTTAAGATATTATTTGAAGATATCACTCGACCCTATCGGGCCCTAAAATATTATTTGAAGATATCACTCGGCCCTATCGAGGTTTGAAAAGATTATATTTTATTTCGCGCTGCTAAGGTACAGAGATCACTCGGTTGAGGCTTGAAAGATTATATTTTACTTAGCGCTGCTAAGGTACGGAGATCACTTGGCCCGGCCGATGCTTGAAAGATTATATTTTATTTGATGCTGCTAAGGTATGGAGATCACTCGGCCCGGCCGAGGCTTAAAAGATTATATTTTAGTTAGCACTGCCAAGGTATGGAGATCACTTGGCCCGGTTGAGGCTTGAAAGATTATATTTTACTTGGTGCTGCCAAGGTACGGAGATCACTTGGCCCGGCCGAGGCTTGAAAGATTATATTTACTTGGCGTTGTCAAGGTACGGAGATCACTCGGTCCTGCCAAGCCTTAAAAGATTATATTTTACTTAGCGCTGCCAAGGTACGGAGATCACTCGGCCCGGCCGAGGCTTGAAAGATTATATTTTACTTGGCACTGCCAAGGAACGGAGATCACTCAGCCCGACCAAGGCTTGAAAGATTATATTTTACTTGGCGCTACCAAGGTACGAAGATCACTCGGCCCTGCCGAGGCTTGAAAGATTATATTTTACTTGGCACTGCCAAGGTACAGAGATCACTCAGCCTAGTTGAGGCTTGAAAGATTATATTTTACTTGGCGCTACCAAGGTATGGAGATCACTCGGCCCGACCGAGGCTTGAAAGATTATATTTTACTTGGTGCTGCCAAGGTACGGAGATCACTTGGCCCGGCCGAGGCTTGAAAGATTATTGAGCAAAACCTACTTCTTATTGCAGTTTTCAGAAGAAAGGCAATCAGAACAAAAACTTTATAGACTTTTGAAAATAAAAATTTAAGGCAGTAAATAGAGTGAGTTTAGCAAAGGTGTACTTTCACTGATGATATATGCTGAGATTATCCGAGCTCCATGTCCGAGGGATAGATTTTTCGTCTAGATCCTGGAGTTTATAAGTATCGGGCCTGATTACCTCTGTAACTTGATAGGGACCCTCCCAGTTTGGGGACAGTTTCCCTTGCTCCAGTGGCTTTGACATGGATTCCTTTCGGAGTACCAAATCGCTAAGAAGGAAGGAATTTCCTTTAACTCTGGTAGAGTAATAACGGGCTATCCGAATTCGGGCTTTCTCCCTAACTTCTTCTATCAGGTCCAGATTGGTTCGGAGTTGCTCATCGTTAGATTATTCTGAATAACCTTCCATGTGTGGGGAAGGAAGCCCGATTTCTACGAGGATGACAGCCTCCGTACCAAAAGTCATTCTGAATGGAGTTTGGCTTGTGGGTATCCTTTTGGTAGTCCGATAAGCCCACAGCACGTGGTGAAGTTATTCTACCCATCTGCCTCGTGCTCGATTAAGCCGAGCTTTAATTCCCTGCAGAAGAGTTTGGTTAGTTACCTCGGCCTCCCCATTGGCTTGAGGATGTCCAATGATGTTAGGTGATGAAGAATGTTGTGATCCACACAGAATTCTCGAAACTTGGGGTTGTCGAATTATTTTTCATTGTCGGTGATGATGGTATGAGGGAGGCCAACCGGCAAATGATAGACCTCCATACGAAGTCCCTAGCCCGAGCTTCAGTTATCTGGGCAACTGCCTCCACTTCGATCTACTTGGTAAAGTAGTCAATCGCGACAAACAAAAATTTTCTCTGCCCTGTGGCGAGGGGAAAAGGACCAGGAATGTCCATTCCCCATTTAGCGAAAGGCTAGGCAGATGATACAGGTGTTAGGTGAGCAAAGGGAAGCCTTTAGACATTTGAATGTCGTTAGCATGAATCACAGGCTCGGACGAGATCATTAGCATCTCTTTGCATTATTAGCCAATAATACCCCTGATGCAGCACTTTGTGGCACAGAGCTCGACCGCCAAGATGGTTACTACAGATGCCTTCGTGAACCTCCCAAAGGGCATAGTTGGCCTCCGATGGGCGGAGGCATTTGAGTAATGGCATAGAGAAGGATCGCTGATATAGCTGACCATCAATTAAGACATAATGAGATAATTGCATCTTTAGCTTTCTTGCTTCTTTTCTATCAGTTGGTAATAGCCTTTCTTTGAGATATTTGTGCATAGGATCCATCTAGGATGGTTCGGCATTGACCTGCATTATCTGATCAGCATCGACAATACTAGATTTCTCCAGGACTTCCAGGTGGAACTTTCTCTTAAGATCCATCGAGTCCGTGTTGCTAGGCGGGACAAAAGGTCGGCGCGCGTATTCTCAGCCCTTGGGATTTAAATGACTTTAAATTCGGCAAAGCGGGATGACAGATCACGCACCTTTTAAAGATATCGAATCATGTTTTGCTCTCGAGCTTCAAACTCTCCTTGTATTTGGCCAGCCACTAACTGAGAGTCGGTGTAGGTGTTTAGCTTTTCAACCTTGAGCTCGTGGGCGATGCGCAGTTCGGCGAGCAGAGCCTCATATTCTGCCTCATTGTTGGAGGCTGGGAAGGAGAAACAGATGCCATATTCGAAAGTTGCCTCCTCTGGACTAGTGAGAACTAGACCAGCGCCAGAGCCGCTTGCACTGGAGGATCCATCGGCATGGAGCAACCACGGAGCACTGGGCCTTGGTTGTTCAGGAGTGTCTAGGACGGAACCATCTTCGGGTATGGTGCATTCAAGGAGAAAATTTGCTAGAACCTGGGCTTTGATGGCTGGACGAAGTTGATATCGAATGTCATGTTCACTCAATTCAACAGCCCATTTGGTCATTCTTCTCGATGCTTCTAGGCGATGGATAATTGACTTGATGGGTTAATCGGTTAAAACCGCCACAGTGTGAGCTTGAAAATATGGCCGCAGCTTTCAGACTGATATTACCAGAGCCAGTACCATCTTCTCAACCCGAGTATACCTCGTTTCGGCGTCTTTGAGCAATTTTCTGACATAATAGACCAGTCTTTGAACTTTGTTTTCCTCTCTGACCAGTGCAGAGCCAACAGTGTTCTCAGAGACTACCAAGTATAGACTCAGTGTTTCCCCTGGCTTCGGACTACTAAGGAGAGGTGGTGAGCTGAGGTATTTTTTTAGGTCTTCAAAGGACTTCCGGTAGTCTAGGGTCCATTGAAAATTCTTGGCTGACCAAAGTGCTTTGAAGAAGGGAAGGCATCTCTTGGCCGACCGAGCGACGAAGCGGTTAAGAGCCGCTATCCTCCCGATGAGATGTTGCACTTCTTTGATTGACTCTGGAGGGGCCATCTGCTGCAAGGCTTGGATCTTCTGTGAATTTGCCTCGATGCCTCGTTGAGAAACCATGAAACCCAAGACTTTCCAGAGTTGACTCCGAAAGCACATTTGGTTGGGTTGAGCTTCATCCAATACCTTTGGAGCATTGCAAAGCTTTCCATAAGATCTTTGATATGCCGAGATGCCTCTTTGCTCTTCACCAGCATGTCATCAACGTATACCTCCATATTTCGATCGATTTTCTCCTTGAAGACTTTGTTGACCAGCCTTTGGTAGGTTGCACCTGCATTTTTTAAACCGAAAGGCATAACTTGGTAACAATAAATATCTCAGTCGGTGATGAAGGCAGTCTTTTCTTCATCTTTGGGAGCCATCCGGATTTGGTTGTAGCCCGAATAAGCATCCATAAAAGTCAGCATTTGGTGGCCTGAAGTGGAATCTACAAGTTGATCGATCCAAGGAAGGGGAAAGCTATCCTCTGGGTAAGCTTTGTTGAGGTCGGTGAAGTCGATGCAGATCCTCCATTTGCCATTTGATTTTTCACTATAACCACATTCGCCAGCCAGTCATGGTAATTAACTTTCTAGATGAAATTGGCTTTAATAAGCTTGTCCACCTCTTCCTCGATAGCCTTTTGACGCTTGGGGGCAAAGCTTCTCTTCTTTTGCTTGACCGGCCGAAATGCTTTGTCCACGATGAGGCGGTGGACCAAGACATCTGGATTAATTCCAGGCATATCTGATGCAGACCAGGCAAAAATGTCAGCATTCTTTCGAAGGAATTCGATCAAGTCCTGCCGAAGCTTTCCCTTCAGCTGTGACCCGACCCTTACGGTTCGGTCAGGCCGAGCTTTGTCAAGTGGTACTTCTTCTAATTCTTCGGCAGGCTCTCCTTGTTGTTCGGTAAAATCTTCTCGAGCATCCAGCCCGTCAACCTCGGGCTTCCTGGATTGAAGGTCAACAACAAAGCAATGTCGAGCTATAATTTAACTTCCTTGGACAACTCCCACCCCCCATTCGGTGGGAAATTTCATAGCGAGATGAGGAATGGAAACGATGGCCTTGAGAGACACTTGTCCTAGCCTACCGAGGATAGCATTGTAAGGGGACCGAAGCTTGGTTACAAGAAAATCCATGTGCATAGTGGCTACACAGGGCCAAGTGCCTGCTCGAACTATTAGGGTAATAACTCCCTCGGAAGTTATGGAGTCGCCCGTAAAACCAACTAGGGTGGACTCTATGGCCCAGAGGCTTTCCACCCAGAATTTTAATCTCACAAAGGCATCAAAATACAAAACATTAACAGAGCTTCTGTCATGCCCCAGACCCAATATCGGGCTAGGGTGACAACCCGCCGCGTGCCGGGCACGCAAGGCATCACCATATTTTTCAACATAAAGCACCATTATAAATAAAAACCAAGTCAAATACAATAATAAAAGTTTTGGGCTAACACCCTTACACACCACAATAATAAAGTCTGGGCATCAAGCCCTACACATATGTAATATTGGGGCTACAACAAAATAATGGTCTTGTTTTATTTAATAGTAAATCCATCACCCCACCAATCCATCTTCAACCTCGTGGCTCTGATAAAAACATTGTAAGAATTTTGTGAGCTTACACTCAGTAAGTAAACCACGTTATACAATCAAATCATAGCATAACAGTCAATAAGCACATAATAATTTGCATGCTTAAACACTCCACAAATACTCAAACATGCAATGTAAGTAAACCCACTGTTTATACTCTCAATGGTAACTGTAAATGTGACCCACGGCCCTGCAATATCTCAATAGTGTACCAACAAGCATCCCCCTACTGAAAGGGTCGAAATACCATAGCGTACCAACAAGTATCCCCCCTACTGAAAGGGTCGAAATACTAGGGTGTACCAACAAGTATCCCCCCTACTGAAAGGGTCGAAATACTATAGTGTACCAACAAGTATCCCCCCTACTGAAAGGGTCGAAATACCAGGGTGTACCAACAAGCATCCCCCCTACTGAAAGGGTCGAAATACCAGGGTGTACCAACAAGCAGAACACGTCCTCTAGACGTGTGTGTGGTATGACATGATAAAGGAGAGCCGCGGCGACACATAACAGTACCTCACATCACATGCACTCATCATATCAATAACAACTCAATATTGCATAAACAGTGGATATACCTACTGAACAATTGCATGTAATATATCACATCAATGTCATAATAACTGCATCTCTCATGCATAGCATCCACATATGAAATCACAGCACATAAACATCCATGTATTCATAATATTCATCTACTCATAATTTAGTCAATAACAGTTCTTCATGTCACAATTCACAATTTAAACATTCATGAATCAATTATTAAATACTGATAACTGGCTTACTTACCTCAGTACGCAATCCAACAGGTATAAATAAGCTAATCAGATGTCTGAGCACCTACAGGATCATTTACACAATTAATTTATTAGAATACGAATATTAAAATAACCCTTAGGATTTCTACCCAAACTAGTTCACGGGCCCTACTTTGGGCTCGAATATCTCCCACTATACAAACCCAATTGGGGAAGTAAAAATACCCCAAGAAACTAGAATTCATCCAGATTCTAGCCATATAATTATTTTTCTAATCCCGGTCTGTTACAGGGCCCAAAAACCAGCCCAAAATTGGCTCACAGCACAGCCCAAAAGGCCTGAACCGGCCGGCCCAGCCGGCCCGGTTCAAACCATCTCCCTCCCGATCCCATGTTTCACTGAACAGGGGATGGGCACATAGCCGGCGGCCGGGGCCGCCGCCGGCCAAATTGAGGGTGGCCCGGCCATCGGTGGCTGCCGCGGTCGGCCGCCAAACACCCTCCCTCTCCCTCAATTTCTCTCAGCGTCATCAACTCACCCGCGCGGCACGGAGCTGTGCCGGCGGCTCGGCCGGCCACCTTGGCCGGCCGGACCTCCACCGGATGCACGCCCGGTGCCGGTGGAGGTGACAGGCTAACGCTCGGGCCTGGCGAGGCGGCGAGCATGCCGCCGGGCCCGAACCAACCGGCAGAAGCCGGTTCGGCTTCCGCCACCACGCGAGAGGAGGGCCAATTGGTTCTCTCTCTACTCTCTCTCCACCACCACCCCGCCGGATGCCTCCCCTGGCGCTGGCAGGGTCACCGGCCAAGGCTCAGGCCCGGCGAGGCGGCGAGCACGCCGCCGGGCCTGAACCAAGGGAATCGGCCGGGTTCCATCTCTCCTTCTCGCGATCTCTCTCTCTGCCGCTGTCTCTCTCTCTCTCTCCCGCTGACTTTCTCTCTCTCCGCTGTCTCTCTCTCACACAGTCTCTCTCTCTCATGCTCGATCTCTCTCTCTCTCTCTCTCTCTCTCTCCCGCTTGCTCTCTCTCTCTCTCTCATGTTGTCTCTCTCTCTCTCACGCTGACTCTCTCTCTCTCCCGCTGTCTCTCTCTCTCTCTATGTGGATCTGGGAGTTTACCTGATGGGAAACGGATGCCAGAATGATGGAGGGAGTCCCCCCTCCATCACGTATTTAACCCCCCAGTGCAACGCTTCGGTTTAAGGGTCCGGGCAAACAAAGCGTTCAGTTAAAAACGAAGCGTTGCACTGCACAGTATCAGGCCTGAACCTGGTTCACATGAACCGAGAACCGGGTACTACATCCTCCCCTCCTTATAAAAATTTTGGCCTAGAAATTGATACATGACCCCATAACTACGGATCAATCAAACTAATCAAAAGTCAACAATCTTAGATAAATAATTTACCTTCAAATAAATGAGGATACTTCGATTTCATCTTCCTCAAGCTCCCAAATAGCCTCCCTCTCAGAGTGATCTCTCAGAGTGATTAATCCACTGAACTTTGACATAAGGGATGGTACGCCGTCTTAGAATCTGATCCTTGCGATCCACGATACGCACAGAGTTTCTCATATGATAAATCCTTCCTCAACTGAATAGGCTCATAAGCTATAACATGACTGGGGTCTGAAACATATTTCCTCAGCATGGATACATGGAATACATTGTGAACACCAAATAAGATCGGGGCAGTGCTAAGCTGTATGCAACCTCCCCAACTCCATATCATAAGGAATACAACACCATCTCAGAACTTAATCCTTGCAGTCCACAATGTGCACAAAATGATCTTCATAGGTCAATTCTTTCTTAAGCTAAATTGGTTCAAGTTCTAACACATAACGGGGGTTTGAAATACACCTCCTCAGTCATAAAGATATGAAACACATTGAATACCCCAAAAAGTAATGAAGATAGTGCTAAACTATAAGCCACCTCCTATTCCTTGATCAACATCTCAAATAGCCCAATAAATTGAGGACTCAATTCACCTCTAAACACAAATCTCATCACGTCATTAGTTAGTAAAATTTCCAAATGATCTTCAACCTGAAATTTCAAATCTTTCTGTTTAACATCAACATAACTTTTCTATTAACTCTGAGCTACATGAATCTGCTTTAATTAATGATACTTTTCATAGTTGTTAAACCAGCGCAGTAATCAAAATTTTCTCTCTCACACTTCATCTCAATAAAATTTACACCTTTATCATAGACATCAAAATGAATCCATTTGAATATTGGCTTGGTAATCATTAAAATAAGAAATTTCACTAAGGGTATGAAGCTATACCAAGCACTTTCTAAATCCATTGCACAAGCTCACAATATATCATCAAAATCTAATTGGTTCATGCAGATTGTCCATCATATGTATTATGTCATCCGTTCTTAAGGTTAGTAAAACATCAGGTACTCTTAATTCCTTGATAAGACAGTTCTAAATTCTTTTGAATTAAATATAAGATAGTTTTCTTCCAATGCTCTCTCAACTCATAAATAGTTAAATGTGCCACAAAGCATTACGACACTTATTTCAATCATCATAACATACTAAGTTTTACTCTTAAATACTTCAAGCTAACATCAATGAATATTAAGTCAATCATTTAGGATATCTTTCATAATTATCATAATCAACTAATTTAATTTCTTTGAATAATATTGCCATCATTTAATCATCAGTATGATTAATTTATCTCCTTTATATTTATCAATAATACTACCATAACCAATCAATTTCTCTTGAATAGGTCAGTATATCCTTAATAAATAATGCAATTTAAATGATTCAAATTCTTGAATCGATTATTTCGTTACCAATGATTATCAAAATTATCTATAGATTATGCAATGCCATATCATGGCCAATTAATTTAAACCCTTCACATATCTCAAAGTGACTTCACCAATCTAGCTCAGATGGATACAAGACTTATAAGATCAATAAAGATTGAAATTGCACTTACCATTCGAAAGACATAATTAAAAATTATAATAATCTCTCTATGACTTGAAAGTGATAATAGATGTACCCTTAACCATAATCCATAACTGATAATAATCAAAAATAAATCATCTCCCTTCTATTTTCTTAACAATAATATGCCACCTATTGCTGAAAGATAATTTATCCATTCTGGAGAAAGATATCTACTTAGGAACTATAAAGAAAGGTACAATAAGTATGCATGATAAATTAATGAATAGATATCTTGATTTAGAAATCTATTAAAATATGAAAATCCCTATGAAATTCTTTATCAGTGAAATTTATCTTATTCTCATTATTGCTAAAATCTTTACTTTCTAGCATCAAAATAATTGATCATTTATAGCCAAAATCAGTTCTAAAGATTAATAGAGTCTACTGCTCTCGAAAACTTAAACAGTAATTGTCTCAGAACTTAAAATTTTATATTCTTTCTAAATGATCCATCATGATATAATATGCAGTCAACTATTTCATTAGCATCAATATCAACCATCTCCATATCTAGTAAATTAACAATCAGTTTTTGAATATGTAATATCCATAATAAAAGTTCTCTTAGTAAAATTCACTATATATTATCCATCCAGACTCAAATTCAGAAAGTACACAATTGTGATTGATCAAAAATATGAAATTAACTATTTCATTCCCAAAATATCATCAATATTAATCATTTCTATAATCGGCAGATTATCTCATAATCTTAACTTACAATATCAACAATGTAAGTTTTTCAAATAAAAATTCATTATATACATCCAATAGAATACAGAATCCAAATTTTCTATTTCATAATCAGCTAAATTTCATTCAAAGTTACAGTCATTGATACATCATTGATCTGTAATAAGATACAAATATTGGTGGATGTTCCTCATATGATATCTTAGTCATATTAGTCATCAATTGAAATTTTTCACTACTATGTTTATTCCATATATTCATCTATCTTTTCTTGCATATCCAATTAAAATTTCATCTCCCATATTATTTAAAGGTCTGAAATTGCTACGAATTATTTCCAACAAGTTAATGGAGTTAAAACTTCTAGAAGCCCCTTGACCTCCCTACTGATCAAGGCTACCAGCCAGGGAGCCCACATAATATCATGGCTTGCGATGGTTCATTCTCAATTTCTATCAATTTTGTAATTCAATTAATATCTTGATAAACTTTAAATTTCAAGCTTCCAAAGCATAATTCATGAAATTCCTTGAATGTCATAATTGTCTCAATGTCATCCTAGTATTTTGCCTAGAGTGTCATTATGCATATGTCCCTAAGATCATAACCTGGGTCCTGTGGGTTATGGGCCCACCACGCTTCCGCTGCGCACTCTGATGCTGCATGTCCTGCTTAGACTGCGCTATACCCGAGAGAGCTTGAAGCATCTCGGACTGGAATCGCTGGTGTTCAGTCCCTACTGGGTTGGCAGGGGCCATACCTCTAGTAGTTCCTTAACCCACCAGCTGATCAGCATTACCGCCAGAGAGTCCTCCTCATACTATTGGCTCCTAGAACGGCTAGCCATAACTATTTTCTGTTAAAATTAGATGTGGTTAATATCATCATAAACTAATGTGTCAGGTGTCTCTAAATATAATGTCATCAAAATATGTTCTCTACGTGTTATCATGTCAATATGTCGGTCCCTAGGGTCATAACCGTTATCATGTCAATATGTCCATGTCCCTAGGGTCATAACCTAGGCTCTGATAACACAAAAGTTGTCACGCCCCAGACCCAATATCGGGCTAGGGTGACAACCCACCGCATGCCGGCCACGCAAGGCGTCACCATATTTTTCAACATAAAGCACCATTATAAATAAAAACCAAGTCAAATACAATAAAAGTTTTGGGCTAACACCCTTACACACCTCAATAATAAAGTCTGGGCATCAAGCCCTACACATATGTAATTGGGGCTACAACAAAATAATGGTCTTGTTTTATTTAATAGTAGATCCATCACCCCACCAATCCATCTTCAACCTCGTGGCTCTGATAAAAACATTGTAAGAATTTTGTGGCTTAACTCAGTAAGTAAACCACGTTATACAGTCAAATCATAGCATAACAGTCAATAGCACATAATAATTTGCATGCTTAAACACTCCACAAATACTCAAACATGCAATGTAAGTAAACCCACTGTTTATACTCTCAATGGTAACTGTAAATATGACCCACGGCCCTGCAATATCTCAATAGTGTACCAACAGCATCCCCCTACTGAAAGGGTCGAAATACCATAGCGTACCAACAAGTATCCCCCCTACTGAAAGGGTCAAAATACCAGGGTGTACCAACAAGTATCCCCCCTACTGAAAGGGTCGAAATACTATAGTGTACCAATAAGTATCCCCCCTACTGAAAGGGTCGAAATACCAGGGTGTACCAACAAGCATCCCCCTACTGAAAGGGTCAAAATATCAGGGTGTACCAACAAGCAGAACACGTCCTCTAGACGTGTGTGTGGTATGACATGATAAAGGAGAGCCGCGGCGACACATAACAGTACCTCACATCACATGCACTCATCATATCAATAACAACTCAATATTGCATAAACAGTGGATTATACCTACTGAACAATTGCATGTAATATATCACATCAATGTCATAATAACTGCATCTCTCATGCATAGCATCCACATATAAAATCACAGCACATAAACAGCCATGTATTCATAATATTCATCTACTCATAATTTAGTCAATAACAGTTCTTCATGTCACAATTCACAATTTAAACATTCATGAATCAAATTATTAAATACTGATAAGGCTTACATACCTCAGTACGCAATCCAACAGGTATAAATAAGCTAATCAGATGTCTGAGCACCTACAGGATCATTTACACAATTAATTTATTAGAATATGAATATTAAATAACCCTTAGGATTTCTACCCAAACTAGTTCATGGGCCCTACTTTGGGCTCGAATATCTCCCACTATACAAACCCAATTGGGGAAGTAAAAATACCCCAAGAAACTAGAATTCACCCAGATTCTAGCCATATATTATTTTCTAATCCCGACCGTTACAGAGCCCAAAAACCAGCCCAAAATCGACTCACAGCATGGCCCAAAAGGCCTGAACCGGCCGGCCCAGCCGGCCCGGTTCAAACCATCTCCGTCCCGATCCCCTGTTTCAACCGAACAGGGGATGGGCACATAGCCGGCGGCCGGGGCCGCCGTCGGCCAAATTGAGAGTGGCCCGGCTACCGGTGGCCGGGCCAGAGCCGGCCGCCGCCAGCGGCGGCCGCCAAACACCCTCCCTCTCCCTCAATTTCTCTCAGCGTCATCAACTCACCCGTGCGGCACGGAGCTATGCCGGCGGCTCGACCGGCCCTTGGACGGCCGGACCTCCACCGGATGCACGCCAGCGCCGATGGAGGCGACAGGCTAACGCTCGGGCCCGGCGAGGCGGCGAGCACGCCGCCGGGCCCGAACCAACCGGCCGCGCGAGAGGAGGGCCAATTGGTCCTCTCTCTCTCTCTCTCCCACCACCACCCGCCAGATGCCTCCCCCGGCGCCGGCGGGGTCACCGGCCAAGGCTCAGGCCCGGCGAGGCGGCGAGCACGCCACCGGGCCTGAACCAAGGGAATCGGCCGGGTTCCATCTCTCCTTCTCGTGATCTCTCTCTCTGCCGCTGTCTCTCTCTCTCTCCCGCACTTTCTCTCTCTCCCACTGTCTCTCTCTCACACAGTCTCTCTCTCTCTCATGCTCGCTCTCTCTCTCTCTCTCCCGCTTGCTCTCTCTCTCTCTCTCACGCTGTCTCTCTCTCTCACGCTGACTCTCTCTCTCTCCCGCTATCTCTCTCTCTCTATGTGGATCTGGGAGTTTACCTGATGGGAAACGGATGCCAGAATGATGGAGGGAGTCCCCCCTCCATCACGTATTTAACCCCCCCAGTGCAATGCTTCGGTTTAAGGGTCCGGGCAAATGAAGCGTTCAGTTAAAACGAAGCGTTGCACTGCACAGTATCAGGCCTGAACCTGGTTCACATGAACCGAGAACCGGGTATTACAGCTTCCACTATCAACCAAAATGAGATGTACATCATAGTTGTTCATATTCAGAGATACAACTAGAGCATCATCATGAGGGTATTGTACCTCCCGAAGATCTTCGTCAGAGAAAGAGAGCTCATCAACTCCAATCTTCTTTGGTGGATTCTCCTCCTCATCCAGCCAATTTGATGAAGGACTGGCCACCGCTATCATATTAATGTTGCCAATGACTGGAGGATTCGGTAAAAGGAGCTGGCGAGGCTTGGGCAAGCGATTTCCTTCATTGTATGGCTCTGGTGCCCTCCTAAATCGGTCCAGCCTACCCCGTCGAATTAGTCGTTCAATCTCGTTCTAGAGCTGCCAGCAGTCCTTGGTATCATGCCCATGGTCTCGATGGAAGCGGCAATATTTAGTCATATCCCGCCGAGTCGCATTGCCCCAGAGAGGAGGAGGTCGAGGAATCTGGCGCTCAATCTCCATCAGGATTTGCGCTCTCAGTGCGGTGAAAGGAGTGTACTGATCAAACCTCCGAGCTGGGCTCCGAGTTTGATCTCGAGGAAGTGGTGGAAGAGCTCTCTGACGGCGAGGCAAGCTGGTACGATGGAAGGATCAATACTTTTCTAAACCCTTTGCCTCCTTCTTCTTCAATTGCTCGGCTCGGGCCGACCTCCGCGATTCTTCGACCCTGGCATACTTATCCGCTAAGGACATCATATCAGAGATGCTCTTCGGGTAATTAACCTCCAGAGCCAAGTAAAAATCTTCTTCCTTCGACACTCCTCCTGCCAAGGCAAACATGGCTACCTCGTGATTGAGGTGGTCGACTTCCAGGAGGTCCATGTTGAAATGACCAAGGTAATTCTTCAAAGATTCTCCCTCCTGCTGCTTGACTTCGGAGAGGGAATCGGACCTTCATCACTGGCGACAGCTGCTGACGAACTGGCTGATGAATAAACGGCTCAGCTCGTCAAAAGAATCAATGGAACCTGGCTTCAAGCTGTTAAACCAGGTTCTAACAGATCCTCTGAGAGTGGAGGAAAAGGCTCGGCAGAGGGTCGCGTCTGATGCTCCGTGGAACATCATGATGAATCTAAAAATACTCAGATGGTCATCGGGATTGGCAGATCCATGATATGGCTCGATGGCAGGGAGCTTTACATAGGGAGGGATCACTTCCTGTATGATGCCCTCAGAGAAAGAAATGCCCTACTCCGCTCTCGGTTGAGATGAAGGGGCTTGCCTAGCGGCGTCCAACTCGCAGCACCATTCCCGACGCATCTCTTGCATCTGCTGCCTAATCCCTTCATTCAGAGTGGTAGGAGGGATCAAGCGATGAGAAGACGGCAGCGGTGTCGAATCTTAAGAAGACACCGGAGAGAGAGAGAGAGCTCATCGAGACTTGAGTGGGCTCTTCCCCCCAGCCCACTGCGCGGGTCGGTGAAGATAATCTGCTGCCTCAGGCAGATTAGAAGAAGAGATCGCTGGTGGAACAGGAGTAGCTGCCCCTTCATGAAGCTGCAAAGCAGGGGCAGCTGGACGGGAAACCCCCTAGAGTCCCTGGACCAGCTAGGTCAGTGCCTAGACTTGCTGAATCAGGGTAGCGAACTGGTCCAGCATCGCCGCCACCGTCGGCGATGAAGGAGTCTCAACTAGCGGCGGTAGCAGTGGCGCTACACCGCTGATTGGATTAGGCCTTTGAGAGGTGGCCTGATCTTGAGCATCAGATGTGGCTCTCTTCTGATTGGCCATTAGAGGATTCTTCTTCTGGTTTTGAACCTTGTCTTCTGGATTACAAGTTTACGGGACTTGAGGCCCTCCTTCTAGCACCAATCTGTTGCTGCGGAGATCTGCTCTCCGACTCGGGTGTAGCTTGACTCTAGATCTGGACGCTAGTCTCTCGCTCGGATGGGACCTGCAAGATAGTTCTCACGTAGAGAGTGTCTGGGGTGGCCCTCTGCGGAAGACCCTCCGACGCCCAAATCAGTGAAAATTCATAGCAAGCAGATATGAGGAGAAGACTTTCGCAGAAGAGTTCCTCAAGGTGAATGGCCTCTCGAGAACTTGGAGCTCTACTCAAGCTTCCATGGAGTTTTCTTAGTTAGAGTGTCAATGGAAGCGTACCTGAAAGACTTCAGAGCTGGGGTATTTATAGGCGATCACCTGATTTCTTGGGCGCGTCATAGGGGGTTCGAAAACTGTTAAGATTCAAATCAGATTCGAATCAAGTTTGTTGCAGGGCCGGTAGGATCCGTATCTAGTTAGTTAGAGGATCGACGGCCATGAGAGTTGGTTGATGCTTTGAGATTCGACAATTCTGTAGACCCTAGGTTATTCTGTAGGCCTTAGGCCACTTCCAGCATCATTTGCATAATTTTTCGCTGGAGGTCTTATTCAATTATTACGGCTTAGAACTCTCCCGTGTTTGGTTTCGCAAAGGTGTTTAAATGCCTTGGTCTGGCCAGGGCGTAGAGATAATTCAGTTTGCCGAGGCGCGAGAATAGCTCGGTTTGAGGCATGAGAATGGCTCGGTCTATCGGAGCGCGAGAATAGCTCAGTTTGTTAAGGTGCGAGAATAGCTCAGTTTGTTAAAGCACGAGAATAGCTCAGTTTGCTGAAGCGACTGGGCTTCGCTGAAGGTGATTCGACCCTGCTGTTCTTCGGATGTGACAGCTGTCCGATGGGATGTTAAGATTGGTCTTGATCGACTATCTTGGATGGCACGAACATTAATGCTATGATAATTTTACCTCTCATCATGACCGAATAATATTATAATTAATTTTAAATTTAATAATATAAAAATAATAAAATATTAATATTAATTCAAATAATAAATTAAAAATTTAAAAATCAAATTAGATCGGTTCAAAACCCAACCGGTTTAATAATTTTTTTAATTTTTATCAGATTACGTAAAAGTTAACTTTATAATAAAATTGGACCGAGCTGATGATCAATTTCTGGTTAAATCATTCGATCGATCGACTGCTTGCCCAATATTTACCCAGTAGTCTCACCAATCACAAAGCAAAATAAATAGGTAAATAATAAAGAATAATACTATTCATGTTATTAAAATAAAATAATAAAATAATCAAATGTAGCACTTCAAAAATAGCTCGAGCATTAGAAATTTAAATTCACATTTCAATAAAAAATCTACAACAAGCAAGCAAACTAAGAGCAAGATTGATCCATGATTAGAAAAATCAATCATAATAATTATCATTATATTAAAAAAATTGGGATTATTATTAATAACAAGAATATCAAGTTACAACCTCTTTTTAACCCAAAAACCAAAAAAAAAGGGGCACCATACAACGAAGTGTTGGTAATTAAATATCACAAGCTAATGAATCATATTATTTTTCAATAATTTACAAATTATATTACTATTAATGAAAAATCTAAAATAAGTGGAGATATTGCATACCTCGAGCTTAGAGATTCTTTAAATGTTTTTCGATCTTATTAGTTTATAAAAAATAGCTTTTTGCATGTATCAAATAGGTGCAATTTAATTTGTTTTGATCAAAGTAGTTCCACAATTGCTTAAAAAAATTCAACTTTCTTCTAATCATATTTTTCTTCTATGTTTATTAAATAATATTAAAGTTCTTAATTCAAAAGGTCATGTGATTTGCTTAATATGGTTATAAATAAGAAATGGCATAAATATTACTAAATATTATGTAAAGCATTGATGCAGAAATTTTTTTTTTTTGCTTGTATTAATTGTATATATACTTTTTTGTGTCAGAATTTTTTTAATTCGAAGAGATAAAAGCTGGAAGACATTGAGAGGGGACAGGCAACCCCCCTTCCCCACCTACTCTTATTTCTAAAATTATAAAAAAAATCTGTCATGCATAGAAATTAACGATCTTATCTCTATTCTCTCCCTCACCCACCTCTTGTCCGTTCATTGAGATGTAGTTGCCATCAATAGCAATCTAATGTCATAAAGATCTTCAATTATTGCTTTTTTTATTGATGATTTTTTTTTATCAAAATTATTATTAATTTCAAGCATGCATAATTTTGGTTACATATTGGGGATAATATGGTGTCAACTTAACAAAGAAAAAAATAAAAATTATAATGATGTCTATAAAAAAAGACATGATTATTGAATTCATAGAATTTATAAATTTATTTAAAACTTATGAAATTTTTATTATAAACATTCTTCGTATAATTCTTTGTGCACATCAATAATTATTATTACATTATATTAATAATAATAATGTTGGGATTGAAAAAATAATATAAATTAGATAAATCATAGCATTATCGATATCAAACTATTTTTTTAAATAAACATATAGATTTATCTTAGAGTTATTGTTCATGAAGCTAAAATTCTAACATTAAGTTCTAAACTCTAACATGTCCACCAATTTAAGAAAATTAAACAGCACCTTTAGCTTGTGTTTGGATGGAAAGAAAAAATAGAAAAGAAAATTAGAATGAAACTTGTTTGGATGAAGAGAAAGTAAGAAGAAAAAAAATTAAAAGAAAAATAGGAAGAAAAAAAGTAATGGGCTCTACCTAAAAATTTTTTTTCCGAAATCGATGGGTGCCATTTCATTTTTTTTTTCATCCAATATTGACCCTTTCAAGAAAAAATGGATGTATTTTTTAATCTTTGTAACAAGGGCATTGTTGTCATTATAAAATATCAACTTTTCTTTCTTCTTTATTTTCATTCTACTCATCCAAATGAAAAAAAAAAAAACATTTTTTTCTTAACTTTTTTCTTTTCTTCATTTCTTTTCCTTTATTTTCTTTTCTTTCTACCTTTCTCTCCGTCCAAATTCCAAACATAGCATTAAACTCTAGATATGATCTAAACCTAGCTTTAATCTATTACCCTCTACTTAAATATTTCTATAATACTTAGTTAATGATGTCAATAATATTATTTGTTGGAAAAAAAGTTCTTATACTGTAATTTTTTTAATTAAAAAACTTGTTATTGTAAACACTCGGTTGCCACTTGCCATGCTCCGTTACGACGGCAGGCGCGGTTCTTTCTCATTATGATTTATGACGCGCTGTGGCCCCACCGTCTCTTTAATTTGAATGACGTCCATTCGGCACGGTCGCAGGCAAAGCTCTCTTATGACCGTTCTTTTGCGATGAAGCATCTCTTTGCTCTCCTATCCATTCCTCTTCCCCTCTCCTATTCGTATAAATATTAGTTTCAGTAGATGCCGTATTTCTGAGCTTCTGATCCAATCCCATCGTTTCAAGATTGTCGGGCTTTTGCTCCCCCCACCTCCCATCTCTTCCTTCTCCGCGCATCAAAAAGCCCTTTTCGTGGTGGATTCTTTTTCTTGTATTTCTATGTTATATTTCTTGATTAGTTTTCCCCCCTTTTTTTTTTTTTCTCCTTTAGATGTAGAAAGGAGACACCAATAGTTTGGGTTTCTAATTTGAATTTTTGAGTTCTGCCATCCGTTTTATTGATGTTGATAACCTTTACAATGACGAAGAGAGAAGGAAAAAAAAGAAAGAAAAAAGAAAGATTATGCTTAGGTTGGTTCCGGTCAATCGACTTAATCCAATGGGATCACAGCTTAGGTTGGAAGCGCCCGCCCCTCGTTTTTTAATTTTTATCCCTGATCTTTTCCTGGGCTTATCGTATAATATATACATGACCACATTCCTGACCGACTTCGTTTCCAGACTCCTCTTTTCTTCCAAGGGACTCCTCTTTTCTTCCAAGGAAGTGGTAAATATGGATACCAACAAGAAATTAATGTGAATCCTGATATTGGATTTCTAAGGAATGTCTCGCGGGCCGAAAAGATCATAGCTTTTCACCTTCTTTTTGGATGGGAGGGAACGAAGGGGAGGAAAAAGGAAAAGGAGAAAAAAAATATATAAGTTATCTTGAGAATGAAAGAAAGAGTTATTCGTTTGTACAAAAAAAAAAAATAATAATAATAATATATATATATATATATATATATATATATATATATATATATATATAGATAGAAAAGAAAGGGAATTGAAATATTTTTTTTTTAAATTTATTAACCCTTAAAATTCGAGGCTAAACTCTTTCTCAACGAGATAAATTTATTAACCCTTAAATATGAGGATAAGTTAAGGAAGAGAAAAGTTTTACGTTATATTTTTTTTTTAAAGATAAAATAATATTTTATTTTTTATTCTTCATTTTTTCGCTTCTTCCACGATTCATTTCTATTTTAAAAAAAATATAATTATCACGTAACTTTTTTTTTTTTCTTTATTCAAACAAGATAATTGATATCATCTTTCTTTCCCTTTCATTCTTTCCAAATAAGAAAAGAAAAACTCTTCCTTTCCCTTTCTTTCTCTTCCATTCCTTTTCTTTCTTTTACTCCCCCCTTCGTTTCCCTTCAAAATCCAAACAAAGCCAAAGATTTACTTTGAATTTCAGAATCTATTTTCTATGAATTAAGAAAATAAGAAAACAGCTTGGGGATATAGTGGTATGGGGCAGAGCGATGGGGACCAATGATCATCGAATCCAGTAGTTGTCCCGGGACTCATTCTATGGGACCTCGATTTCAGGACATCATCCATTTCATTTTAAAAAATTTCAGCAGCTGAAACTTTCTAGCAGAATCCAGGAGATGAGATAGCAGCCTTCTGGACCCGACCGTTCCCTTGGTCCCACCCGTCCACCCTCCATGGAGGTTAATTGGAGGATGCAAGGCCAACAGCTGTGAAGGCTCGATTCAAGTTGTGGCGGCATTCTGCCAGGAAATAATTCATATACAAGTGTAGATGAGTTCTCTTTTGCCACTCCATAGATTGATGCATTCATCATGTCAAACAAACAAATTACTCAAATTCATAGAAACAAAGAAGAGCAACATATCTTGCAGAGAACATGATCAAGCTTCCAGAATGTATTTTCTTCTTGCCCTTAGATTCCGTAATTATAATCCTTTCAAATGATGACATAAACCGAGCCACCTAGTCGGCCGCAAAGCATGGTAAAAATAATCACTTCTTCAGTCCTGTTGGTTCCCGCATGGTCCCATTCAGAGGGTTGATGGAAGCCTAAACTGACATCCCATAAACCTGCTGCAGATGACTTGCAGAAATCATTCTACCAGATATCAACAATAATAAATATCTCAGCCTGCTGAGGGTGATTTGCAGGAATCACTCCACTAAATATCAAGAATAGTACGTGACCCAAGGGTGGCTCTTAATATTAGTATGTGCCCTAAATTCAATCGGATTAGATACTAGTTTGTACACATTTCTTTATGAATACAAATCAAATTTATTGATTTCTTTATCTATCCGGATGTAATTTATATATATATAAATATATTTAACCTGTAAGATAAAGTCCAAAAGAATGCGAACTGTGCATATGGAATTTGTAATATAGATTATAAATTGTGAGATCCAAAATTGCACATTATGGTTCGATTCTTTAAACTTCCCTAGTCGATGCGTAGACAGGCCGTTGAGACTAGCACACATTGCATATCTTCACCCTTATGGTGAGTAGTTGATCTTGCAAGCTGAAGTATGAAGATACTTGGATATGATGTGTGGATGTTCGTTATTGTAACGATGCATTGGATGACCCGCACAGAGATCCCATATGGATATTCTATATAATATCATGGTTGATCTCTGATGACGGTGGTACGAGTGATCCTTTGACTTGAGATCTTCATTGCACCTAATGTGTCGAATATCATGCTTTGACGACATGCAAACGTCGCTCTAGTCACGGATGGCAAATATGGTGTCGATTGGGTATGATATGAAGCACATGAAGTAGTGTTTGATCAAGATAGGATTCGTCTCCCTTGATAGAAAGGGTTATATTCCATGACCACTTGATGGATTAACTGTTAAATCCTTGCAAGGTTGAGTTGGAATTCGAAATGGTTTCGAAGTTCTAATTCATGAGTCAATTTTTTGTGATCAAGTAAACAAAGATCAATTATATGGTTGACACATTCCATACCACTGATTGATCTGGGATATGTGATGAAGGGATTGACTCGTACGGTAACCGTTCATGGACATGTGTTGATGACCACGTCAACAAACCTTTAACACTTAGGTGGTCATGATGCTTTGCTAGAGGCCGCTCATGATCTATAATCATAGATTCTTTGACTTAATCAAAGAGTTGATTTGGTTAAAGAATTGACTTGGACAATGTGTTGATCAAGTCATCCTTAAGGTCAATATTAGGGACATGATTATTACCAATGTGTCAAGGGACCTAATGGGTCACACGCATTAAGAAGATTTTGGATGAAGTTAAAATGGGAATTAAGTTGGACTTAATTCAAATTAGATAACCAATTAATTAGGATTGGGTTTGACTCAATCTTAATGAGAGAACATAAAATTGATGAATAGGATTCATCATAGAGAAAAGAATTTTGTGTTCAAGAAAGAGACCTTTTATACATGAGATGTACATATAAATTCATTAATTAGGCTTGATCCATGTGATGGATGGCTTAGATTAATTAAGATTAATAATATGGTATTTAATTGGGTCCATATGATGGCATGATTTGATTCGTGAAAACCCAATTAATCCGAGGGCTGAGATCGTGCCACGTGGAGGATGGATCAATGCCCATGTGATGGACATGACCTATCTCCACGTCATGGAGGAGGGAACCCCATAATTTGGGGCATCCTCATGAAGCCAAATTCAAGGTTGCGACGTTGGTTTCATGAGATAACCAATTTCCTAATTTTTAGGGATGTGGTTAGGTGGTTGTAACCCTAACATCATTATGATAACAAATATCCTAAATTTGCAAATTATCTTAAATTTATTAGGATAATTTGTTATCAACTTGATATGGTTGAATGGTTGGGTGTTGAAATAAAATTCCATGGAACCTACAACCTCCTTTTTATTTTCATCCCCTTCAAGAAATATGCCTGACTCATCCTTTTTCTCTCTTTTGGATGTCTAACATCCACTTTCTCTCTCTAAAACATCCTTTCTCTCTCTAGAACGTCCCTCTCTCTCTTAAAGACGTCCCTCTTTCTAGGTTGTTGAAGGAAGAGTTTATCTTGATCAAGAAATCTTTTCTTTCTTGGTTGATCAAGATTTGGTCTTGATCAAGAAATCTTTTCTTTGATAAATCAAGATTTGATCTTGATCAAGAAATTATTTTTCTTTGATAAATAAAGATTTGATCTTGATCAAGAAATATTTTTTCTCTTGATTGATCAAGATTTGATCTTGATCAAGAAATTGTTCTCTCTCTGATTTGAAAAATCAATTAAAAAGAAAAGAGGCGCTAGCACCCCTCGCAAGAAGGTTATCATCCAATTCTCAGAGGACATCATCCAAAGATCTTCGTGGATTGCCATTAGAGGCCGGACGCGTAGACGGCTAGTGGTAAATCGTTTACCGGCTTCATCGGGCTTCATCCCCAATAAAGAACACAGGTATGATCTATTATTAAATCATGTGTTATTTCTTGTTAATTGAATCTGTTCCCTGAGGATCTTGGGCTTTGGGAATTAAATTTCGTATTTATTTTTATCTTCCGCTGCATGTTATTTAAATTTGATTCATATAAAACATACGAAATTCCCTTACACTTAAATCATAGTACAAATAGCATAGCACCTAAGCAAGGTTATCTTGAACAAGCTGTCATAATTTCATGACTCCAGGTTTTATAGCATTCAAATATTCTAAAAGATGAATGCATCACACGCATGGGGGCTGATCTTCCCCTGTACCAGGGCAGCACGGAAAGAATCTGTCTTTTGACTTCCATTTTCTTCCACTTCAACACAAAAAATATCAAAGGGCTAACTGCAACTATTATGACAGATCGCACCAAATAGGTCAAAAAAAAACAGACACATCAGTAACCAGCAACTAAACCAGACACAACGAAATCATAGCAAAATATGATGACTTGTGTAGCCAAACAAAGCAATTTAAGTACGTGCGTTTGCATCAACAATCAACTTCTTGTGTGAATATCAAGAAGAACTAGCACATTCTTATGATGAGTTTGCATCAAGAATCAAATTGTTGTGTGAATATCAAGAAGAACTAGCACATTCTTATGATGACTCTTTAATCTTCAAACAGGTCCCCCTTCCCAGAACAGCTTTCATCTTCATCATTGCTCGTCAAACAGGATTTTATCAATGATACCATCATGAATTGGAATTTCAGTGTCTGCCTACGTGAATCATGATTTAAAAGAGCCATACAGTCAAGGGGGGTGCTTGCTTGCAGTTGTTGCTGTTTCTGTTAGGGTAAGAACATCTTGTAGTTGACTATTGATTGCCAAGAGGAATTTGTTTAATCCTGCCAGTGTCCTCTGAAGATCAAAATAAAAATGTCAGGTCCATCAGCAGAAAGTATAACAGTATTTCTTCCAAGCTGTGAAGGACAACCTTGCTGCATCTGAAGTATCTGTGCCAGCAAAGCATCCTCAACACCCTTCAAATAATGTTTTTCCATGCTCATGATGACACTTGAGGATAATCTTAGGACAACTAGCAGGATACAGGTGTTAGTTTACTAAATGTTCCGCTGTTAATTTGAAAAGAAGAATATTTCCAGAATTCCTGGATTTTCAACATTTTTTCAAGAAAGCAGGTACCAGTTACACCCATCACCAAATCAAAAGCTATGTTTAACAAGAACAGATCAAATTTCTCAATTTAAGAAAAAAAAATGTTGATAAGAAAACGATCACAAACAGAAAAATGCAAGTTGTATAGCGGTTACATGTCTTGACTTGCCACCATGAAAATACAGTTGAAATAATAGTATATCTATACAAGGAATGAAAATTTTTTAATGGCAGTAACTGCAAAACTTACCACCATGTGATTCCTCAGGGTTACTGCACGCTACTATGACTCATCATCTCCAATAAGAACTCAAAAATTCATGTCATTGGTGGAAGTCAAAGATCATAGATATGCTGCCACATTAGAAAGATCAAGTGTGGCAGACAGGAATGACTTAAAGTATCTCATAAGTCATGAAAACAATGCCAACACTTGGGCAAGATGCCTCTATACAAGCCTCGAAAGCCTTCAGTACAAATTATGCTCAAATAGAACACGGCATGAAAGACACTTGATTATGTGGTGTCTAATGGCTGCACAAGGTAGTCAGATCAAGACTGAGGTGGAAATTCAATTTCATCAACCGGTAGAAAAACACGAGCATATAACTACATTAAAAATAAAATCAAAATCAAGTATTTTATTATGCAGGATGATCTTTAAGTCCAGCTAGCAACTGGTCTGTGAACTTATTGATAGTCAACCAAGAAAGATGACAACAAAATGAGATCATGATATCAAATATCGAGAAATTTCTGCATCTGATCATGTATCGTACCAGCAGTTCGTAGCGCATAAGCAATAAGGCACGCCTGAACAGTCAATGAATGTATCATTTTAACTTGGTCAATGATCTCTCAGTTATAATAAGAGAGGCCCAACATGTCATGCTGTGGTCCATGGATGCCAATGTTTGTGAACCAGATCCTAGTAGATGGAAATCTAGCTAGGGAAATGCACTTGATTTGGAATCTTCTGAGAGTTTCAAACCTACACCCACTTCCACAACAACACTTCTATACTAAAAGTTTCTTCTAAATATCCACTTCCCCTCACTCACACCCACACCTGCTCCTAAATCTAGCAACCAAGAACCAGATTCTTAACGAATAAAGGAATAACCGGACAATAGTCTGTAATAAAGAGAGAAAAAAAGAGAGAAATATTCCTATTAAAAGGGGAGAGGAAAAACTTGATGGCTGATATCAAGGAAATAGTCCTAAAAAGATGTAAGCATCCCATTTTAAACCTTGCTTATTGCTGAGAAAACAGAAGCTACATTCTAAACCCTATTCGCAGGTTACACGGCCACAAACTTGGCTTTCATAAGAGATCAAGGAAATATCTCTCTCATCTCAAATGGCTGTCATTTTGGAGACTAAGCATCCCGTCTTAAACCTTGCTTATGGCTGAAAAAGCAGAAGCCACATTCTAAACCCCATTTGCAGGTTACATGGCCACAAACATGGCTTTTGTAAGAGATCAAGGAAATATCTCCCTTATCTCATATGCCTGTGGTTTAGGAGACCAAACATCTTCCTCCTCAAAAACATGTCATATATGCCAGATTCCAATATTTGAGGCAAAATGTTCATGGTTGACATGAATGGCCAGAGGTCCCCAGATCTCTGAGTATTTACATACCTTGCATGTTTTGAGAAAAACAGAGACACACAAGCTCTAGTCCAGGAAAGTACTCACAAATCACAATGGTCCATATCATGTGCCTAATACATTCAGATTCCAAATTAAAGGCTACAGTATCTACTTTTATGTGGTTGACCTACCAAAGCTGACACTGCAATTGGGCTTTAGTTGAGCCAAAAACTACAACTTCAATGGTAATCAACATTAGCAGGATGTTGGTTTTTTTATCATCAATTTAATAGTTTCCCTTGCTTATCAGTTTATTGTGAGATTACAAGGTCTTGCATTATCAAGTCCTTGTGGCATCTCTCCACTTCTCTTCTTGTCACTTTCGTGATTCGACGCTTGCTGATCCAAAACTCGTTAGCGCCATGTTAAAAAAATATATATATATCTTCAATATAAATAATTTATATTCAATGCTGAATTAAAAGAACAGAAACAGCATATGGCTTACGTCCACTGCAAAGTTGAAACTGAGATTCCACTTCTGGTCCATCAGACTTCGAGATACATGCTCACCATCACATGATAAGGAGTGCATACCAAACTTGTGATGTATGAAACATGGACACAGATATAAGATACGAATACAACATCATATGGATTTATTAATATAAGAAATCTTGAAAAACATGGGATATGATACCACTAAGACACGTAAATGAATGCACCACATCACATGCATATACTTTCACAACTATATACACAAAATATGCTATTGAATGCATGAGAAAAAAGCATATATAAGATATAGTAGGTTATCATATATTTTATACTTTATATAACAGCATCAACTTTTACAAGCTTGTCATTTAGTCATCATTCAAATCTATGTTATCATACTTCATATTAAAATATGACCATACTCTGAAATTGACCATGCAGTTTTAGAAAGTTAACTTCACAAAAAAAAAAAGGAAGAAAATGCCCTCCAATTTTCTGTAGGTATCGGAAAAGTATCCTAAATATATTGAAGAAGTATCCAAAGGCTTAAAAAAAACCATATTAAATAGGATGCTTAACATAATTATCAGATACATATCAGGGAAGTATTCAACAAAAATTAGCATCTTTAGCATCCGATATTTATCTGATATAAATGAGGCATGTGATGCGAAATATCCATCCTTTTTTTAGCTTTCAAGGAAGGGTAAAAAGTAACATCTCAAGGAATCCGAGTCTCCTGTGTCCACTTTGTAGAAAGCCCTTTAAAGCAACATCTCAAGGAAAAGATATTCTAAAGTAACATAATTTCAAACTGAATCAATGCAACAACCAATGGTCTATTTCTTACGGAAGGGAACAGAGTATTGTAATCTACAAATGTCATTGTGCAGTCCAATTAATTTTGAAAATACTCTTGGAAATATGCACTGCATCTATAGAATTTCATTCACTATCAGCATTTTAACACATTCCTATGACTGGTTTCCATCTACTCACTCGTTCTTTTAAACCTCCTTTTTATGTCAGAAGCAACTTGTGGATTTCACCTTGTCAAATTGTCAATCGCTTACCTGTTGATGATGCGACGCCAGAAAGACTCCAGCAAGCCAAGCTAACAAAGACTGCACCATCATGTGGCCTGTTTCCACACAATCAAAATCCACTTATCAATACCAATCAGGCAATGGAAAGAATAAATTTTCAACACACAAAGATCCAAATTATATTTAATCAAAGTGCATGCATGTCACCTTTATAGTTGCCAATGGGATCTCAAGGTTTCATACATGGAAAAGCTGATTACCATGCTAGGTCCAACCCCCTGCAGGTAACCAATTGTCAATGTCAATCCAAAATGATTACAAAACACTAAAGTCCAAACTGAAATAAATTGCATGGATACTTTACCAGTAACGTTGCTCCTAGACCTTTATATAGCCCTTTTATACCCTCATCTCTGCAGATGGCATAGAAAGCATGTGAAATGCCTCTATTATATATAGTTCTCATCTGCAAAATTTCATATCGCACAAATTCATACTACATTAAAAATATCTGCAATTCCTGCTCTAAATAACAATAAACAAACCATGTAGCACATTAAAAACACAAAGTCCTGCAATAGTGAAGATATTTATGCCTTTGCAGCAATAAGAGAAAATGAATTAGATAAAACATTAAAAAAAAATCCAAGAAAAAGCATAGAAACAAGGCAAATAAAATTTGTGCTTTATCAATCAATGGAGGTTGAAGATATTATAATAGAAGATTTGGTTATTCAATGCACTTCAGAACAATACCCAAGTCAATGAAAATAAGTCATCAAGTCCAACTAAGGCTAAGGCTACACAACCTAGGAGCATCAGCCTATACTCTGGCTAACCTGGGCTATTTTCCATCATCGCTAGATGTCCAACACTTGTGCATACATCTTTACTATCTTCATTTGTCATATTTATCCAGTGATTTGACAATGCAATTGAGAAATTTTGTGATTATTTGAGAACATTGGCACACCTACTAGGGCCCTAACATGAGGTACTTGATCTATATTTAAGAAATAGTGTGGAGATATAGATTGGAAAGCATGAGAAAAACCTTTGAAAAGACCAGTACTAATAAGGATGCAGGCTTAAGAGATTAATGGGAAAGGAATGGGATCACCTAGTGAACTATGATTGCTGGGAATGAGATATATTACTTATATGAACAACACATAACATACTCCAATATTTGCAAATGAATGTAAATTTCATAGCCATTATAATAGAAGCAAAAGAGACTTGAAGACACTATTTGCTAGAAGAATAAATTCAGACCAAGTCAAATTGAGATGCAGAAGGTGGAACAAGCAATTCAAGAGAATCAAGCTATGAAAAACCAGACAAAAATAATGCTCTAATATATCTTTAGAAACACATACAAACTGCTTGAATGATTAAAATGCGGGCATAAAATGGACTTATGGCAACATGATGGAGGAATACATTCATTAGATGTCCTTTTTTTCCCCAAAAAAGGAAAGTAGACCCAAAGGCTTTACAACATAGATGAATCACTCAATACAAAAGGCTATCCATCATCACGTTACTAACATAAGCAAGAATTGTAATTTCTATATGACAGCTAAAACTATAGTGACTGTGAGTCCAATGGCAGATTGTCTACGATCCACATAATGACTACTACATACTTAAGCAATTACTATATATCAAGGCCAAATCACAAAATTCTTAAATGGGAATTTCATACAAATAAAAACTATGGAAAGAGTACTTCATAACAGTATCATGCATAAGCTTCTACACGGCTGCAAACAGTATCATCGCCCAAAACAATGTTAACTAAAATTTTCATGGATTCAAACCCTTGGAGAGAGAACAATAGAGCAAATATTTTGTTCCATTTTGTATATCTGGGAAACTAAGAAGCTGTCCCTTTAAATATAATTGCTAAAGTTCAAACTAATAAATGGATGGCTACCTGACCTGTCATATGAATTGTCAGACTACTTGTGCAGCAAGATGAAAAGAATGCCTCTCTAGACCAGGAATTAACTACAGAAACTGCAAAAGATGAAAAGAATGGAGGGATAGAATTAGAAATCACAAGATCCAGTTAGCTGACAAGCCAGTGCATATCTCTCCAGCAAGTTTTCGTACTTACATGCTTGTAACGTTCATAAGCATAAAAGCTAATCAGAAATAAGGTGACCATGAGCAATAGTAACCAAATTTCCCTTCCAGAATGCTCTAAACCCTTCCCTCGTAAACAATGCGAGAAGCCTCACGCCATGCATATGCTAGCCTTGCTTAGAGTCGCAACATCAGAATGCATGCCTTGCACCTACAAAACAAAATGCCACATAACCAGTTACTGGTCTGAAAGAATAGGTTTTGCACAATGGAAAACCAAAAAGACTGGATTGTACCTCTACAAGACCAACCTATACAGATTATCTGAGAATAAACCACGAGCTTTCGGGTCCTTACACAATGATAACAGAGAGGTTGGATAATTGGAAGTAGTGTAATGGATCAGAAAAAGAGAGACTAAAAAGGAAAGTGCGACCAGCCGAAGATCTCGATATAACAACAACTTCTGGGTGGAGTTGTGCCATGGGTCAACCTGTGGTGCGTTTCTGACTTCGTGGACCGCACTTTGACCAACAGAAAGGGCTCACCTTCTGTTCCAAAGGTTAGCATCTGATCTTTTGATTCGATCCATATTCTGCCCCATTGGTGAAACGGTCGATCCCCTTAGGCAAGGGGACTGTTGTAGTACGCATGAGCAGGAATGAGATAAGTTCCAGAGTTTGAGCATTGAAAGAAAGTTCCAACCTGGCAAGGATGTAATGATCCGGGCCCGACCGCAGCACCCACGAGTTTGTTTCATTACAAGAAAGCAAGACTTCAAGGTCCACACCAATTTGGGCCACCATAACCCAAAAGGGATCCAATTGGTACTTATCCATCTTTCTTAACTTGTTATAAACCATACAACCAATTCCCAATTTTTCGATGTGGGACTATTGGGAGGGATCACAATCTACCCTCCTTACAGAGGGGACGTCTTTGTCGTCAGGAACAATTAATCATAACCATCAGGCAGACAGGATTCTAGAGGTAGCTCACATTCCCTATGGATGTAGTACTTTATCCTGTGTGGCACTTAGTTCCTATACTTTCGACTGGTGCGTGACTCTGATACCATATTGTAACGATCCGGTCCTGCAGCACCATGAGCCTGTTTCGTTACAAGAAAGTAAGATGGATAAGGTCCACACCAACTTGGGCCACCACAGTCCAAAAGGGATTCAATTGGTACTTGTCGATCTTCCTTAAATGATTATAAACCATATAACCAACTCCCAATTTTTCGATGTGGAACTATTTAGAGGGGCACCACAAAGGCCAATTTCTCTTTTGAGCCTTCAAGAATGGCAGCATGCTGGTCTTATACAAAGCTGTCTAGCCTGGCGAGGTCAATTCCTCTATCAAGAAAACCAAGGCTGAGTCTTGGCTCGATCACCAGAGAGGTCTCTTTTTAGGAGGTGGAGAGCATTGTGAAAGAATACTCTTTCTTCTGGAAGAGGTTTGTCGTCATGCGCCGGCTGTGCTATCACGCACTTCTTGGATGATCGGTGATAGAGCGTCAGTTGATGTCCTTCAGGATACGTGGTTAGTTGATCTTCCATTGTCTCAATGGCCCACCTTTGTCAGTGCAGATATCCCTAGTGGCTTGAGAGTCTCTGACCTTTTTGTTCATGATCACATGCCTGGCATACTTCTCTTATAACCACTTTGTTTGGTGTTGAACTCCATCGGCGCATTCTCTCCATCCCTCTCCTGTCGGATCACACTTTGGACACTAGATTATGGAGGAGATCCTGTTTGACTCGTGCTCCGATCAGGGATCTCATGCAGGATTACAGGCCGCAGACCAGCCGTACTTTGGATGTGTCTTGGATTTGGAGGCTCCCCATCCACCCTCGAGTACGGCTATTCATTTGAAAGGTGGCTTGGGAATGCCTTCCTACTTGCTCCCTCCTCTCTAGGAGGGCATGAAGATCCAGCCTACATGCCCGTTATGTGGTACTGAGGAGGAGACTATTGACCATGCTATTTTTACTTGTACTAGAGCGAGATTGGCTTGGCAGATCGTGGGTTATTGTTCATAGAATGAGAATAGTGCCCTGTCTTGCACCTCCTTTCTGACTTTGCTGCGGCAGGAGATGAGGAGGGATACAGATAGGCTGAGAACTACAGCTGCCTACTTGGCTTATCAGGTTTAGTTGTCTCGGAACCGGCATATCTTTACTACTGTGATTGACCCTCCCTGTAATCCCCTAGATTTCTCAACTGCTCGTGAGTTATCACGAGGTCAGATGATAGACTCTAGATATTTGAATTCCAAGTATATCTTAATTGCTCGTGAGAGTTATCACGAGATCAGATGATAGACTCTAGATATTTGAATTTCAAGTATATCTAATTACAGAGTTCCTTGATTTGGGGACTCTGCAATGCCTATAAAAGATGATGTGGAACCCTTCTTCCCATCATACTGAATGCCCCCTTCTCATCATCTTCTCGTGCGGACGTTTCTTCCCCAGCGCGCCTGCCTCTGGTAAGTCCCTTGTCCATGCCTGGGAGAGAGGAGGTTAGAGAGAGAAAGTTTTAAAAAAAAAATTCGGAGAATAGGAAGGAGCCGGGTTACAGAACCCAGCTCCCTCCCCTTTCTCTATGTATCGACGCTGGTTCAGGCCCTGCGGCGTGCCCGCCGCCTCGCCGGGCCTGAGCCCCGGCCGACAACCCCACCGGCACCGGGGGCGGCGTCCGGTGGGGTACCGGAGAACTGTGAGAGAGAGAAGAGGGCGGAGGAGGGAGAAAGAGTTGATATGTGAACGATTCACCGCCGGTCCGATCCTTGGTTCGGGCCCGGCGGTGTGCTCGCCGCTTCGCCGGGCCTGGGCCTTGGTCGGAGACCTCCACCGGTGCCGGGCGTGCGTCCGGTGGAGGTCCGGCCGGCCGTGGTGGCCGGCCGTGCCGCCGGCGTGATCCTTAGCCACGGAAGACAGTGAGAGAGAATGAGAGGGATAAGAGAGAAATTGGAGAGAGAGAGGAGGGAAGGTCGACCTCGGTGATGGCCGGCTTTGGTCCGGCCAACGGCGGCCGGACCGATGCCAATTTGGCCGGAATTGGCGCCGGCACCTGGAAACATGCGGGCGAAGAGGGAGAAAAGAAAGCTTTAAAATGATAAATTGATGAGAGAGAGGGTGGGGGAGGCTGGCCACGGCGGCGGCCGGCCAACGGCGGCCGGACCTCCTTCAATTTGGCCGGCGGCGGCCCTGGCCGCCGGCGCGACTCTCAGCTCCTCTGTTTCTTTTGAAACAGAGGAGCTGGGTTAATAGAGATTAATGGGCTGTTGGGCCGTCTGGTTTTTGGGCCTTGTTGGGCCGTCTCTGAGCCCAGTTTGAGCAGCTTTTTGGACCCTGTATCGGGCCGAGAATGGCAAAGTAAATATATGGCCCGAATCAGATTGATTCTAGTTTCTAGGAATAATTTTATTTCCCTATTTGGGTGTATACATTGAGAGATATTCAAGCCCAAAGTTGGGCCCGTGAAGTGGTTTGGGTAGAGTTTAAGAATTATTTTATAATTCAGATTTTAGAAATTTAATAATGAAAATGATTCTGTAGGTTCCAGGAGTCCAATTAGCTGGGTTATCAAGTGAAATTCATGTACTGTGGTAAGTAAGTCAAGTATTATAATTTTATAAATTATTTAATTTGTAAACTATGAAATTACAGTTAAATGTAATTATGTTTTGCAAAATCATATTGTTACTATATGTAATTATGATAATGACAGTAAAACTTTATGTGTCGCCGCGGTTCTCACATGACAGATTATCACATGACAGATTCTCATGACAGATTATCACATGATAGATTCTCACATGACAGATTATCACATTATCATATGACAGATTATCACATGACAGATGACAGATACTGGTACCAGGACCCTTCCTCTTAGGGGATATTTAAGAGGGCTACACATGATGTGTATTGTAGGGCCGTGGGACATAAATAATGACAGTATAAACAATGTAATTGTTATTGAATTAAGTTTCAAACTAATTGATGATGAACCTAATGATAGCCTGATAAATGAAATTTGAAATTATATTAGGCTTACTTATTGAGTGTGAGCTCATAAAATTCTCATAATATTTTTCAGAGCCTCAGGAATGAAGATGGATAATTGAGATAGAAGGAGTTTCTATTAAGAAGACTTAGTTTTATTATATTGATTTAGTTCAGATTTGTATGTGTGTAGGGCAGATAGCCCAAGACTGATAATTCTGGTTTGTAATAAATCATGGATATGGAATTTGCTTTATATTGATTTATGTGATAAGTTCAAGACGCCTTGCATGCCTGGCATGCGGCGGGTTGTCATCCTAGTTCAAATTTTGGGACTGGGGCGTGACAGCTTTAGTGGTATCAGAGCCTGGTTATGACATTAGGGATATACATGATGACACTTTAGGCAAAACACTAGAGTGACATAGAGACAATTATAAATTTAAAGGAATCTCAGAAATTATGCTTTAAAAGCCTAACAATTAATGTTTACAGTGATATTAATTACAACTAATTTATCAGGAAATAAGAATGGCACGTCGCACTAGAAGTCGACAAAATGATGAGAGTTCCCAGGTTGGTAATGCTGGCCAACCAGGAGGTCTGGAAGCCACCGAAGCTGCTGCCCCTCCTAATTCAGTCGGGACTGATCAGCAGCAACCCCAGACCGAGATGCTTCAGGTTCTCTCGGGTATGGTGCAGTCGATGCGGGACTTGCAGCACCAGATTCTGCAGGCTTTGTCCGCTCAGCCTACTCACACTGCTCCGCAGACACAGCCTGCCCCTCCTATTCCACAGACTCAGCCTGACTCTACTACCCAGCCTACTCCATCTCAATCCTGGGTAGGGATTGGCCGCAGCTTTGTAGACTTCAAGAAATTTGCCCCTGCCCCTTTCTCTGGATCCACCAACCCTGTTGATGTTGAGCGGTGGGTGCGAGACATGGAGAAGGCTTTTATGGCCCATGGTAGTCAGGATATGGAGCGGATCAGATTTGCCACCTATCTTCTCCAGGGAGAAGCCTATGATTGGTGGTTAGTCAAGGAGCAGCGTCGGAATGGACAGATTATTTCCTGGGGAGAGTTTAGAGAGATATTCTTCGACAAATATTTCCCCAGGAGTGTACAGAGACAGATGGAATCAGAGTTTATCAAGTTGGAGCAAAAGGATCTTTATGTGGCCCAGTATGAAGCCGAATTCACCAGGTTGGCCCGTTTTGCTCCAAATATTGTGACCAATGAAATAGCCAAGGTCACCAGATTCACTGAGGGACTGCGACCCAGACTGAGGCAAGCGGTCAATGCGTTTGAGCTCCTCACTTTCAGTGCTGTAGTGAATAAGGCCTTGGTGATTGAGAGGGATATGAATGCTGTTCAAAAGGATTGGGAGCTGCGGAAGAAGAGAAAAGGGCCTACTTCTGGTCAACCCTCTGCTCAGGCCAAGAAGAAGGGTGCACATCAGGCTCCAGCTGAACCACAGAATAAGGAAACTCGTTGCATTCATTGTGGTAACTCCCACCCTGGAAAGCCTTGCCGCAAGGTGACTGGTGCCTGCTTTGTCTGTGGGAAAACTAATCACAAGATTGCTACATGTCCCTTTCGGAAGGATCATCCGCCTTCTTCAAGTCAAGGAACGAGCCAGCAACAGCAGCAGCAGCCACCGAGGACCCAGGGATGGGTCTTCAACCTCACTCAGCAGGACGCTGCCGCATCTAATCTGTGGTGACAGGTATACCCTTTAATGTTATATATAGTATTACAGTCTTATCTAGTGCAATGCATGACAGTTAATTAACAGTAGGTGCAATCCTTAATGTTAAAACAAATTACACTTATGTCCAGGAATGATTAAAGTAGGTACTGCTTACGCTCAAACTTTAATTGACCCGGGTGCTACGCATTCTTTCATATCTGACATCTATCTTGACAAGAATGCATCATTGACACCTATTCCTCTAGAGCAAGAGCTGCATATTCCGCTTCCAAATGGAGATGTTATGAAAGTTGGCACAGTATGCAAATCTTGCCCAATTATCTTGGAAAATAGGAGGTTGAATGCTGATCTCATTGTCCTTCCACTAAAGTTCTTCGATGTTATCCTTGGAATGGATTGGTTGGCCTCCAATCATGCTTCAGTAGACTGCTTCAGGAAGACTGTCAACTTCAAAATTCCAAGCCAGCCTGAATTCAGTTTTATTGGTGGTCATAACACCTAGCCTCAGTGTTTATATCAGCGATGCAGGCTGAAAATATTTGATGAGTGTGGTCAAGGATTTCTTGCTGTAGTCAAGGACCTTCAGCAAGAAGAGACCAAGTTGGAGGATATTCCCATAGCTTGAGAATTCCAGATGTCTTCCCTGAGGATTTGATTAATTTACCTCCTGATCGGAAAGTCGAGTTCTCTATTGATCTAGTTCCTGGAACTGGGCCTATATCAAAGGCCCCTTACCGTATGGCCCCGGCTGAGCTAAAAGAACTGAAGAATAAACTACAAGAGCTCCTAGATCGAGGATTTATTAGACCCAGTGCTTCTCCTTGGGGTGCTCCAGTTCTATTTGTTAAGAAGAAGGATGGCAGTCTTTGACTCTGCATTGATTACCGGGGAATCAATAAAGTAACAGTGCGAAATAAGTATCCTCTGCCAAGGATTGACGACTTGTTTGATCAACTTCAAGGAGCCCGGATATTCTCAAAGATTGATCTTAGGTCCGGGTACCATCAGCTTAAAGTCAAAGAAGGGGATGTACCAAAGACAGCATTTAGAACCAGATATGGCCACTATGAGTTCTTGGTGATGCCGTTTGGGTTAACTAATGCCCCAGCAGCATTCATGGACTTAATGAACAGAATTTTTAAACCATATCTGGATCAGTTTGTGGTGGTTTTCATTGATGATATTCTGATATATTCCAAGAGCCATAAGGAGCATGAGGACCACCTGAGAATTGTGCTACAGATTCTGCAAGAGAAGAAGCTTTATGCCAAGCTGAAGAAGTGTGAATTTTGGTTGGATCAAGTATCTTTCTTGGGTCATATAATCTCTAAAGATGGTGTATCTGTGGACCCGAAAAAGATTGAAGCTATCACTAACTGGAGCCGACCTACCAATGTGGCAGAAGTCAGAAGCTTCTTGGGATTAGCCGGGTATTACCGAAAATTTGTGGAGAATTTTTCTCGCATTGCTCTACCCCTAACTCGCTTAACCCAAAAGCGAGTGAAGTTTGACTGGACAGTGGAGTGTGAGGAAAGTTTCCAGGAGTTAAAGCAGCGCCTGGTGTCAGCTCCCATTCTTGTTCTTCCAACGGGATCTGAAGGTTTTACTATATACACTGATGCCTCTCGAAAAGGATTGGGATGTGTTTTGATGCAGAATGAAAGAGTGATAGCTTATGCCTCCAGACAACTGAAACCTTATGAGCAAAATTATCCTACTCATGACCTGGAATTGGCTGCTATGGTTTTTGCTCTGAAGATTTGGCGGCATTATCTATATGGAGTGTCATGTGATGTGTACACAGATCATAAGAGTCTAAAATACATCTTCACACAGAAAGAGCTAAATTTAAGGCAGAGGAGGTGGTTGGAACTATTGAAGGATTATGACCTGAATCTACAGTATCATCCTGGGAAGGCCAATGTAGTAGCTGATGCCTTGAGCAGAAAATCCTCTTCTGAGTTAGCTGCTATGATTACCTCCCAGCCTCACGTATTGAGAGATCTGGAGAAGTGGGAGGTTGGTCTGAGAGTACAGCAGTCTGATGGACTTATTGCAGCACTTGTACTCCAGCCGACCTTAGTTGACAGAATCAAGTCCTCCCAGATGGAAGATCCAGAGCTACAAAGGATTAAAGAAGTGGTACAATCAGGAGTTCAGAATGAATTTTATATAATGGAAGATGGATCCCTGAAATTTGAAGGAAGACTTTGTGTGCCAAACAGTGAAGAGCTAAAGGATGAAATTTTGAAAGAGGCTCACTACTCTCCCTATACTGCATCCAGGTGGCACTAAGATGTACAGAGACTTAAAGAAAAATTTTTGGTGGAAAGGCATGAAGAGGGAGATTGCTCAGTATGTGGCCAAGTGCTTGGTGTGTCAGCAAGTGAAAGCCGAGCATCAAAGGCCTGCAGGACCTCTTCAGTCTCTGATGATTCCACAGTGGAAATGGGAAAAGATTACAATGGACTTTGTGACTGGTCTGCCCAAAACTCCTAAGAGCAACGATGCAGTTTGGGTCATTGTGGACAGACTAACAAAATCAGCTCATTTCCTACCTTTCAGAGTTGGGTCTCTAGTGAAAGATTGGCTAATTTGTATATTGAACAGATCGTGAGACTCCATGGTGTTCCGGTATCTATTGTATCAGATAGAGATACCAGGTTTGTGTCCCAGTTTTGGAAGAGCCTTCATAAGGCCATGGGAACCAAACTAAACTTCAGTACAGCCTATCATCCCCAGTCAGATGGACAATCAGAGAGGACCATACAGATTCTGGAGGACATGTTGCGAGCCTGTGTGATGGACTTGGGTGGGCTTGGGATAACCACTTACCTTTGGTGGAGTTTGCATATAATAATAGTTACCAAGCCAGCATCCAGATGGCTCCATTTGAAGCTCTGTATGGTAGGAGGTGCAGATCTCCTATATGTTGGGATGACGTGGGGGAAAGGAAGTTGCTAGGCCCTGAGCTGATTCAGCAAACAGTAGATAAGGTGCATTTGATCAGGGAGCATCTTCGTACAGCTCAGAGCAGGCAAAAGAGCTATGCTGATGTCAGAAGAAGGGAATTGGAATTCAGGTTGGGGATCATGTCTTCTTAAGGGTATCACCAACCAAAGATGTGATGAGATTTGGGATTAAAGGAAAGCTGAGTCCACGTTATATTGGACCTTTTGAGATCTTGAGCAGAGTTGGAGAGGTTGCTTACAGCCTGGCACTGCCTCCGATTCTATCTGGGGTACACAATGTTTTTCATGTATCTATGCTGAGGAAGTATATCTCTGACCCCAGCCATGTCATAGCATATGAGCCTATACAGTTGAGGAAAGATTTATCATATGAGGAGCATCCTTTGCGTATCGTAGACCGCAAAGATCAAGTTCTAAGACGGCGTACCATTCCCTATGTCAAGGTGCAATGGAATAATCATTCTGAAAGGGAGGCTACTTGGGAACTGAAGGAAGAAATGAAAGAAAAGTATCCACGACTATTTGTATCTTAAAATAGTTAATGATTGAAAACTGTTAGCTTTAGTTGATTGTTAGTCCTTGGGATAGAAATTTGGACCTTTAATTTTCTCTAATAAAAGTTATCAATTTCGAGGCCGAAATTTTTATAAGGAGGGGAGAATGTAATCCCCTAGATTTCTCAACTGCTCGTGAGAGTTATCACGAGGTCAGATGATAGACTCTAGATATTTGAATTCCAAGTATATCTTAATTGCTCGTGAGAGTTATCACGAGATCAGATGATAGCTCTAGATATTTGAATTTCAAGTATATCTAATTACAGAGTCCCTTGATTTGGGGACTCTGCAATGCCTATAAAAGATGATGTGGAACCCTCCTTCCCATCATACGTGAACGCCCCCTTCTCATCATCTTCTCGTGCGGACGTTTCTTCCCCAGCGCGCCTGCCTCTGGTAAGTCCCTGTCCATGCATGGGAGAGAGGAGGTTAGAGAGAGAAAGTTAAAAAAAAATTCGGAGAACAGGGAGGAGCCGGGTTACAGAACCCAGCTCCCTCCCCTTTCTCTATGTATCGACCTGGTTCAGGCCCGGCGGCGTGCCCGCCGCCTCGCCGGGCCTGAGCCCCGGCCGACAACCCCACCGGCACCGGGGGCGGCGTCCGGTGGGGTGCCAAGAACTGTGAGAGAGAGAAGAGGGCGGAGGAGGGAGAAAGAGTCGATCTGTGAACGATTCACCGCGGTCCGATCCTTGGTTCGGGCCCGGCGGTGTGCTCGCCGCTTCGCCGGGCCTAGGCCTTGGTCGGAGACCTCCACCGGGGCCGGGCGCGTCCGGTGGAGGTCCGGCCGGCCGTGGTGGCCGGCCGTGCCGCCGGCGTGATCCTTAGCCACGGAAGACAGTGAGAGAGAACGAGAGGGATAAGAAAGAAATTGGAGAGAGAGAGAGGAGGGAAGGTCGACCTCGGTGACGGCCGGCTTTGGTCCGGCCAACGGCGGCCGGACCGACGCCAATTTGGCCGGAATTGGCGCCGGCACCATGGAAGACATGCGAGCGAAGAGGGAGAAAAGAAAGCTTTAAAATGATAAATTGATGAGAGAGAGAGGTGGGGGAGGCTGGCCGCGGCGGCGGCCGGCCACGGTCCGGCCAACGGCGGCCGGACCGCCTCCAATTTGGCCGGCGGTGGCCCTGGCCGCCGGCGCGACTCTCAGCTCCTCTGTTTCTTTTGAAACAGAGGAGCTGGGTTAATAGAGGATTAATGAGCTGTTGGGCCGTCTGTTTTTGGGCCTTGTTGGGCCGTCTCTGAGCCCAGTTTGAGCAGCGTTTTGGGCCCTGTATCGGGCCGAGAATGACAAAGTAAATATATGGCCCGAATCAGGATTGATTCTAGTTTCTGGGAATAATTTTATTTCCCTATTTGGGTGTATACATTGAGAGATATTCAAGCCCAAAGTTGGGCTCATGAAGTGGTTTGGGTAGAGTTTAAGAATTATTTTATAATTCAGATTTTAGAAATTTAATAATGAAAAATGATTCTGTAGGTTCCCAGAAGTCCAATTAGCTGGGTTATCAAGTGAAATTCGTGTACTGTGGTAAGTAAGTCAAGTATTATAATTTTATAATTATTTAATTTGTAAACTATGAAATTACAGTTAAATGTAATTATGTTTTAAAAAATCATATTGTTACTATATGTAATTATGATAATGACAGTAAAACTTTATGTGTCGCCGCGGTTCTCATATGACAGATTCTCATATGACAGATTATCACATGACAGATTCTCACATGATAGATTATCACATGACAGATGACAGATACTGGTACCAGGACCCTTCCTCTTAGGGGATATTTAAGAGGGCTACACATGATGTGTATTGTAGGGCCGTGGGACACATAAAGAAAAATAATGACAGTATAAACAATGTAATTGTTATTGAATTAAGTTTCAAACTAATTGATCTGATGACATGAACCTAATGATAGCCTGATAAATGAAATTTGAAATTATATTAGGCTTACTTATTGAGTGTGAGCTCATAAAATTCTCATAATGTTTTTCAGAGCCTCAGGAATGAAGATGGATAATTGAGATAGAAGGAGTTTCTATTAAGAAGACTTAGTTTTATTATATTGATTTAGTTCAGATTTGTATGTGTGTAGGGCAGATAGCCCAAGACTGATAATTCTGGTTTGTAATAAATCATGGATATGGAATTTGCTTTATATTGATTTATGTGATAAGTTCAAGACGCCTTGCATGCCTGGCATACGGCGGGTTGTCATCCTAGTTCAAATTTTGGGACTGGGGCGTGACACTCCCCATCAGATTATTAGGATAGCTATGTCTCTTTTTGCTGAGTACACTATCCATCAGTCAGCCATGGACTCTGATAGCCCTAGCATCTGGGATTCTCCTGCTGCCTTCGCAGCGTACCGAGGTACGATCTTCATCTCCTGGGAACCCCCTTCATTAGGGATTGTCAAAGTCAATTTTGATGGTAGTGTTCAAGGTCGCTTGGCGGGATCGGCTTTTGTTATCCGTGAATCTGAAGGCTTGATGTTGGCGGCTAGTGGGTTTGGTCTTCTTGATCTATCTGTGTCGTCTGCTGAACTATACGCAGTGTGGGCTGGTATCTCTTATGTTATACGCAGCTTGGGCATTTGTAGGCTCATCATCGAGGGGGACTCCATTATGGTTGTTCGATGGCTCCAACAGGATCTGGGCGACCCTCATCCTACCAACCCTCTAGTTAGCGACATTCGGTCTATGCTTCGTCAGGTTGATACTGCTCAGACGAAGTATATTTACCGAGAAGCTAACTCAGCGGCTGATTGGGTAGCTGCCCAGGTCGCCCACCACTTCGGTCCTTTGTGCTGGTTACCGGGTGACTCCTGCTCGGTGGTGTTCTTTCAAATTTTGTACTCTGATATATCGGGCTTGACTCACCTTAGAATGGTATGATCCCCTGTTTGTACCTTAAAAACAACTGGTTACCGGGTGACTCCTGCTCGGTGGTGTTCTTTCAAATTTTGTACTCTGATATATCGGGCTTGACTCACCTTAGAATGGTATGATCCCCTGTTTGTACCTTAAAAACAAAAAAATCCAAGTCCTATAAAATAGATAAGCCCCCCCCCCCCCCCCCCCCCGGTCAGATGAGTTCCCTTTTGCCTTCTTTGAGACACATTGGGATGTCATTTAGTTTGATGTAATCCATGACATGTGATCCTAGTGCTCAATTTCAACTAATATAAATTCCAACCACTGAATATTTAATCGGTTAGGCAAACTACAGAGAAATCTATAATTGAAAGACTTTGTCATTAAGGTAAACAATTGATATTGAGTCTAAATTTTAATCAAGCTAATGACGGCAGACAATAGGCCAACTTGTTATAGGCAATCGCAGCTTTCCATGCTAGAACTATTATTTTATTTACCTGTTCAGCATTTAGAGAAACAAATGATAAAAAAAATTAAATTGATCATTAATAAATTATATATATATATATATATATATATATATGAATTTTTAAAAAAAATTAAGTTAATCTGCAAAATGAAAGTTGAATTGATTTTCATTTGATTATTTAAAATTAAGATTCAATTTTACTGATCTGAACTCAAAAGTAATTCAAATATTAAAAATAACTATAATCGAAAATAGTTCCAGACTCATGCCAGTTACATCGATCTGTATCACCAGATCTATCCTAGATCATCATAAAATATAATTTAATCGCACAATCCAGCTCCACTAGCAATTATTGCTAGTGCCTAACAATATCCTCATTTTTCAACGTTCCATCCGTCCACATTTGTAATACTTTCTCCGCATCTCCCACCAAATAAATTAGAGGTTCCTCCCAACGAGACAATCATGTTCCCTACACCTCATCTGTGATGTTTTCTAATTTTAAAAACGCCAGACGTAGCAAGTGGGGAAAGAGAGAGAGAGAGCATGGGACTCAACCATCCATCCAATATGAAGACAACCATGAAGTAGCAATACTATGCCAATAGAGTTCAATAGACAAAATTGCAATCCTTTCAGCATAATGATGGGATATATATCGCAATGACATGAATCTGATTCGTATAAATGTCCAAGTAGATTGATTGCATGAAGCACAGTAATGTCTACAAAAATGAGTAATGTTATTTCTATAAAGGGACGGAGATTCAATAAAACATTCCCTTTCCACACTACTACTTCATGATAGAGCAGATACCATGCCCAAGCTTTCTACTTAATTATGCCTTGTTTGGAATAATAATTGGCTAAAACTATTGAAAAACAACTATCTCCAGCAGTGGATGACAAGTAATTGCTGTTGAGTTCTCCTAACAACTATCTCAAACAAGCTTTAGAAACCATTGAGCAACAGTTGTACCGCTATACCATGCAGCAGTTGATGATATATCCCCCATCTCCAACCATGGCATATAATCTGATAATTACTTTTGTACAGATTTTTTTAGCAGTGCATCCCTCGTTTTCAAACCACTCTGACGTATTGCTCATCCCTGTTACCAAGTTTTCATTCCCAGCATCATGATTTTTATCACCATCACGCGCTTTCCTCCCCAATAACCCCAATGATTCATACTAACTAACGTGATGATATGATCAGAAAATAATATGATATGGCCAACTAAATCACTTCACATGTTCTGTTAAAAAAGAAGTCGTAATAGAAGAAATTTTCATCAAAATCACTGATCAATCCACAATAAGTTTCATCAGATTAAGGCATTAACTAATTTGAAATGAATTCCGTTATCCTGTATAGTCTTACTAGAGAAAAACTCCACTGAAGGCACAAACTCCCATTCAAACCATCCATCAATTAATATTTGAATCCGAAAGAAAATTTTCAAATGTCTATAAAAGCAACTTAGATCTCTTAAGATAAATGGGTTTAAAAACTTGAGCTTTAAGCTTAAACTCAAAAGCTCTGAAGAACCAATCAAAAGATCTTTAGGTTTTCCTCTTCTACTTTCTAAGATGGCTAGAGAGTCGAGTCTTATAAAGAAAATCTTCGATCTTCTTGCATTCTTTCTCCCTATATTGTTCCAAGCTATAAGCCTACAACCCTTTTGACAATTTTAATTGCTTGGTTTGGGATCAGAATTTCTAACTTTTTACAAAAATAAGAATAAGCATGCCTCTCCTCCATCTCACTCCATGGACTCCATACTTAATTAAGTATTATTATATTATATATTTTCATACCTACAGAATTGTCATTATATTTTTATTAAAACTTTATATTTAATATTAGAAAAGGAGTGGGGCAAGAATAAGCATATATAGAATTTATTATTTTTCATGAGACCGGAATGGAAATGTAAAAAAAAATGATCTCAGAAGATCAAGCACGAATGAAAATTATTTTCTTAGCTAGAAATTGAGATCTCCAATCCTACCTCAATCCGTTGTCTACCTTAACATTAACCAAACTTTATAATCATAATTTTATACTAAAATATAATTTTAATCAACATTTGTTACATAAACCAAGAAATTAATATCTCAATCCAAAAACATCCCCCTCTCTCTTCTCTCTCTCTATATATATATATATATATATATATATCAACCTCCGAATCATCTCAATCTCAACCTCTCAGTCACCCCCATCAACTTAGATGATATATCAAGATTTTAAATTACTGCTATCCACGGCCCTTAATATCCCACCTATGAAAAGAATCTTTGCCCTCCACAGTCATTATCATCCCAATCCCACATGCGAAAATGAAGCATCTTCTTCCTGGTTTTATGCATCCTCCGACCAAACCTATCCACAGGGTAAATGAAGACCACCGTCCCACTGAACCCCACAAGATCACACCTGAACATTTTTTTTTTCTTTGTACAAGCGAATAATCACATTAATCTAGTACAAATCAACCTAAATAGATTACAGAACAAGATTTGTTTAACTACAATAGCGTATGAACCCCACAAGATCACACCCATATATTTTTTTTTTCTTTGTACAAGCGATGATCACATTAATCTAGTATAAATCAGCCTAAATAGATTACAGAACAAGATTTATTTAAGTACAATAAAGCAAGAGCCATCCTGCTTTCAAATTCAAACCCTAAATGATATGCCACTGAGGCCACAATCCAGTCATGATAAATCTGAATTCTGTAGCTTTCTTAAGGGATACATCTTTGATAACTTATGAGAAAATATACTTCGCTAACATTTTGCCACCAAGTTATGAGAGGCGGACTCTCGGGTGGCAATTTTTCGTCAACTTTAGTCCGTCATTCCTGACTAGTTCCCTGATCACACAGGACGTTGGTAGCCTAGCGTGAGTCAAATGAAATCGCATAACAATATACACTACTTTGCTGCATTAATACGGATAATACGTCGACATATACATTCACCAACCATGATTGACTAAAATTTCAAGATAATGTTGTCTAGTTTCAGTAGACGGAGACCCAAGATCCCGCTTGAAAAGTTTTAAAGCTCCGGCATAACGTGAACAATTAACAGACAAAACAAGTATCTCACCTTCGCTGGCAGAAGATAGCTGTACAACGTACCGAGCGTAAGGGATGGAAAATAATGCAAGTTTACATGCAATTAAGAGAGAAGAGCATCAGGAACCAGATGACAAGGAGAGCACTGCACTGACAGTAATCTAGCAGGGAGACAGCAAAGCCCAGATGGAAGACTCCAAAGGGATGATCTGTGCATGTATATCGAACGGCATTATGGCATGCCTATGATATACCACTTGCAGTGCATGACATTTTCCAAGAAAGAAATTATTCTGCGAGAGAACAGTACATGTCATTTCCGAGACGAGAACACGTCGGCCACCGCGTAAACACTGTACGAGGCCTCCCCAAGACAGCTTAAAATATATAAAATATAATCAGCAACGTTGCAGAGAGCCCCATGCATACCCCGCCCCCAATAAATTAAATTGAACGGCACCAGACAAAGACTACAATGCTCGACCCAAGACCTTTTTGACTTCACGAGAGGATGAGCATTTCCAAGCTCAATGATCCATTTGCTCTGGGATTGTGCTTGTAAACTAAGGCCAACCTCCTAGAATCCATCCAATACTTGGTAACGATCGGACCCAGACAAACATCCAAGCTTACAGTCACGAATCGCTGCCTCACCTTTGCGGAACACGTGCCCCTTAAGGACACAGAACGGCCACCCATCCTAGACACAAACTTGCTTTACATAATTTTTGCATTCTTAGCAAGCTTAAAGTGACATACAAGTTCATCATACTTTACAAAGAAGAAATGTATCATAAATAAACTTACAATTCTCTGAAGTAGAACTCAGACTACATTACAGCTGTAACCTGTAGAATTTAAAAAAAAAATATTAGTGAAACAACAGATATATACTAGTTTGATAATGAATGCTCAATAATTTTTTTTCCTAACAAAGATGAGAAAAAGTTCTGACATGTATCTGGACAATGCAGTACTGAAATATCAGAAGCAAATATGCAGACACTCAAAAGTAGGAAACTTTGTCAAGACCTCAACATATATTTTTACCATCCGTCAAAAAGAAGCTGCTTTCATAAGCAGTACAAACAAAAAAAGGCACATGGCTTTACAATTTTCTTCTTAGCATGTCAGTGCTTGCAAATAACCTTCCAATGCCATGGGGTTTGTGATGTAATATGATTTTATAAGTGTCTCAACACATTTCTGCACACTGAAGGCTATTTTCTTCTACATACGAATATTTTCAGGTGCCAACAGTGGCAGGTCTAACGTCTGTAACAAAATAGGAAGCTTGAACAAATAGCATACCTTCTGCTCCATGGTAGCAATAATCTTCAAAACCACGCTTGAAGAATTGGAGTTCCTTGGATCACCCGATGACATTTTTGGAAGTCTATATTGGTATTTCTTAGTATCTTTAAACTTTCGTTCCTCCATCATATTGGCTAAGCAGCTATCGCACAAGCAATTTCATCCAACAAAATCATGAACAAAGTGTCCACCGATGTTCTTTCCAAACTGCCGGTCTTGCCCATCATATGTACCCATTACATAAGCATCATTGCACTCTTCAAGACCAAAACAGCGAACAACATTCAAAGGAGGAGGCTCCGGCAAGCAAACCCTGTTGGTTTGGTGGAGACCAAGAGTAAGTGAAACGCCTGAATTTCCTCCAGCAGCAACATCCATGCCAACTCCAATGTGTTGATGAGCGGGTAAAACATCATATACGAAATTGAATGGCTCTTGGGTATGTCTGGGTATCTGAGTGAGATCGTGTTGAATGCATTTAGTTGTTGGGTGTTGATTCTTTTGGGCGTTAGCAATTTGCGGTGGTTCAGAGGTAGGGGCAGCAGCAGTAGAAGCTGATTGTGGCCGAGATTGCTCGTCAGTGTCACGGCTTTTATCACATGCTGAAACTTTATGCAATTGTTGCATCTCAAGAGAGTGTATTTCTTCAACCATTGGTTTCCAAAGTCTCACCCTCGCATTAATAAACCAATTTGAAACCTGCTTAAATCAATGTGTCATTTTAAAATATTATCATTATTATAACATTAAAATATGGAAAGACAGAGAATTCATATGATTATCCAAGGGAGAAAACAGATAACCAATTATTTCCCATCAAGCAATTAATAAGCAAGAAAGAAGTTTATGTACCTGATTTCTTGTGAGACCTGTTTGTTTAGCCAACATCTGCTTGTCAGCATCAGTGGGGTATCTGTAACAAATAGAATATCAGATAAAACTACCCATCAGATATCTGATTTCTTGGAACAGCAGGTGGCAAGTTCACAGCAGTAATGTTTTCAACATTCCTTTATCATATAAACTATTGCCCAGTGGCTTGGACAGTGAGAAATGCTTCGGCATAAAGCTGCCAGATAGCTGGTTAAAGCCATCACATTTTCCTAATAACGGATAAGCCAACATGCGCATGATACAGTCAATGTCTGCTAATAAAAACTTTGATTCCAAAGGCCCAGGGGTAGATGACTTTTTCTCAGTATTTGATCTATTCTATCAGTGACATCTCAAAAGTAGGGAAGATATAGAAAATCATTTTTCAGTCTAGCAGCTCGATATATATATGTCAGGCACTAAAGGAGTCAACTAATCAATCACGATTAAATTTTAGCCATGGCCAACAGATGAGCAAAATTGCCACTAGGAAATGAGCGTGGCACCTCGACTTACAAGGCCAACTGCAAAGCTAAAGCAAATTTTTAAGGGATGCCATACTTACGGGTGCAAGAAGTGTTCAAACAGCCATGCACGTAGGACAGCCACAGCACGTTCAGGTAGTCCTCTCTGAGTTCGCCAAACATGTGGCTGGTCAAAGGTACCTGTTTTATTTACCGTTCTATGAAAACAAGCATCGTTGTTAATGAACCTATAGCTTGAAGTTTCTTCACCACCGAGGCCCTCTTTTGCAAGGATCTTGTTTGTGTGATGAAGCTGGTTAGATATCATATTTCTGAGGCGTCTGAAGTGTTTTGACATGCCCTTGAGGGCCGTGAAGGCATAAGGGGCAGCGGTACTGAAGCCAGATACAGATTCAAAAGATGTGATGACAGCTTGCACCTGCTGATAGTATTGCTTGTATCTTCTATATACCTACAGAGATATCATTGAAGATAAAATTAGGAAAAGAAGATAAACAAAGGCAGTCAAATAAGATATGCTGCATAGGCTCCAGAAATTATTCAGACATCAAAGCAAACGAGGAACACTAGTACAGCATTTGCTCAATAAAACCACAACAGCAAATTGAATCAACATTGTTGTAAGTCCCATACAATTATATATATTATATATGTATATAAATGTATATGTATGTATGTATATGTATGCATAAAAGAACATTAATACAGCTAATATGCCAAAGATTAAGTCTAGAAATGCTATTACCGGTAGGGGTGGACATAGGCCGGGCAGCCCATGGATCAGCTTGAGCCTGTCCAAAAATTTACTTGGCTAGGCCAAGGCTTTTACCCCACGAGCCGGGCCGGGCCAAAAAATTTAAAACCGTTGAAATGTTGGGCTGAATTAACCAAACATATTCAAAATGATATCTCATGGTGTATGTTATTTACAGACGATATAGTGTTGATTGATGAAACTAAATCTGAAGTAAATGCTAAGCTAAAGATTTGGAGAGAGGCTTTAAAATCTAAAGGTTTTAAGATTAGTAGAACTAAACCTGAATACATGAAATGTAATTTTAACGGGAGTAGAAATACAAATGAAGAAATAGTAAAGATTGTAAACCAAGATATACCAAGGAGCGAAAATTTTAGGTATTTGGGATCAATTATCCAGCAAGAAGGTGAAATAGGAAAAGATGTGAATCATAGAGTTAAAGTAAGATGGATTAAATGAAAGAGTACTTTGGGAGTATTGTATGATCGGTGCATCCCATTAAATTTGAAAGAAAAATTCTATAAAACCGCTATTATGCCAGTTATACTATATGGAATAGAGTGTTGGGCAATACTGAAACATGTGAATAAATTAAGTGTAACAGAAATGCGTATGTTAAGATGGATATATGGCAAAACTTTAAAAGATAAAATTAGAAATAAACATATAAGAGAAATGATAGAAGTAGCCCCAATTGAAGATAAAATGACAGAAAATCAATTACGATGGTTTGGACATATACAACAAAGACCTTAGATACTCCAGTTAGAAAGAGTGATCTTTTAACAATCCATGGTAAGGATAGAAGTAAAGATAGACTTAAACTAATATGAAAAAAAATAATTAAAAAAGATATAGCTATTTATAATTTGAATATCGACTTAATGTTGAATAGAACAGAGTGGAGGAAGCATATTCATGTAGCCGACCCCATATAGTTAGAAAGAGGCTTAGACGAGTTGAAATTTCAGGCTAAGCTCGAGCTTAGAAAAAAAGAAAAATTTTGCTACACCGCACATGATGATTGGTGCGTGGTACGTGCACGCGCATGCCAAAGGCAAAAAAGGCATTCCTGCCCTTAGCATGTGCAGGCGCATGCATTGCGCACCAATCATCGCGCACGGTGCGCTTGTTTTGCACTACATGCAGTGCAACAAAACTTTTCCTTAAAAAAAAGCCCGACTCAGCTCAGGCCCAATAATATATATTTTATATTACATATATTTTATTTAATTTAAAATATGATATATTTTATATATATAATTTTAATATATTTTTTAATATAAAACCTACTTGGAAAACATGAAAACGCTCTTAGGTGAGCGATGAAAAATTAATGGCCGAAGCTTTAACCATCATGTTTAGGTTCCTTTATAAAATGCATGTATATTAAATATATTATGTAACTATTATATATAACTAGGGCCTAGGCTAGGCTCGGGCCCTTGGATATCGTTATTGAATCAGGCTCGGATGTACCAAGTTCAGAATCCGATCACCTCTATCGCCCTTGGATCTATACTAATCCTAAAGCCGCCCCATTTTTTTCATTTTTTCATCTTTAAGATTCGTGAACTATGTGAATTCAAGAGTGGAAGAGCTTATTAAATTTATGTTCAACTCTATTCGAATGTAGTTAAATGAAAGCAAATGCAGATATCGGTAACTAAAAAAAATCAAGCATAATGATTTCAGGTGCAAAGCCTAATAAAGGAAACGTGACAACAGAACAGGAGAAAACAATTTAAAAGTCTCCAAAAGGAACTGATGTCTATAATAGCATTTTTAAACTTAATCTTCAGCATATTAGCTATAGCTTATTGGTCTACGAAATTCAATCATCTTCCACCTCATCTAGACTATTACCCAGTTTAAAGGAATTCACAAAGGTTGCTTTGTAATGGGCACGATCTTAAAATATAACGATGTTGTTACACCTCGACCTGCCAGCTAATCTTGTTGGTTCATAGCAGGACTGTCTTGTGCCACAACTTACAATAACAACAACAAAGCTTTAATACCAAACTAATTAAGATCAGCTATATGACTCCTTTTTTTCATTCAGCACGGTTTTGAGTTTTTTTTTTTTTGTAAGATGCAAAGAGTTTAAATATTTTTTCATCACTTCATTCTATACAATTTTTGATCTACTTTCACCTCTCTTTTTTCTACATGTATTAAATCACTCCTTCTTATATATGCATTTTAGGTTTATATTGCACATATCCAAACCATATAATACATACTTTTCTTAATTTGTCATTAATTGGTACTATCTCCACCTTTTTACAAATGATATCACTTCTTACTTTATCTTTTCTTATGCCATAATTTTTGCTTGTTAAAATTAAAGCAACAATTAGAAAGGTGCACAATGTCAACAACTGATTAGAAAGATAATCTTAGTGCTTCATCTACTCTAAAATGCCTAGAAGTTGCAAACTATACAACTAGCCAAGGTACAAAGTGATAATAACGGTGACCATGACAACATTAACAAACCCTATGAACCCCTACAAATGCACAAATTCTTGATGGACGTAAAAGCATATCCCTAATTATCTATTCTTTCCATTCTACTTAATATTGAACACTCCTATAAAGTTTAATATGGCAGTAAGAAGCAAAACATCAACACATTCCAGACTACTTGTTAAAACTAATTTGTCATTCAATTATAACATGTTCAAAGACAACTTGACTCGTGATTCAAAGTACATCCGAAAATGAAACATAATATGTATGTAAACGCACAAAACAAGCTTTCAAAGGAAGCACAAAGAATCCTCACAGCATGCAGAATAAATCATTACATCATCTCTTACAATCACTACCAGAAATCAGACTTTTACCAAGGGACATCACCAAGGAAAATGTCCCCTAGAAAATTACCAAGGGATTAGAAAGAGATTTTAAAGGGATTTTAAATTACATTCAAAATCTAGTTTCAATAAGGAATATTTAAGAGATTTGCTAGGGATATATTTTCCTTGATAAATTCCTTGAAAATCCCTTGGTAATCTGTAAGGGATCAGTGAGTGATTATTTAATAATTTTTAGTAAGAAATTTGTAATGAAAGTTAGGTCGTTTAGAGATTTACTAAGGGATAAATCCCTTGGTGCTGCTAAGATATTTTTAAAAATAAAAAAATAATATCAGAAAGAAATCTTTTCTTAGAAATTCCTTAGTGATTTTAAAATCTTGTAGCTGGCATATGTCATTCTCTCACTAGCATAAAAATAAAAGTCATAAGTAAAATTAATATTATATACTGATTTTTAATACCATTAAATAAACCAAAAAAAAATTATTCGTTCCTCTCTAACTCGTTCAAATCTTATCAAAACCCTGGGCTTACACCCTTTATTGCTAATGATCAGATTGTGCAGCGGTAAGGAAATAACCTTTGAACCCTTTGGTCATAGATTTAAACCACCACTTCTACATTTTATTAGGAGAAATACCCTGGGCTTTCAATATAATGATCATATTGGTGTAACGGTAAGGTGCTTGTTTTGTAATCAGATCATAATTAGCTGGTGACCACAAATAGACTACAATTTTTAGCAATGGGATTTTTTTATGAAGAAAAATTGATTGATCCCTCAGCAATTACCAAGGGATTTCTAAGGGAGACTTTCACTAACATCATATATTCCAAGGAACGAATTTTTCTTGAAATACCCTCAGTGAATCTCTTCACCAAGGAATTTTTGACTTTCACCAAGGGATTTTCTCCTTTGCTGAAAGGTTAATTTCTGGTAGTGAATAAGCCATTTGGTTTTAGCTGTAGTCGTATATGCAAATTGCCAAGACTTCTTTTCATTTGCCATTAGTATTATCAAACATCACAGAGAATGAAGCAAAGTTGTAAATACTCAAGACTCACTAACATCTATTTAATTTGATAATAATATACAATCTCAATTTGTTAAGCCAGAACACAAGTGCACGTGGTTATTCAGGCAAATGCTTTGACATCTTGTTTTATAGAGCTTAGCTATTTTCAATAACCAAGTATACCTTGCTATATGGCACTAAAAAACACTGTCAAATCTTTCAATGATAAAAAAAAAAAAAAAGGAGATAAATTAACATCATTTAGACTCAAGGAAGCTTTATGAACCATACAAAAAAAATATGATGTCATCATGTGCTACTATAAAGGCATTTTTTTTCTAACGTGGCTCAACCCCATGGTTCCAATGAATCCGAAAATTTTCCCATGCAGCTTTTGAAACACATGCAACACACTAATCTTCTTAGTAAAAGCTTGGCATGTGGAAGTTCATGTCCTCACCTTTCACTACCTTGACCATGAGAAATTAGTTTAGTTTCCCTAATGAAATGTCAGATTAGCTGAAATAGGGTAGCTAAAACTACTTATTGGAGCTCTGGTGATTCTCAAGAAATAGTTTAACTCTGCTGATTAGAGATTATGATTCCTGCATGTCAACAACTGATACTCATCTTGGTCAAAACAATTCCCCAAAACACAAATATGTCACCATGTTGTTTATCTCGTTGGAAGCAGCACACAATAAAATAGGATCTTCAAGATTTATAATTTCAAGCTCATAATAGAAAAACTGCGACCTCATAGCAACAAACCATTTGGATTCCTTCCCCTTTTTTGTAACCAAAAAAAAAAAACAAACAAACCATTTGGACTCAAAAAGTTTGACCCCAAGTTACTGCTCGTCTCAAAAGATCCACCGCCAGTAATTTGCTTCATGATCTGACATTGCAACCTTTTGCAAGTCTTCATTTCTTTCGCTAAAATGCCACCGGACTTCTAAGATACATGCTCAACAAACTTTTTTTTAAAAAAAAATTAACATGTCTAAAAATCAAAATTCAAAGTATTTGACCGTTCTTCACCATGGCATCTTCTAGCTTGTCAAAAAATAAAGCTATCTTACCGCCATGATTTGCAGTCGAATGCAGCACGAATTCAGGAGTACCAAGTAAACCCTGGATTCTAACCATCCCAGCTTCCAAAGTGATTAAATGGTATTTCATCAATTGAAAAGATGCATGCAAGTTATAGATAATATAATTTTGCTGTTTCAAAAATAAAAAGGATTGCTGTCCCAATAATCCTAGCAACAGCGTTGATGTATAGATGACATGACCATGATCTCGTACAGTCACAAGATTCTACCTGTTGCATCCAAAATCTTTGACATGAAAGAACATCACGATATCTTTATCTTTTAACACAGTAACACGCCTCGAGAAGCTATCGTAATTCGAGAGGGCTCAAAAAGAAGATCTCATCCCCAAAAGAAATAATTGGAACAAGTTCTCACAAAGTCTTTTCATAGCGGTAGAAAAAAAAAATGAAAAGAAAGAAAGAAAGAAAGAAAGAAGAAGAAGAAGAAGAAAGAGAGCCATGAACGAACACAAGTTTATAGGGCTGAGGCTCACCTCATCAAGCATGGTGATAAGCCTAGTCTTCTTCCACTGCTGCTCCGTACCTGAGATCTGGTTGTGGACCTCCAGGGGCGATGGCTCCGGTGGATCAGCATCTAGAAGCATATCGTCAGCAGTACTTCCTCCTCCTCCGGCTGCTGCTGCTGCTCTACAGCCAGCATCGCATATTTCTTCAAGAAGCTGACGGGCCGGCTCGAGGAACCTCGAGCGGTTGAGGACGGCGGAGTAGCCAGTGAATGGCCCGAGAGGAACCGGGCTCCTCGGCGCTCCGTGGTTTATTCCGATGCCCAACTGGTGGCGTGGAGGAGGAGGGTTGGACGGAGAGGAAGAAAGGGACAAAGAGAAGCCCTGGCTGGAGATCTGGTTGTGGCGGTGGTGGTGATTCGGGAACGAGAGAGTACTGCTGCTGTGCCCCGAGAATTGGGTGCCGGAAGCGATACCGTAGTTAGGGTTTTGAGAATAATAGGCAGAGGAAGACGAAGAAGAGGCTGGAGGGAAGGAGGCAAGGCTGCCACCGGGGCAGAGCGGTGAGGCGGTGTTGGGATCGTGCAGTAACAGTAACGAGGTGGGTGGTGGAGAGTCCTCCGGTGGGAACCGGAGTTTCTCCCTCCGGCTGTGTTGGGGAACGTGGTACATCGGATGCTGTTGGAGTAGCTGATCCTCTCCTCCTCCAACGACGAATCGCTCCGCCGCCGACGACATCTTCTTCGCCTCACTCTCTTCTCCTGGAGAGAAAAAGAAGAAGAAGAAGAAAGGTCTGTCACTAGATAACGTTTTTAATTTTTTTTTTTTTTCTCTCTTCTTTTGTTTTTTAATTAAGGTAGCTTGCTTGCTTTCTTTCTTTTTAGCAAAGGGGCAAGCAAGAAAGTGAGAGATGGAAAGAGGAAGCAGTGAAAACGAAAGGAGTAAAGGGATCTGAGGTTACGACTTCCGATATGATGATGATAAGGAGAGAACTGGAGAGGGGCCGAGGGAGAGAGAGCGAGGCCAGTGCGAAGAAAAGAAAAAAAAAAAAAAAAAAAGTGGATTTAAGTATTAAGAAAATCGATAAATGTGGTGACATGTATACCCCACCACGTTGGAGATATCTCGCAGGGCCAATTACCAGTTTGAGAATCGCGAGCGGGGGAGCGACGGAGTGTGTGTGTAATTAATGATTCGCCACTAATTATCTTAGCTTAAATTCTGTGATCGAGTGGAGAATATCGGACTCGGTGTGCAGCGGACGGTCGTGGCTGACGCAATGGGATTCGAGGTCGGATGATGGTGGGACCTTCATCGCTAACACGGATCATCATCGCGAAGATCCCAGCCGTTCGTATAGCTTTACCAATCGGGGAGCGGCCGGGCCCGGTTGAACACTGAACAATGGGGGCCGTTCCATCCACCACCATCACCATCACCGTAAATAATGAGGGAGAAAGTCTTGATACATCATCCGATACAGCACGATTTACATTAAAAATAGTTTATTCATGCATAAGCTTTCATTATAATTTTATTAAAAATTTATATAATAAATTTTTATATATATATATAAATTATACTGCACCGAAGATAACGTATCCAGAGGTCAACAATGAGGTCGATGGTTGAGTGAGGCCCACGTAAGGCGACTTTAGGGAGGGAGCCCCCGGGGCATCGCGGTAAAAATAATTTAAAAATAAAAAAAATGGGAACGCGACGTTCCATCCACCCACGTGTACGTCGGCAGTCGAGCGAGGGAAGATGATACGAAAATATAAGATTATTACGTGGATCAAGGTCATCATTAACCACGTGTCGACGGCCAATGCGAAGGCGTTCGTACCGTTGTCCTGAAGGGTGATTATGACTGGCTTTGTTCTGAATGAGCCGGGTTACTGGATGCCACAGCGCTGTGTCACGGTGTTAAGGGAGGCGTGACGTCGTCTATTCTCTGACTCGAAGACCAGTGCGGAGAGAGAGAGAGAGAGAGATTTTAATGTGCCCTTTGGGAGAGTACTGCTGCCTTGGTTTTCGTTTAGGTTTTTTTTTTTTTTTTTCCTTTCTTCCGCTCTGCAGAGTTACCGCACCAAATCTTTTGCTTGAGGGAAGTGAAGAGGGGAGCGCCCGAGTTTCCCGTTGATCCCGAATATCGAGGCCAGTCCAACCGGTTACTGTACGGCTTCTGTTGCTTTTAAAGGCTTCGGACGGACCGGGGAGTGAAGGCTGGCAAGAAAGCGAGAGAAAACAAAGTGGTACCCATGAACAGTCTCCGCTGTTTGGATGCATCCATCCTACTGAGGTCGCTCTCAGTCGTATGCTAGTCCTTTGGTACCCGACGGCGTGGCCGCTGCAACTCGGGCCGTCCTGCTGACATTTCACCATTAAGGATTCAATGAATCCTGGAAAAGTCGTATTTGATTAAGCAAATGCTAAATGCATTATTTTTTATAAAATAAAATAAAATAAAATAATTAAAAATATCATTTTAAATTTTGATATAATGCATATTAATATATTTATTTTAATACATATTTTTTAAATAAATATTATAATTTTTTTTAATTTTCTTAACGAGTGCCTTAATTTTATAACTACTGTTGTGGTCAAATCACTTCAAAAGAGCATCGGATGAGAAGAGAGCTTCGTAGACCTCAGAGAGATGACGAAACCACCTTCTTTAGCTGGAAACCTGCAACAAAGTATCGGACTGTGGTTCCGACGAGACCCTCCGATGCTCTAGTTAGTGGTCTGAAGAACAGCAATAGAGATTGAGTAGTAGAGAACGAACTCTCTTCTTTCCTCATTGTGAGTGAAAGTTTTTATACCTGTTCGGGGATCCCTCTTACCCTTGGTGGATGACCGTTAAATCACGTTGTTCGTCAGGAGCAGTTTCGTAAGTGGTAGATGGGCGCATTACTGCTAGACGTGTGCCGTAAATAATGGTAACTGCCCATGGTCTTAGAGAAATGGGTTAGTGGGCCACGTGGCAGCTCTGGGCACTTGTTAGGCGGCTGGGAACTAAGTTCGAGGTTGGTTCCGAGACCGAAGCTAAAGGCCAAGAGCAGGTCCGAGGCCGAGGTTAAAGCTGAAGTTGAATTCGAGGCCGAGGCCGAGGCCAGACTCAAAGCCAAGGCCGAGGCCAAGTCTGGGGACAAAGCCGAGCCAGGTCCGGGACCAAGGCCGAAGCTAGTCTTGAGACCGAGGCCGAGGCTAGGTCCAGGGCCGAAACCGAGGCTGAAGTTGACTCCGAGGTCGGGACCAGCTACCATATTATTGTTCGGCTTCAAAAAATGTGCAGTTAATCCATTGCCTATGGAGTGTGATCAGCCACATCAAATGCCCCCGCCCCTGAGGTGGGTGGGCGCACAACCACCAGCAAAAGGGGTATAATATCACCTAGTGGCTGATCTTTGGACGCTAACGATTGCTAAGAGGGCACGTGTCCTCGAAAGCCATGCTTCTTTAATGTTGGGGCATCGGGTGCTGCAACGCCACCGCTGTCTACTTTCGCTGTTGGGATTAAGGGGGATTCTCCTCGGGTACGGAACTGCGAAAAGGCAGGCATCATCATTGCGGTGAGGTCACCGTTGTCTTATCATTGGTTGCACACCTCGCATTCTATGCATCGGGTGGTTGCCGAAACGTCTTCTCCAGTGGCGGGCAAGCACGTGGCCAATCTAAATCAGGCGGGATGATTTGAAATGATGAGGCTTTAAAAGGGAAGTCGCCCCTGACCTTAGTCTTTTACTTCTACCGCATTTACTTCTTCTTCCTAGTCTAAACCTCGCTCATGCTTCCATTCGCCTTCTCCTAGTTCTGCTTCCTCTTCCTGAGCCTTAACCTCGCCCCAGCTCTCACCTTTCCGACCCTGCTTCTTCTAGGTTAGTTCGTCCTTCCTACTTTCATGGCTTCGTCTCCCTCCTACTCTATTTCTGTTTCCAAGGGTTATTCCCCGGAACCCTCGCGACCTTCCCCATCTCCCACATCCAGCTAGTCCTCTTCTTCTTCCACTGATAGGGTTCCTTTAGCAAAGTGACGAGCCGTCGGATGATCTCCCGCCGGGAGTCGCTCGGCCGCCAGTCGGGCCCCTATTCAGCGTCGTCTGACCGTCGTAGGTCTAGTTTCTTTCGCCGTGAGGGAGTCCCCTAAATGGACTGCCTCCACCATGACCGCCCAGGAAATTTTTAACCTTAGGGCTAAATACAACCTTTCCACTAATATCCCTCTATTTTGTCCTGCTCCCGAGGATAGGGTGACCTCCTCCCGACCTAGCAGAGTCACCTGATACGAAACCTCTTCACCCTTTCATCCTCAATCTTTTAGATAGATATTCATTGGCACCGACACAATTAGTTTCGAATTCCATTCGGACTATTGTTGGCTTTCTGGTGCTATGTCACCTTCATGGGATAGAAGCTAGGATTTTCCTTTTTCGGAGCTTCTATACCTTTCGCAAACAATCAGGGTGGTGGTCCTTTGCTCCAAGACTGATCAGGGCCCTTAGACTGTACCTTCCTACATCCATTAAAGGGTGGAAAGATAGATTTTTCTTTGCTCATGACGAGGGGGTGAGAACAATTTGGGGGACACCGAACACCGAGCCAAACAAGGATTCATCTGTGCTCCCAAGGGACCAAAAGGCATTTGGGTAGCTGCTGATTGTCGATGTCCCCTGCTGTAACCAACTACTGGCAAAGAAGAAACTTTGGCTCGCAGGCCTCATTCCAAGTAGTGGTGAGCAGCCATGACCCTTCCCCTTTTTACCCATGTTGACCCAATTATTAATTTTGATGATTAACAAAAGCCATGAGTATATTCATCTTGTTTCTGATATATTTGATAAGTGTTTTAGGTATTAAGGTTGATTAATTAATCAAAGGAATAAAGGAATAAGTTTTGAAACAAATTTGAAAGGAAATTATTTAAGTTCATAACTTAGAGTCGACACCTCAACAGTCCGGAGCCGACCCCAGGGCGTATCAGAACATTTCTAAGTTTTTGGCATGGTCCGGAGTTGACAACTAGAGTTTCGGAGCCGACTCTAACCTGAGATACAGAGAAGTGGTTTCTGCGTTAGTTTCCGGAGCCGATACCTAGAGTTCGGGAGCTGACACCTGAAAGTTGCAGAGCCGACACCTAAGTTTCTAGAGCCGACTCTAACCTGAGTACAAAGAGCATATTTTTTGGACATTGTTAGAGTCGACACCTTTGAATTCTGGAGCCGACTCCCGAATGCATCGAGCCGACACTTAACTTTTTTGGAGCCGACTCCTCAATGAACCTCTTATTACTATTTTTGGACACCCCGACTTAGAGCCAACATATGAAAAGTTGGAACCGACTCCAACCTATCAGGAACGGATTTTTCAAATGTCAGAACGGACTCCAACGGTAATATTTTTTCACCTAATCTCTAACAGATAGTTTTCTTTGTGTGTAGAAGCAATCCAACTGCTCTGTAATGGCTATTTTTCTCACCTAAACTTGGATTAAGAGATCTATAAAAAGGGGGAACCGTCCGTTTGAAAAGAAGACTGAAAAATCAAAAAATCCTATGAAAGAAAGAGAGAAAAATCAAAGAAGAAAGACTTAGAACTCACATCAACCAATCCTAAAGAGTCCAAAGAGAAATCCAAAGCATTCAAAGCTCAAAATCGGAGGATTTCCCAAGTGAAAAGGAAGAAAGCAAAAGCTTTGTTTTTCCCAACTTCTCAACGGTGATTTTTGTAAGGAATCTGAGCTGAGACCTAATTCAATTATTCAAGGAAGAAGAGGAAAAGAAGAAAAGAAAAGCTCAAATCAAAATTGCTTCAAACAGGCTTTTCTTACCTTTATTTATTTAATTCCATATTTGCTCATTTGAGGAGCTGTTGTGTATTTGAATCTATATTTTCATTATTGTTTGCTAATTCAATCGAGGGATTGAATTAGTAGAGGTAGTATACCTCGAGACAAGCTAAGGATAGCTTGTGGTTGGGTTTGTACTGATGAGCCCGAAAAAACCAGCTAGGTTCGTTGTGACTCTGGGAAAACAACAAGTTTGGGTTGTGAGCTTGTAAAACAACTCGGCTGTAATCAAATGGATTATAGTGAGGACCCAAGTGCTGCTTGGGAGTGGACGTAGGTGTTGGATACACCGAACCACTATAAAATCTTTGTGTTTGCCGTGCATATTATCTCTCTCTCTCTCTATCAATCTCATTCTTGCTTAGCTTCAATTAATTTATTTCATTTGAGCATCTTTATATCAATCAAAATATTTTTAAAGTGTTAAAATTTTTAAAGAACCCAATTCATCCCCTCTCTTGGGTTGTCATCTGGGCCAACAATTTATATTATAGCTTGTGCTCATTTTCAGTTTGATCCAACGATCAAGAGTCAAAGATCCAAATGGCAACTCAAGCTGGATCTTCATTTGCTGAAGGTCAATCTACAAATAGACCTTCTTTATTTAATGGCATAAATTATGGATATTGGAAAGCTAGAATGAGAATTTTTATTCAAGCTTTAGATTATGAACTATGAAGTGTAATCACTAATGGACCTAGCACACCCACACACGTAGTAGATGGTTCAATAGTTCCTAAACCCGAAAGAGATTGGAATGAGAACGATAGAAAAATGGCTCAGCTTAATGCAAAAGCCATGAATGTTTTATATTGTGCTTTAGATGCTAATGAATTTAATAGAATTTCTACATGTATTTCCGCAAAAGAAATCTAAGATAGATTGAAGTTACCCATGAGGGTACTAATCAAGTTAAAGAGTCCAAAATTAATATCTTAGTGCATAAATATGAATTGTTTAGCATGGAATAAAATGAAACTATCACATGCATGTACACTAGATTTATTGATATTGTAAATGGCTTGAAGAGTCTTGGTAATACCTATACTAACTCTGAGTTGGTTCGTAAAATTCTTAGGTCTCTTCTAAGGTCATGGAAAGCAAAGGTGACTGCAATCCAAGAAGCCAAGGATTATGGTACTCTAGAGACTCAACATTAAATTTGATTGCTTATTTTGATTCTGATTATGCTGGTTGTAATTAGATAAAAAAGTACAAGTGGTGCATGTCAATTTTTAGGAAGTAACTTAATCTCTTGGTTTAGCAAAAAGCAAAATTCAGTTGCATTATCTACTGCTGAAGCTAAATATGTTGCAGCTAGAAGTTGCTGTGCTCAAATCCATTGGATTAAGCGACAACTTGAAGATTATGGCATAATACTTGATAAAACTCCTATTAGATGTGATAACACAAGTATAATAAACTTAACTAAAAATCCTATACACATTCAAGACTAAACATATTAAAATTAGATATTACTTTATTAAAGAACATGTAGCTAATGGTGACATTTGTCTTAATTATGTTTGTACTGATGAACAATTAGTTGACATATTTATAAAACCTTTGAGTGAAGAAAGATTTTGTTATCTTAGAGGAGAGAGTTAGGAATTTGTGACCCATTGGAATGATTTTGACACTCTTAAGATTAACTATTCAAATTTCAATCAATTTCTTGAAATTTTTTTTTAGAATGATTTATCTAGATATTTGAACCCCTTGATTCATCACATTCCAAAGTTGATTTAGCCAAAATTTGATGTTAATCCGGACAAGTTTCAGATCCTTTGAAACTCTCTTTTTTTTTTTCTGAACAGTCTTGGAGCCGACACCTCTGGTATTGGAGTCGACTCCAATTTTGTCTGAGACTTTGGAGCCGACACATGTTTTTCCCGAGTCGACTCCACTTCGGGCACTGACTGTGTTAGCGACCTGGAGCCAACACCTCGCTTTGCGGGAGTCGACTCCAAGTGGTCCCAAATTGACTTATCTAGGGCATAGTCGACTCCTCTTTCATTTCAATCGACTCCTAATTCTTCCAAACTCTCTCCAACTCTTCCCAAAACCCAAAATATTTCAAATTAACCACTCCTTAGCTCTCAATGGCACCCAAACGTAGGGGATCCGTGTTTGGTGAAGCGGTGATGACTGGAAAATGAACAGTGATGCATACGGCGAGGCATCCTTCACCGAGCTCTTCGTCCTCTTCCTCGTCATCCATACCGAGCGCTGCTCCAAGCCCCTCCTCACCTAAAATCGACACCTTAGCTGGCCGAGTAATCACAATGGGCAGAAAGATAGACTTTCATTTCTTTGAGAAAGAAGGTTTCACTATTAGGCGGCAGTTAAAAGAACTAGGTTGGGATAAAGTGTGTTCCCTTGATTTACCCACTTACCCTACCTTAGTCAAGGAGTTTTATTTCAATCTGTCTAGAGGAGATGGAGGAATAGTTAGTTCTGTGAGAGGAAAAGGATTCATATAACCTCGGAAATTTTAGGAAACCTTTTAGGGATTCCTGTTACTGGGCTTGCTGCAAGCATTCATAGTGAGAGGTTAAATGCTTTATCAAGGATGCTAGGAAGAGAAGTCACTGAGTTTGAAGAAATTAGAGCAAACCAATTGCCTCTTGAGTTAAGATTACTTCATAATATCTGTGGTCAGATTTTGTTTCCCAAGACTGGGAGGTTTGAATATGTCTCAGAGTGAGACATTGTTATAATGGACAGTGTTTTGACTGGACAATAAATTAATTTGGCTGTATGATGGTTTGGTATATGGCTGAAGCTGGGAATAAGAAAAGATCTACTTTACCCTATGGTATGATATTGACTTTAGTATTCCAAAGCCAGGGTGTTGTTATTTCTGAAAATGAACCCAAAAGAATTTAAGGCACACATATTACTATAGTTTAGCAACTGTTCATCGGATGGGCTTTGTGAAGAAGGATGGTCAGTGGGAGAGGAAAGGTCATTCTGAAGACATAGTAGCTAAGACTTCTGAGCCTGGGCCTTCTGAGGCAAGACCATCAGGGAGGCACAGCTCACCTGGCCCCAATCATTGTGTACCTCCTGCTCCTTCCTCTTCAGTTCAGTTATCTGCTGGTTTTTCTGCTATCCAATTAGAGTAACTTAAAGAATTATTTAGTACTCATAAAGAAGAGATGAAGACTGAGATAGACAACAGTCTAATGAGCTTGAGAGAATTATTTTATTCCTTGTATAAAGGGTGAGCAAGATTGAGTCCACCCTTGGATCTTCCTTAGAATCTTTGAAGTCTGATCTCATGCACATATTTGAGGAACTCAAGAATTTGGAGGAGATTCAGAGACTTATTCAAGATGCAATGCAGAACTTCAAGAGAATATCACAGTGGCATCTGCATTCTTTGATAGAAGGTTAAATGAATTTATTAGAGTTCAAAGTGGAAGGAATGGGAACACTTTAGAAGAACTCAAGAGACGTTTTAGAATTTGTTGTTTCTACCTTTTGTTATCAAATTCAACTTGTGTTGTTTAAATTTCTTTGATGTAATTAGAGTTTGATATTGATGTAATGAAAGCAATATTTTGATATAGTTGAAAGTATTTATGATGTAATGTTTTGATACTCTAATGAATATCATATTTGCTATCCTAGAACTTTGATATAGAATGACTTGAATTGAGTTTTGATTCACTTATGTTTAATGCATTGATCTATACTACTTGTAACTTCTTAACCTTTTTGTTGATTACAAAAAAGGAAGAGAAGTAAATGATATTTGTATATGCATAAAAGTTACAATCAAATGTACAAAGGGAAAAGAAGATAATTATATATATATACATTGAATGAATTTCATTAAGAAATTGGTATGTATCAAGAAGTTTCAATGAAATAAGTTTAATTGGCATCAAGAAGTTTCAATGAAATAAGTTAAATTGGTATCAAACATTAAATGAAATGAGCTTAATTTGATATGCATGGAGTTTAAATGATAAGGAAGAAGATGTTAAGTATCAGGGGGAGCTACCTCATTTAGGGGGAGCTTAACTATGAGAACTTATTTTCTTTAAAATTTTATTAATTAATTATGCATATACTCAATGTTTTTGTCATCATCAAAAAGGGGGAGATTATTGACCCAATTATTGATTTTGATGATTAACAAAAGCCATGAGTATATTCATCTTGTTTCTGATATATTTGATAAGTGTTTCAGGCATTAAGGTTGATTAATTAATCAAAGGAATAAAGGAATAGTTTTGAATCAAATTTGAAAGGAAATTATTTAAGTTCAGAACTTAGAGTCGATACCTCAACAGTTCGGAGCCGACCCCAGGGCGTATCAGAACATTTATAAGTTTTGGCATGGTCCGGAGTCGACACCTAGAGTTTCGAAGCCGACTCCAACCTGAGATACAGAGAAGTGGTTTCTGCGTCAGTTTCTGAAGCCGACACCTAGAGTTCGGGAGCCGACACCTGAAAGTTGCGGAGTTGACACCTGAGTTTCTGGAGCCGACTCTAACCTGAGTACAGAGAGCATGTTTTTTGGATATAGTTAGAGTCAACACCTTTGAATTCTGGAGCCGACTCCCGAATGCGTCGAGCCGATACTTAACTTTTTTGGAGCCGACTCCTCAACGAACTTCTTATTACTATTTTTGGACACCCCGACTTGGAGCCGACACATGAAAAGTTGGAGCTGACTCCAACCTGCCAGAAACATATGTTTCAAATGTTAGAACATACTCCAACGGTAATATTTTTTCACCTAATCTCTAACGGACAGTTTTTTTGTGTGTAGAAGCAATCCAACTGCTCTGTAACATCTATTTTTCTCACCTAAACTGGATTAAGAGATCTATAAAAAGGGAGAACCATCCGTTTGAAAAGAAGATTGAAAAATAAAAAAATCCTGTGAAAGAAAGAGAGAGAAATCAAAGAGGAAAGACTCGGAACTCACATCAACCAATCCTAGAGAGTCCAAAGAGAAATCCAAAGCATTCAAAGCTCAAATCGGAGGATTTTCCAAGTGAAAAGGAAGAAAAAGCCCTATTTTTCCCAACTTCTCAACTATGATTTTGTGAGGAATCTGAGCTGAGGCCTGATTCAATTATTCAAGAAAGAAGAGGAAAAGAAGAAAAGAAGAAAGCTCAAATTAAAATCGTTTCAAACAGGCTTTTCTTACCTTTGTTTATTTAATTGCATATTTGCTTATTTGAGGAGCTGTTGTGTATTTGAATCTATATTTTTCATTGTTGTTTGCTAATTCAATCGGAGGATTGAATTAGTGGATGTAGTATACCTCGGGACAAGCTAAGGATAGCTTGTGGTTGGGTTTTATGCTGGTGAGCCCGGAAAAACCAGCTGGGTTCGTTGTGACCCCGAGAAAACAACAAGTTTGGGTTGTGAGCTTATAAAACAACTCGGCTGTAATTAAGTAGATTATAGTGAGGACCCAAGTGCTGCTTGAGAGTGACGTAGGTGTTGTATACACCGAACCACTATAAAATCTTTGTGTTTGCCATGCATATTATCTCTCTCTCTATCAATCTCATTCTTGCTTAGCTTCAATTAATTTAGTTCATTTGAGCATCTTTATATCAATCAAATATTTTCAAAGTGTTAAAATTTTTAAAGAACACAATTCACCCCCCTTTGGGTTGCCATCTGGGCCAACAACCCACCTCCTCTTTTTCTTCTTTTTCTTTTTTTTTTACTAAGTCATTTCTGACTTGTGCAGACATGCTACCATCGGCTCAGGCAGTGAGGAAGGCGGCGGCTAAGAAAAGAATGGCCAAGATGGATGGAGCCTCCACCGAGAAGAGGGCCAAAGCCGAGGAGGCTAAGAAGAAAAAGGTCGAGGCCAAAGGGGTAAAGAAGAAGACCGAGGCCGAGGGGCCAAGGAGAAGAAGGCCGAAGAGGCCGAATAGAAGAGGCCTCGGTCCCCGTCGCCGACTCTGTCCCGATCCCCGACTCCTCTTATCCGCAAGCCTCGGGTGGACCGGGAGGCGCACATCGACCTAACCACCGACACACCCCCGAAGGAGTCGAGGGCTGAAGTCTTGCCATCGCCACAACCGATCATTCTAGATGCGGGTTCGATCGAACCGGCTGCAAGATCAGCCCCAGAGGCTGCCCCACCAATGGAAGAACCAACGGTCGAAGAGCCTCCTAGGGCGGCAGTGTTGACGGAAGAAGGGGTGCCATCAGCCCCTGACACAACACCTATGGCTCCGGCGCCTACCAGGACCGCGAAGGAGGACGAAGCTGCAGCAACTTCTTTCCGGTCCATCCTCGCGCACAATGGCCGCTGGCAGAGCGGATGATGGCGCACGTGTGCACACCTGAGCTTCAAAGGGATCTACAGAACCAAAGGACCTCCTCCTTCTTCTGCGATGCCTTCATGGCTTACCTTTGGGTAAATGTTTCCTCTTCACTAAGAGTTTCTTTGTAAGACTTTCCTTGCCACCTATCCCTAATAGTAACTTACTTATGCATGCGGTAAATTCCTTGGCCGCCTTGAAGAGCATCCTCTCCCAGGCCGAAGCCACACTCGGTCATTATCATTAAGAAGTCAACAGGGCTCAGGCTTGGGCAGAGAAGGCCGAGAAGGCACTGGAAGATGCCCAAGCCGAGAGGGCCGAAGAGCAGGCCCGGACAGAGAGGGCCGAGAAGGCCTTGGAGACAGCCCAAGCCAAGAGGGCGGAAGAGCTTGTGTTGGCCCAGATGGCAATCCAAGAGGGGGGGGGGTGAATTGGGTTCTTTAAAAATTTTAACCTTTTAACAACTATGTGCTTGGAGATAGATGAAATGCAATGCGAATATTAAGTACAACCAAGGAGATAGAGAAAGAGATAATCAAAGCACGGCAAACACAAAGGTTTTATAGTGGTTCGGTGTATCCAACACCTACGTCCACTCCCAAGATCCACTTGGGTCCACACTATAATCAACTAGATTACAGCCGAGTTGTTTTACAAGCTCACAACTCAAACTTGTTGTTTCCAGGGATCACAATGAACCCAGCTGTTTTCCGGGCTCACAGCACAAAACCCTGAACTCAAGCTAATCTAGCTTGACCCGAGGTATACTACCTCCACTAGTTCAATCCCCTTGATAGAACTAGCACAAACAAGAAGAATAATATTTTTCAATAATACAAAGCTCCTCAAATGAGCAAATATTCAAAATAAAGGAATAAGGTTAGAAAAGCCTGTTTGAAGTAGATTGGATTTGAGCTTTTCTTCTTTTCTTCTTTTCCTCTTTTCTTTGGAGATGTTGAATCAGGCCTCAGCTTTGATTCGTTGCAAATGTTGCAGATGAGAAGTTGAAAATGTAGAAAAATAGAGCTTTTTCTTCTATTTTGGGAATCCTCCGATTTTTCAATATGAGCGCCTTGGATTTCTCTTTGAGCTTTTTGGAGTGGAAGGATTTGAGTTTGAACTCTTTTCTCTTTGATTTCAGGCTCAAGACTTCACAGATTGATTTTTATTTTTCCATTTTTTTCGTTCTTCTTTTTTCAAACGGGCATTCTCCCCTTTTTATAGATTCCTTTAATCCATTTTTGGTGAGAAAACTAGCCGTTGGAATGTACCTGAAAGTTTTTCCAAACAAAATATATCCGTTAGAAGTTAGGTAAAAAGAAAATATTACCGTTAGAGCTGATCTGGCATTTTAAAATTTTGTTCCAGATAGGTTGGAGTCGGCTCCAACTTTTCAGGTGTCGGCTCCAAGTCGTTTATCCAAAAATAGAAAGTTCTGAGTTCGTCGAGGAGTCGGCTCAAAAAAGTTAGGTGTCGGCTCGCATGCGCAGGTGTCGGCTCCAAAAGACTGTAAGTGTCGGCTCCAAGGTAGTCAAAAATTAAGAGTTCTGTCCCGCATCGGAGTCGGCTCCAGACACTGTAAGTGTCGACTCCGAAACTCTGGGTGTCGGCTCCGAAACTCTAGGTGTCGGCTCCGGACCGTATCAAAAATCAGAAGAATATTTGATTGGCCATGGGGTCGGCTCCAGCATTCCTAGGTGTCGACTCCAGGCTCTGAAACTTTGAAACTTATATTTTGTAATTGATTCAAAACACGTTTCTTAATGCCTTTAAATCAATCAAATATTTTTAAGCCCTGAAACACTTATCAAATCTATTAGTAATCAAATAAATATACTCAATTCCTTTATTAATCATCAAAATCAATAATTGGGTCAACAATCTCCCCTTTTTGATGATTATAAAAACATTGAGTATATGCATAGATTCTTAAATCAAAATTTTCAAGGAAGTGATCCTCACAAGTAAGCTCCCCCTGAATAAGGTAGCTCCCCCTATGAAGTTCAATGAATAATTGTTCTTCCTTTTGCTTTACATGTTTGATACTTAGAATTAATTTATATCAGTTTTCACTATATATCAGTGTTCACATAAGCTTATTTATGCATATTCAAACTAATTTGATACCAATCAAATAAGCTTCAATCAAATAATCAAACATAACTAATCAATGCATATACGACATAACTTTCTCCCCCTTTTTTGTAATCAACAAAAAGATAAAGAAGAGTTAAGTCAAAAGATAAAATTGATAGATCAAAAATAATTTCATTTCATCAAAGGTCAAGTATTACAAAAGAAACTAAACTTTCATTACATCAAAACTAAACTTTCATTTCAAACATCAAACAACATATCTCATAAAAAAAACTTGACTTCATTACATGAAAATTACAAATTGGTTCTAATGATTCTTGTTAAATGATCTAAAATCTTTCCCATTCCATCACTTGAGTAGCTACAAATTCTTTCAATCTTCTATCAACAAAAGAGCAAGCAGTCATTTTTATCTTGAAGCTCGGCATTGCATTTGGAGTAGGTCTCAGAATCTCCACAGATATCTTTAAGTTCTTCAAATATATTTTTCAGATCATTACTTAAGGATCCGCAGATGAACTAAGAGTGGATTCTATTTTGCCAATGCGATCATCCAGGGAATAAAGGGTTTCTTTAAGATTCATAAACTTATTATCAAACTCTGTCTTCAATTCATCCTTCTGAGCAGCAAGTAAACTTTGAGTTGCTCCAATTGAAGGTCTGAAAAACCAACTGATGAAGTGGATGACTGAACATGAACTTGAGCGGGTGCAGGGGCAGGAACAGGACTGCTAGGCTGCGGAGAGGGAACCCTCACAGATGGTCCAGCCTCAAAAGATGCAGAAGGTCTAGGTTCAGGGGCTCTCATCCAAGCTGCCTTTCCTTTCCCATTGCCCATTGACCTTAACAAATCCCATCCGATGCAAGGTGGCCAAACTGTAGTAATCAGTATGCCTGAGGTTCTTGAAGGTTCATTGTCTAATATCACAACACCTTGGCTCCTGAAAACCATAGTTAGCACCATGCCGTAGGGTAAGGACGATCTTCTTTTCCCTCCAGCCTCAGCCATATAAAATATCATCATTGCAGCTAAATTTATGGGTTGACTGGTCAACACTGTCCATCACAACAATGTCTCGCTCGGAGACATACTCAAATCGACCAGTCTTTTGGAAATAAATTCTACTGCAAATATTGTGAAGTAATCTTAATTCCAAGGGCAATTGGTTAGCCCTAATCTCCTCAAATTCTGTAACTTCTCTCCCTAACATCCTTGATAGAGCGCTGACCTCTCACTGTGGATGTCGGCAACTAATCCAGTAATGGGAATGCTAAGGAGGTTTCCTAATTTTGAAAAGTGAGATGGATCCTTTTACCTCTGACTGAGCTCACGATTCCACCATCACCTCTCGACAATTGAAATAGAATTCCTTGACAAGGGCTGGATAGTAGGAACATCTAGAGAACACACTTTATCCCAGCCTAGTTCCTTGATTTGATTCCCAATAGAGAAGCCCTCGGATTGAAAGAACTCAAATCAACTTTCCTACCCATTGTTATCACTCTCCCTGCTAGGGTATCTACCTGAGGAGATGAAGGGTCTGGATTGTCCGAAGGTTGAAGAGGAATCACTCGGAGAGGCTCGCACACGGGTCGCTCGCCGATCGTTTTCGGTTGCCACGGCTCCAAGCACTGATCCTCTCCTCTTAGGTGCCATTAGATCCTTAGGAAGGCTTGAATAGGGTGGAATTAGAGATGGGGAGGTTTGAGAGAGTTTGGGAAGAGTTTGGTTAAGGATTTGAAAAGAAATGAAATGACGAGGTGTCGACTCTGCCCTAATAAAGTCGATTTGGGACCCCAGGTGTCGACTCCCGCAAAGTCGGGTGTCGACTCCAAATCGCTAACACAGTCAGCGCTCGAACTGGAGTCGGCTCCACTTATACGGGTGTCGGCTCCAAGGTCAGGGACCGAGAGCGACACAGACAAGGTGTCGACTCCTCAAACTGAGGTGTCGACTCCACTGACAGTTTCAGAGAAAAATAATTGAGATTCAAACAACTGAAACTTGTCAAAATAGGTTCAATAAAATTTTGAAAAAATCTTTGGAATAAGAATCAAATTGCTCAGATGACTAGATAATTTGTCCTTAAAATTATGAAAGGAATTTAAGAAATTAATAGAAATCTAGATAGTCATTCCTTAGAGTTTCAAAATCATTCCAAAGGGTCACAAATCCCTAATTCACCTCTAAGATAACAAAATCTCTCTTCACTCAAGGTTTTGTAAATATATCAGCTAATTGTTCTTCAGTATTAACATAATCAAGACAAATTTCATTATTAGCTACATGTTCTCTTATAAAGTGATATCTAATTTCAATGTGTTTTTTCTTGAATGTTGAATTGGATTTTTAGTTAAATTTATTGCACTTGTGTTATCACATCTAATAGGAGTTTTATCAAGTGTTATGCCATAATCTTCAAGTTGTCTCTTAATCCAAAGGATTTGAGCACAGCAACTTCCAGCTGCAACATATTCTGCTTCAGCAGTTGATAATGCAACCGAATTTTGCTTTTTGCTAAACCAAGAGATTAAGTTACTTCCTAAAAATTGACATGCACCACTTGTGCTTTTTCTATCTAATTTACATCCAGCATAGTCAGAATCAGAATATGCAATCAAGTTTAATGTTGAGTCTCTAGAATACCATAAACCTACATTTTTAGTTCCACTTAAATATCTTAAGATTCTTTTTACAGCAATTAAGTGAGATTCTTTAGGTTCAGATTGAAATCTAGCACATAGACAAACAGCAAACATGATATCTGGTCTACTAGCTGTTAAGTAAAGAAGAGATCCGATCATACCTCTATAATATTTTTGATCTACTTTCTTACCATCTTCATCTTTGTCCAATTTGCATGAAGGACTCATAGGTGTTCCAAGTGGTTTGATTGACTCCATTCCAAACTTCTTGAGAAGTTCTTTGTGTATTTTGCTTGATTGATGAAAATTCCCTTTGCTTTGCTTGATTTGAAGTCCTAGGAAGAAATTGAGTTCTCCCATCATGCTCATTCAATCACCCTGCATTAACTTAGCAAATTCTTGACATAACAGATTGTTAGTAGCACCGAATACAATATCATCAACATATATTTGTACTACTAATAAATCCTTGTCTTTTCTTTTCAAAAATAGTGTTTTATCAACATTTCCTCTTATAAAATCATTTTCAATCAGAAATTTACTTAATCTTTCATACCAAGCTCTAGGTGCTTGTTTTAAACCATATAGTGCTTTGTGCAATTTAAAAACATGATTTGAAATTCATGATCTTCAAAACCAGGTGGTTGTTCAACAAAAACTTCCTCATTTATAAATCCATTTAAAAATGCACTTTTAACATCCATTTGAAATAAATTGATATGCATATGACATGCAAATGCGAGTAATAATCTAATTGCTTCTAATCTAGCTACAGGTGCAAAAGTTTCATCAAAATCAATTCCTTCTTCTTGATTATATCCTTTTGCAACTAATCTAGCTTTGTTTCTAATTACTATGCCATTTTCATCTAATTTATTTCTAAATACCCATTTTGATCCTATAACAGAATGATCTTTAGGTCTATCTACAAGGTCCAGACATTATTCCTAGTAAATTGATTTAATTCTTCTTGCATAGCTAACATCCAATTATTATCTTTTTCAGCTCTTCAATAGTTTTAGGTTCAATTTGAGATACAAATGCAAGATGATTATTGATGTTTCTCATTGATGATCTAGTTCTTACTCCTGAGATGGATCACCTATAATTAATTCTTTTGGATGACCATAGGCATATCTCCAATCTCTAGGAAGATCTACATCATTATGATTTGCATCAACAACATCAACACTAGGAGAATCATCATCTTTAGCTTCTTGTTCATGATCTGAAGATACATCTATATTTAATTTTTCAATATCTCTTTCTAGAATGTTTGTATCTTCCTCATCATCAATCTTTTCTGAACTCGATGCTAAAGATTCATCAAAAATTACATGAATAGATTCTTCTACAATTAAGTTTCTCTTGTTAAACACTCTATAGGCTTTACTAGATGTTGAATATCCTAAGAAAATGCCTTCATCAGATTTTGCATCAAATTTTCCTAGATTATCTTTACCATTATTATGAATGAAACATTTACAACCAAATGCATGAAAAGTAACTTATGTTTGGTTTTCTATTGTTCCATAGTTCATAAGGAGTTTTCTTAATGATTGGCCTAATTAAAGCTCTATTAAGAATGTAACATGCCGTGTTTATAGCTTCCGCCCAAAAGTATTTTGGTAGGTTGCTTTCACATAGCATGGTACGGGCCATGTCTTCTAAAGTTCTATTTTTCTTTCTACTACTCCATTTTGTTGTGGTGTTCTAGGTGCTGAAAAATTATGATGGATGCCATTTTCATGCAAAAGTTTTCAAATAAATGATTTTCAAATTCAGTGCCATGATCACTTCTAAGAGACACTATGGTGTTGTTTTTCTCANTTCTCTCGTGGGGGTTCGTGGTGTCGTGTGATACGTCCACAGCACGTTTGGGAGCTCCTCCACCCATCTTCCTTTAAAATCATCCAGGCGTGTCCTAATCCCTTGAAGGATGGTCTGATTTGTCACTTCGGCTGTTCCGTTTGATTGCGGATGACCAACAAAAGTGAACCTTTGGCATACGCCCAGTTCAGCACAAAACTCTCAGAAGGGAGCATTGTCAAATTATCGACCATTATCGGTAACAAGGGTGTGGGGTAGCCTGAACCAAAAAATAACAGACTTCCAAAAGAAAGTTCTCACCTTGGCTTCAGTGATTTTGGTGAGTGCTTTAGCCTCTATCCACTTGGTGAAATGGTCGATGGTAATGAGCAAAAATTTCTGCTGACAAGAGGCCGGAGGGAATGGCCCCAAAATGTTCATTCTCCATTGGGCGAAGGGCCATGGAGCCGACAGAGGGTTCAGCTGGGAGGCTGGCAGCCGTTGGATGTTAGCATGCCGCTGGCAGCTATCTCACTTCCGAACCAACTCGGCCACATCTCCTCGTATGGTAGGCCAGTAATAGCCTTAGCGTAAGGCCTTGTATGATAGTGCTCTGCCCCCCAAGTGGTTTTCGCAAATACCCTTATGGATCTCACCGAGGATGTAGTCTGCATCCACAGGACTAATGCACTTGAGGAGAGGGTGAGAAAAGGACCTTCGATACAGTTTTCCATCGAGCACAAGGAACTTAGATGCTTTCCATTTGAATAGTTTAGCTTCAGTAGGGTTGACCGGGAGGGTGCCGTTGGTGAGGTACTGGACATAGACGTCCATCCAGGAAGGATCTTGATTGATTGGCAAAGATTCTTCTATCACGTCGATACTTGGGGCTTCCAGATGTTCCACATAGGTTCTCCCCAGGGTTCCATTGGCCGAAGTGGCTAGCCATGATAAAGCATCGGCTCTGGCATTCTTCTCTCGGGGAATGTAGCTGACACTGAAGTGAGTAAAGGGAGAGGCTTGTGATTGCACCATACTCAAGTAGCGAGATATAGTAGGATCTCGAGCCTCATACTCTTCCTTAATTTGACCAGAGATGAGCTGGGAGTTGGTGAAGACTCTAAGGCATTTTACTCCAAGCTCCCATGCCAGCCTCATTCCCGACAACAAAGCTTCGTACTCAGCTTGGTTGTTTGTGGCCGAGAAGAGGAAACTGAAGGCATACTCGGTCACTATGCCATCTGAACTTGCAAGGATGAGGCCTGCCCCGCTTCCTTGAGAATTTGATGCTCCATCTACATGAAGGATCCAGTCTTCCCCTCTTCCCTCAATTGTTGTATCCGAGGGGTTTGTATGGGGTTCCTCCAACTGCTCTTCTGCCCAGGTGCACTTGACCAGAAAATCCACCAAATTTGAGACTTCATGGTCGACCTAGGTCGAAACGATAGGTCGAATTCTTCTAGCTTGACTGCCCACTTCGCCAATCGGCTAAAGGTATCAGGACGAGAGAAAAATTGCCCTGAGTGGCTGATCCGTGACCACGACAATCGGGTGTGCTTGGAAGTAAGGTCTAAGAGCTGAGCAGAGACGATTAATGCAAAAATAATCTTTTCGATATTAGAATACCTGACCTCTGCGTCGTGAAGCACTTTGCTTTTGTAATAGACTGGCTTCGCATCTGTTGGCATCGATACGGACAAGCAGGGAACTCACCGCTCGGGGATGCAGCGAGATAGAAAGAGTCTTCTCCTTCCTTTGGCTTGGATAGCAAAGGTGGAGTGGACAAGAAATTCTTCAATCCTTCGAAAGCTTCCTGACACTCCATTGTCCACTCGAAGCTGTCAACTTTGTGCAAGGCTTTGAAGAAGGGTAGACATCTTTCTGCTGACCTCGCTAGAAAATGGCTCAAGGCTGCTATCCTTCCTGTGAGCCATTGCACTTTCTTCTTGTTATTTGGTGGTCTCATATCGATGATGGCTTTGATCTTCTCGGGGTTAGTTTCGATTCCCCTCTGTGTCACTATAAAGCCCATGAATTTGCCCGCTGTGACTCCGAAAGCGCACTTCCGTGGATTTAGTTTCACCTAATATCGGCGAAGGTTGTTGAAGGTTTCTGACAAGTCAGCAACATGGTCGTTGGCACAGATGTTTTTTGTTACATATCATCCACATATACCTCCATGTTGCACCTGATTTGGTCTTCGAAGACCTTTCATCAACCTCTGGTATGTGGCTCCTGCATTCTTCAATCCAAGGCATGACCTTGTAGCAATAGATGCCTTTCTCGGTCATGAATGAAGTGCCTCCTCATCAATCGGGTCCATCCTTATCTAGTTGTACCCTGAGAAGGCATCCATGAAGCTAAGGGTTTCATGGCCCGATGTGGCATCCACCAACTGATCGATCCTGAGCAGTGGAATACTGTCCTTAGGGCACGCCTTGTTGAGGTTCGTGAAATCAACACACATCCTCCAGCTTTCATTGGCCTTATGAACCATAACCACATTAGCTAGCCAGACTAGGTAATGTACCTTGCGTATGTGGCCTACTGCGATCAGTTTACAGACTTCTTCATCCACGGCCCTTTGCCTCTCAGGAGCGAAACTCCCTTCTTTTGCCGAACCGGTCGACTCCTTGGTCGATGCTAAGTCTATGGGTGATAACTTCAGGCAGCACTCCCGGCATATTCGAGGCTGACCAAGCGAAGACGTCCGCATTGGTCCGCAAAAAAGCGAGTAACGGATCTCTCGCTTCTGCAGGAAGAAGCACTCCAATTCGGATTGTCCTCATTGGATCCTCCCTAGCAGGAAGACCAGCAAGATTTCAACCGGTTTCTCCTCTCTTCTCGGAGTCTCTAGGGTCAAGGGGCTCGGGCATCGATGGAGCAGTCACCTCATGAGTGCTAGGAGCAGTGTGATAACAGAGGGATACCAGGTTCTGTTCCCCGTGCATCTTTCCGACTCCCTTATTGGTAGGAAACCGTACCATTAACCTTTTTGTAGAGATAATGGCATCAAGAGGTTGAGACCGGATCTTCCAAAAATAGCATTGTAAGCTAGGGGAACTCAGACAACCAGGAATTTTATGAAGACTGTGCTTTAGCGCGATTCCATCCGGCCATAACCAGAAGGATGATCTCTCCTTCTACCCTTACAAAATCTCAGTGAAACCCATCAAGGGAGTGGTCATGGGCAAAGAAGACTAGGAGCCAGATTCATTCGAACAAATGCTCGTACGAAAGAATATCAACTGAACTTCCACTATCGATGAGAATTCGTTTTATAGGGTGTTTAGCTATCGTCATTGATATGACGACGCTATCATCATTAGGTTATCCACCCCTTCTAGGTCCCTTCTAAAAAAGGGAATTACAGAGTCTACACCATCCTCACGCTGCCTTTTAGGATTGCTGCCTGCTCCCCAGCAGATTATGGCCATCGTCTTCTCTATTGGAGTGTTATCCATGCCGATCTAAGCAGTAGAAGGTGCTGACAGGCCCGAAGCAGTGGGACCCTTTCCGGACAAACTTTTCCAGATGGCCCTACTGAACAAGTTCCTCAATGGCTTTCTTCAGTAGGTGACAGTCCTCCGTGTCGTGGCGTATTCCCGATGATAGCAGCAGTAAAGATCTTTATTGCGGGGGACTCCATGCCTCATGGGAGGCGAACGCCAAAGATAGAGCTCGCCCTCAATCTCCAGTAAGATATTGGATATTAGGGCGAGAAGCGGGTGAAGTGTTCCTTGGGAGCCAGGGCCCGAGGTCGGTTATCTGGATGACGAGGAGGCTCAAACTTCATAGGCCACGCTCCAGTAGGCTCCAGGTGTGATGGCTTCTTACTAGACCCCTTGCTGACCTCCCTTCTAGAAAAGTCTGCTTCATCAACACGGATATACTTTTGCGCTCGGCTCAACAATTCGGCATAAGAGCTAGAAGGCTTCTTATCCAGAGAATAGGTGAAGCGGGAGGGATGGAGTCCCTGCTTTAGGGCCAAGGTGGCCACGGAGTCCTCATAGACTTCAAGCGCAGCTTCCTTGAATCGAGCTACAAAGTCCTTCAAGGTTTCGCCGCTCCTCTACTGGACAGCAAATAAGCTATCAGCCACCCTGGGGATCTTCTGGCATGCATCAAAGTGGGCCAAGAAGGATCTCTCCAGCTACCTAAAGGAGTTAATACTGCATGGTGGTAAGCGGGAATACCACACGTGCAGCCTTTCGGAGTGTTGCTGGGAAGGCGACGTAGAGGAGAGAATCCATTGCCCCCTGAACTTACATGAGGACTTTGTAATTCTCCAGGTGATCCAAGGGGTCTGTGGTGCCATCATATGGGTCCAGCTGGGGTATACGTAATCGAGATGGGACCGGTTCCTTCATGATACGACGAGATAGGGGGGCGGCGGTCGTAGTCCGCCCCGTGAGTGTTGGTAATTCTGCAGCTGAGCTCCTCCAGCCATAGATGATACTCGTCCAACCGTTGCTTAGCCCAACGAGCAATCCGTCTATCGAAGGAATCTCCCCTCAAAGATTCAGAGGATGAGTGGGGAGAGGGTCGCCGATGGAGAGGATGCACCTGCTTGGGTTCATTTCCACTACGCTGCTTGGGGAGATGGTCAGAGCGATGGGAAGGGATCACGACCGTTTGGAGGTCTCCTGGTAACGAGTTTAGGAGATGTGCGATATAAGGTCTCCGGAGGAGTTCTTCCATGACCCCCTGCATGGTGAGACTGGTTAGCCCCATGACCCCCCGCATGGGGCAGAGGGAGCTGAGGTAGCAATGGCGTAGTGGTGGAGCACTGTTCCTGTAGCCCTCGAACCATCGCCATCAGATCTTGAACTTGCTGGGTCATAGCGGTGAGTCGGTCAGTTTGGCTGACTTGCGGCTGTATGAGGTCGGAGCAGGGAGGTCGGCCTTCGGCTGCTTAGCCACGGGAGGTGCCCTCCAGCCTGACTGGTAGAGGCCTCCTGCGCACGTATAACCACCATCTTCTTTCTTACAGGGGTTGCATGTACGTTGAATGAACGTTTGTCCCCCTACCTGGTGCGCCAATCTGTTGCTACCAAATCACTTCCAGAGAGCACTGAGTGAGAAGAGAGCTTCGTAGACCTTCAGAGAGATGACAGAACCACCTCCTTTAGCCAAAAATCTGCAACAAAAGTCCCGGACCGGTGGTTCCGGCCGGGACCCTCCGACGCTTTAGTTAGTGGTCTGGAGAATAACAATAGAGATTGAGTAGTAGAGAATGAACTCTCTTCTTTCCTCGTTGTAAGTGAAGGTTTTTATACCTGTTTGGGGTCTCTCTTACCCTTGGTGGATGACCATTAATCACATTGTCCGTTAGGAGCAGCACCATAAGTGGTAGGTAGGCGCATTGCTGCTAGACGTATGTCATAAATAGCAGTAACTGCCCGTGGTCTTAGAGAAAGTGGGTTAGTAGGCCACGTGGCAACTCTGGCACTTGTTAGGCAGCTGGAAACTAAGTTCGAGATTGGTTCCGAGGCTGAAGCTAGAGGCCGAGAGCATGTCCGAGGCCGAGGCTAGGCTCGAGGCTGAGGTTGAAGCTGAAGTTGAATTCGAGGCCAGGCCGAGGTCAAGGCTGAGGCTGAGGCCAGGTCCGGGGCTAAAACCGAGGCTGAAGTTGACTCCGAGGCTAAGGCCAGCTGCCATATTATTGCTCGGCTTCGAAAACTATGCAGTCTATTAATCCGCTGCCCGTGGAGCATGATCAGCCACATCAACTGCGATATCATAATTTTACAATTGGAATATCATCTTAAATTTTAACGTGACGTGCATTAATACTCGTTCAATTTTTTTTTTAAATTATGTACAGATACAGTTTCTGAATGGGTGTCGTAATTTTATAACTATAGTGTCATAAATTTATAACTGGGGTATTGTAATTTTTTTTGGCTTTCTGAATGGGTGTCATAATTTTATAACTATAGTGTCGTAATTTTACAATTGGGGTATCGTAATTTTACAATTGAGGGATGTCTTAATATTTTTTAAAAGGCAAACCGTTCTATTAGAGACAGTATACCACTTACGAATTCGTAATTATGATCCCTTCAATTCTATCCCATCACATTAAGCCATATAGGATGTATGTGGATCAATAAAAAAGATGGTGCAGTCCACGTAAAATTTGCTGCACCGGATGAGATGTACAAAGTCTTTTCCATGAACCAGAAGCGTGCTTGAATCCCCTATCTACCCTAAAAATAAAAAACTAGTGCAGAATGGGCCCAGTCAAGGCTCAAAATTTTGATGGAAGGAAAGATTTGCTGCACTGTCTTTCGATGCAATAAACATGCATCGAATATATAAATTGATCGTATGCACATATCACCGCATGTGTCGAGATCTAATAGGTTTTATCATGCATCGCATGCACGATTACATGCGTGAATGATCATTTCACGCACTCGATGCTTGCTGAACCGAATAATGATGCAGCAAGATTTTTTTTCTTCCAAATTCATATTATGGTTACGTGCAAGTCTCATTTTAATCTATTAGCATTTGAATTTCAACCATAAGAAGAGGTCATTGCTTAGACCAATAGAGTACTTTTCAACAAATTTATGTGCGCCTGCAAAAGAAACAAAAGAAAAGAATGGAAGCGGATTGGTGTGCTCTGGATGCAAAAGGATAAGATCAGGTTAAACATATTATTTGAGAGATTGAAGACTACTTTTATAAGCAATTCAAAAAATTTTATTGGAGTTGGACAACTCTAATGGATGGCTTGGATGAACTGAAATCCTCAAATGATGTGGCACCTTCGGTGGTGTTTACTACCAAATTGAACCATGAACTTCTTTCCAAATTTGTTTGCTCTTTGAAGAAAGAATTTCATATCTAAATTAGTTTGCACCTTAAAAACTTCTCTCTAAATAGAACACACATATATCAATTTGATTGGCTGCAGCGAGTCAATCTCTGATCGTTCACTGCATATGATGCTAGGCTGGCTTAACTCAACTCATGCCACATTGCATTTTAGGTCAGCTCTTATTGACATCACATTCATAATTCAATGTCTAAACAAAATTTTCCTTAAAAAAATAAAATGGAAAGCCGTTTCTTTGTTCATATGAAGAGATACGGTTAGTTTCACTTAACCTTCTTAAATTTATTTCAACGTTTTATTAGGGGTACCACGGAGACCACTTCAAACAGCTAGCTTAGTGGGCTAGGATGAAAAAAGACAGAAGGGCACTTAGGAGTGGTGAAAAACACTTTGTACACCGGCCCCGGTGCAGCAATGATGACGTGGGCTGCACCGCGTTTTTCTATTGGTCCATGTGGATCCGACGTGGATGACATGACAGGCGGTATGGCTGGGCTTTGACGTTACGTTCTGAACGTGATGGACATTTATTGCTGTTCGCTTTTTTTTAAAATTTTCGTGCGGACGAAAATGCCCTTTCGCTCTTTCATGGCGCCATTTTACGTTTTATGGCATCTGTGCAAAAAAACTTCTGGAGGAAATGTCATCCGCGGCGACACCCGAATGACGGAAACATACGAGACATCCTAGTTCTGGCAAACGACACCCAAGACTTGCGCGGCGACACCCGAAGGACGGAAACATACGAGACATCCTAGTTCTGGAAAACGACACCCAAGCCTTGCGCGGCGACACCGAAGGACGGAAACATACGAGACATCCTAGTTCTGGCAAACGACACCCAAGCCTTGCGCGGCGACACCCGAAGGACGGAAACATACGAGACATCCTAGTTCTGGCAAACGACACCCAAGCCTTGCGCGGCGACACCCGAAGGACGGAAACATACGAGACATCCTAGTTCTGGCAAACGACACCCAAGCCTTGCGCGGCGACACCCGAAGGACGGAAACATACGAGACATCCTAGTTCTGGCAAACGACACCCAAGCCTTGCGCGGCGACACCCGAAGGACGGAAACATACGAGACATCCTAGTTCTGGCAAACGACACCCAAGCCTTGCGCGGCGACACCCGAAGGACGGAAACATACGAGACATCCTAGTTCTGGCAAACGACACCCAAGCCTTGCGCGGCGACACCCGAAGGACGGAAACATACGAGACATCCTAGTTCTGGCAAACGACACCCAAGCCTTGCGCGGCGACACCCGAAGGACGGAAACATACGAGACATCCTAGTTCTGGCAAACGACACCCAAGCCTTGCGCGGCGACACCCGAAGGACGGAAACATACGAGACATCCTAGTTCTGGCAAACGACACCCAAGCCTTGCGCGGCGACACCCGAAGGACGGAAACATACGAGACATCCTAGTTCTGGCAAACGACACCCAAGCCTTGCGCGGCGACACCCGAAGGACGGAAACATACGAGACATCCTAGTTCTGGCAAACGACACCCAAGCCTTGCGCGGCGACACCCGAAGGACGGAAACATACGAGACATCCTAGTTCTGGCAAACGACACCCAAGCCTTGCGCGGCGACACCCGAAGGACGGAAACATACGAGACATCCTAGTTCTGGCAAACGACACCCAAGCCTTGCGCGGCGACACCCGAAGGACGGAAACATACGAGACATCCTAGTTCTGGCAAACGACACCCAAGCCTTGCGCGGCGACACCCGAAGGACGGAACCATACGAGACATCCTAGTTCTGGCAAACGACACCCTAGTCTTGCGCGGCGACACCCGAAGGACGGAAACATACGAGAGAACCCACGACACCCTAGTTCAAGACCCACGACACCCTAGTTCAAGACCCACGACACCCCAGTTCAAGACCCACGACACCCCTAGTTCAAGACCCATGACACCCCCAGTTAAAGACCCACGACACCCCTAGTTCAAGACCCACGACACCCTTAGTTCAAGACCCACGACACCCTAGTTCATAACCCATGACACCCTAGTTCAAGACCCACGACACCCTAGTTCAAGACTGGGGGTGTCGTGGGTATTGAACTAGGGTGTCATGGCTCTTGAACTGGGGGTGTCATGGGTCTTGAACTAGGGTGTCGTGGGTCTTGAACTAGGGTGTCATGGGTCTTTAACTGGGGGTGTCGTGGGTCTTGAACTAGGGTGTCATGTGTCTTGAACTGGGGGTGTCGTGGGTATTGAACTAGGGTGTCATGGGTCTTGAACTAGGGTGTCATGGGTCTTTAACTGGGGGTGTCGTGGGTCTTGAACTAGGGTGTCATGTGTCTTGAACTGGGGGTGTCGTGGGTATTGAACTAGGGTGTCGTGGGTCTTGAACTAGGGTGTCATGTGTCTTGAACTGGGGGTGTCGTGGGTATTGAACTAGGGTGTCATGGCTCTTGAACTGGGGGTGTCATGGGTCTTGAACTAGGGTGTCGTGGGTCTTGAACTAGGGTGTCATGGGTCTTTAACTGGGGGTGTCGTGGGTCTTGAACTAGGGTGTCATGTGTCTTGAACTGGGGTGTCGTGGGTATTGAACTAGGGTGTCATGGGTCTTGAACTAGGGTGTCGTGGGTCTTGAACTAGGGTGTCATGGGTCTTTAACTGGGGGTGTCGTGGGTCTTGAACTAGGGTGTCATGTGTCTTGAACTAGGGGTGTCGTGGGTATTGAACTAGGGTGTCGTGGGTCTTGAACTAGGGTGTCATGTGTCTTGAACTGGGGGTGTCGTGGGTATTGAACTAGGGTGTCATGGGTCTTGAACTGGGGGTGTCATAGGTTATGAACTAGGGTGTCGTGGGTCTTGAACTAGGGTGTCATGGGTCTTTAACTGGGGGTGTCGTGGGTCTTGAACTTGGGTGTCGTGGGTCTTGAACTAGGGGTGTCGTGGGTCTTGAACTAAGGGTGTCGTGGGTCTTGAACTAGGGTGTCATGGGTCTTTATCTGGGGGTGTCATGGGTCTTGAACTAGGGGTGTCGTGGTTCTTGAACTGGGGTGTCGTGGGTCTTGAACTAGGGGTGTCGTGGGTATTGAACTAGGGTGTCATGGGTCTTGAACTGAGGGTGTCGTGGGTCTTGAACTAGGGTGTCATGGGTCTTGAACTAGGGTGTCATGGGTTATGAACTAGGGTGTCGTGGGTCTTGAACTAAGGGTGTCGTGGGTCTTGAACTAGGGTGTCATGGGTCTTTAACTGGGGTGTCATGGGTCTTGAGCTAGGGTGTCGTGGGTCTTGAACTGGGGTGTCGTGGGTCTTGAACTGATGCTTTGTCTTAAAGTTTGAACTAGGATGTCGTCTGGTAGAGCTTTGCCACTCCTTCGGATACTCTTCTTTCAGGCCAGAACCTTACGATTTTTTATCAGCAAAATCCAAATAAGATGGCGGGTTGAAGTAGGCTAGAGGGAAAGGGTATTTTCGTCTTCATACCAATGGTGAAAAGGCTGAACGACTTTTAATGGATGTACGATTAAAAGTAACATTATCTCTCTGCTATTCTGTCACATCATGTCAGGCCACATGGGATCCATGTGGACCAATAGAAAAATGCGGTGCAGCCCACGTCATCGTTGCTGCACCGGGGCGGTGTACAAAGTGTTTTCCGTGGTAGGCGACCTTCCGTTCTGGCTCAATCGAAAGATAGTTTGGGCCTTTTTCGGCCACCAGCCCGCAATCTTATCCTAAAAGATGTTTGTCATTATAAAACATGCACACCTTTGAAGCATGGAAAAGACTTTGTACACCGTCTTTGATGCAGCAGGTCTTACGTGGGCTGCACCATTCCTTTTTATTAGTCCATATACGCACGACACACATTAAAAAAATGTTAAGACAACTTTATGACATTCCGAGAAAAAACTTACGACACCCTAGTTTAAAGCTTACGACACGGTAGTTATAAAGTTAAGACATCCGTTCAAAAAGCAAAAAAAAAACTCGCGATACCCTAGTTTTAATCTTACGATACTCTAGTTTAAACTTAAGACACCCATTCAAAAAACGTGTCTGTATATATTCCTAAAAAACTGAATGGGTATTAATGCACGTCACGTCAAAAATTAAGACACTCATTAAAAAAAGCAAAAAAAACCTTACGACACCTTAGTTTTAAACTTACAACAAAACTAAGACACCCATTAAGAAAGTAAAAAATACTTACGATACCCTATTTTTAATCTTACGACACCCTAATTTTAATCTTACGAACACAAATTTCAAAAAAAGCTGATATTAATGCATGTCACGTCAAATTAAGACACCCATTAAGAAAGCAAAAAGAACCTTACGACACCCTAGTTTTAAACTTACGATACCATAGTTATAAAACTAAGACACCCATTAAGAAAGCAAAAAATACTTACGACACCCTAGTTTTAATCTCACGACACCCTAATTTTAATCTTACGACACCCACTCATCTGTACACAAATTTTAAAAAAAGCTGATATTAATGCACGTCACATCAAAATTAAGACACTTATTAAGAAAGCAAAAAAAGACCTTACGACACCCTAGTTTTAATCTTACGACACTCTAGTTTTAAACTTAAGACACCGTTCAGGAAAGATATATGTACACAAATTTCAAAAAAAGCTAAACGGGTATTAATGCACGTCAAACAACTTTTTTTTGAAATTTGTGTATAGATATCTTTTCTAAACGGGTGTCTTAAGTTTAAAACTAGGGTGTCGTAAGATTAAAACTAGGGTGTCGTGACTATTTTTGCTTTCTTAACGGGTGTCTTAGTTTTATAACTACGGTGTCGTAAGCTTTAAACTAGGGTGTCATAAGTTTTTCCCTCGGGATGTCGTAAAGTTATCTTAATATTTTTTAATGGGTGTCGTGCGTATGTGGACAAATAAAAAAGAACGGTGCAGCCCACGTAAAACTTGCTGCATCCGAGGCGTGTACAAAGTCTTTTCTTTGAAGCACTCCAATCCTATCTTTTGAACTTGTTGCCGCCGGAATCTGTCCTCCGACTCGAGCGCGATCGGTCTCCTGATCGGGCTTTCTCCTGGACGGACTTGTAAAGAAGTCCTCACGAGAGAGGCGTTGGGGGTGGCCCTCCGCGGAAGACCCTCCGATGCTCAAGTCAGTGGAGATCAGCGATCAACAGAAATGAGGAGAAGGCTCTCTCTGGGGAGTCCCTCCAGGGGTGGCCTATCGGGAGCTCGTGCAGAGCGCCAATGGCGGAAAGGAGAAGGGGGAGCAGTGAAAGAGAGAGAGAGAGTGATGCTGAGACTGAGCCAGGAGTTGTGTACGGGAGCTTGCGTGTACCTGAGAGAATCTGGGAGTGTTTTATTTATAAGCAATCACCTGAATCTTGAGCGCCTTCTGGAAGGTTCAAAGGTTGGTGGGATACGGAGATAATTCGAATCAAGCTGTTGTGAGGCCAGTGAGATCCGTATCTTGTCCGTTGAAGGATCGATGGATGGGAGAGCTCTCTGATAGCCAGAGATCCGATGATTGCGTAGGTCCTAGGCTGTTATTGCAGATCCTAGGCCACGCCTCGATATGATTCATCGTTTGAAATTCTGTTGTACTGGACTTGGGCTCTCCCATGCCAGGTTCCGCGGGGGCACGGAAAGGCTTGGTTCAGACGGTCGAGGGACGACCTGGCCTTGATGGCCGAAATGCACAGATAGTTCGCGCTGCTGGGGCGTAAGCACGGCTCGAGCAGCAGAGGCACGAGGGCAGCTGACATATGACAAAAGAAATATGAATTGCTCGGGAAAGCCGAGCTATGGGTTGCTCGAGGGAGCCGAGCTATGGGTTGCTTGGGGAAGTCGAGTTATGGATTGCTCAGGAAAACCGAGCTATGGATTACTTGGGGGCGCCGAGCTACATATTGCTCGGGGAGGCCGAGCTACGGGTTGTTTGATCCGCCGATTCATACTAGTTAGCTCGTTATTTGTGGGCGCAGTGTAGTAAGTGGGGGCCATGGCTAATATTAACCCCTTCGTATGGTTATCAATGCAATAGCGATTTTACCCCTCAACAGAACTCTTCTTCTCAACCAATGCTTTCGATATATTTCAAGGGTTCTGTGCCCCAACATCCGTGCTCACTGCTAAAATGACGCTAACTTATATGTTATTGGATCAAAGCTTCGTGTCATTGCCAAATTGTTGTCCAACATTCTTTAACATGGTGTCCAACATATCCATCAAGCGTGACAACGACATCTTTGTTGGAGCCTGAGGGTAAGGTCTTTGGCATTCAACTTTGTCATTAGCTTGAAGAAAGGTCGGCATTTCCTCCTTTGGATCGAGAAGACCTTCTTCTCTAAACCAAGACGAAAAACTCGCTATTATGCTAAACAAGTCCTCATTTTCCTCGATCTAAACCGCAATCCTTGGTGACAGGCTGATAAAACTAGCGGGTGGATGCCGTAATAAATCAGATGAACAGGAAATATGTATGCTGTTCAATTTCAAGAGCCCCCACCAAGGGATTGTTTTGTCTTGTAATTACCTGCTCTCGTCGGTCAGCGGTGAGCGTTGGATCCCAGTGGCCTCAAACGCCATCAAAAGAAGAGGAAGGAGAATCATACGACACGAGGAAGAGGATGGGGGTGCCACAACACCAGACCCGGAACGTGCCGCCCTCTTTTTAACCTGTCCGCCATCTCCCAGCGCTGATGTGGGCTCCGCCCACAGGCGCCGGCCGCAAACCGAAAACGGTGGGCTCGCGAGGTCCTTTATACCGGTATATAAGATTTCGACGCCAAATTATAAGACACTGGCAGTTTCAATGCCAGCTTAACGGTAGCAGCATTCCCTCTTTTGTGGTTGTGGCCACCTTATGGGCCACTGTTTAGATTGAGATTAAGCCGTACCACTGTGACTAGGTGGGGACGCCGTTGCTTGGTTTTTCTCCTCCAATTCATGGTTCACCGTTTCATTTGGATGTCTCCACTCCCGTCATTCATATTGACGAGGAGCCGAATCAAGGTCGCCATTTTGAACTCAAAGACGCAAACTCTTCGGAGGTTCTGAAGAAAGTTCGGACATTCCGACCATGGCAGCAGCGGCCTCCGCTTCTAATGGACCGATCAATGGCCTCGTCCTCATGTCCTCGCACGTGCTGCTGCTGCTTCTGCTGCTGACGAGCGCAAGCCTCACACGTGCGCAGCTGCCCGGGACGTGGGAAGTGCTGGTGGAGGACGCGGGTATCGCCTCCATGCACACGGCCGTCACCCGGTTCGGCACGGTCGTCCTCCTCGACCGGACCGACATCGGGCCTTCCCGGCTCGCACTCCCCAAAGGCCGCTGCCGCCTTGACCCCACCGACCGCGCCCTCCCCCGCGGTGACTGCACCGCCCACTCCGCCCTCCTCGACCCCGTCACCCGCCGCCTCCGCCCCCTCTCCATCCTCACCGACACCTGGTGCTCCTCCGGGCAGTTCCTCCCCGACGGCACCCTCCTCCAGACCGGCGGCGACCTCGATGGCCTCCGCAAGCTCCGCACTATCTCTCCCTGCTCCCTCGACGGCCGCAGCACATGCGACTGGTTCGAGCTCCCGTCTCCCATCCTCGCCGCCGGCCGCTGGTACGCCACCAACCAGATCCTCCCCGACGGCTCTGTCATCATCGTCGGCGGCCGCGCCGCCCCTTCCGTCGAGTTTTACCCGCCGCACCGTCCCCTCCGTCCCTTCCCCTTCCTCGCCGCCAACTCGGACCCACAGATGGACAACCTCTACCCCTTCGTCCACCTCCTCCCCGACGGCCACCTCTTCGTCTTCGCCAACGCCCGCTCCGTCCTCTACGACCCGGTCTCCGGCGACGTCCTCCGCGAGTACCCTGTCCTCGAGGGCGGGCCCCGCAACTATCCCTCTGCCGGCTCCTCCGCCATGCTTCCCCTCGACCCGGCGGACAGCTACACCAGGGCCGAGGTCGTGGTCTGCGGCGGGGCTCAGTACGGGGCCTTTCTCCACCGGGACACCGACATGCCGGCCGGAGGCACGTGCGGCCGCATCGTGGCAACCGACACGGACCCAGTCTGGGCCATGGAGGACATGCCCTTCCCGAGGATCATGGGCGACATGGTGATGCTCCCCACGGGAGAGGTCCTCATCATCAACGGCGCGCAGGCCGGTTCTCAGGGCTTCGAGTTGGCCTCAAGGCCGTGCGTCCACCCGGTCCTCTATCGGCCCAACGAACCGGACGGTCTAAGGTTCATGCCGCTGACCCCGACCACGATCCCGCGAATGTACCACTCCACAGCCAATCTCCTGCCGGACGGGCGGGTCCTGGTGGCGGGAAGCAATCCCCATTACTTCTACCGCTTCGAAGGGGAATTCCCAACGGAGCTCCGGGTGGAGGCGTTCTCACCGGAGTACCTTTCGCCGGATAAGGCCAACCTCCAGCCGGGGGTCAAGGCAGCGCCGGAGAAGGTGGGGTACGGGGAGGTGTTCGAGGTGGAGGTCGAGGTGGCGCTGCCGGTGGTGGGGTTGGTGGAGGTGAACCTCCTAAGCGCGCCCTTCGCAACCCACTCATTCTCTCAGGGACAGAGGATGGTCAGGCTAGCGGTTTCGCCGCCGGTGGAGGTGTCAAGTGGCGGTGGAGATGGAGCGCCATATCGGTACTGCTTTTCTTGCACTGGACCGCCTGACGGGAGGGTGGCGCCGCCCGGGTATTACATGGCGTTCGCTGTTAATCAAGGCGTGCCGAGTGCGGCTTGGTGGGTCCAGCTGTTGCCCTAGGAGAGTTGGAGTCCAAGCCGCAAGAAGCCGATTCCGACGTTCATAATAATCGTGGACAGCGATAAAATTTGTTTTTATGTTTTTTTTAAATTATTTTAAGGAAGTTTTTAAATTCCCCGTGGCCCCGCAAAGCTTTCCAGGAGAATTATTGGAGAACAATAAAGATTCTAGACTTTAATTAATGAATGTTTTATTTAATTAACCCTATGTTTCCTGCATGCGAAGGTGGAAGGAATCGATTCATTCGGAAGTTGTTGGCTAAATAGAGAGAAAAGGTTAAAGCAGGCATAGGGTCATCTTTATAAAGGTGGAGCATTTTTGCAGAAGAATCAATGATGGAGAGTATTGATGCCCTCCATTGATGATCAATATAGTTATTGCACATGCCACTGCCTTCTCGTGCACTAGGATAACATAATTAGGAGATTGGTCAGCCCACTCAGCTCGCTAAGATAAAAGAGGCCATCAATTGTTGTCCTCTTAAAAGGTTCTCTCATCTAGCTCATCTTTCTGGAATCACCTTTATGGCTTAGCGGTGGATTAGTAGATGGATGGACCGTTGGTGCTCTCCCTGGCCGCGATTCGTAAAACAGAGGACCAATCTTGTGGTTTCCGCGTGCAGTGATCAGATCAGCCGCACTGTTAGCCATTGAGACGTTATCTTGTGGGCCATTTGCTTAACGAAGACGCAATCCAGGTGCAGTGCTGGAAAAAGCACCTTCAGGGAGAAACGGAGGATCTAGACTAGAGGAGTATCACTTTTGGGTGGCACTACGTTAACCCATTTGTCGCATCGTCCTCCTATTTACCGTGTTCAATTTCGACAAAAGGTTATAATAAGCTAATATTACATGCATGTGTTTGTATATACCAAAAAGAAAAGGCGAGATCAATTTCCTTACTGATAGATTTCCCAGTCAAAAAGGTTCTGTTCATGTGGTGACAAATTAAAGCTGACCGACTTGGATTCGGAAAGCGCAAAGCGACGATGCGTTTTATTATATATGCTTAGTGATACAGTAAAGCGTGATAGCTAATAATGTCATTCGTAATTATGTAAGATATTATCGCGTAGCCATGGTCATCGATCCATGCATGTAAATATGCTAGCTCTAATTAATATATATTGCAGGCATATATATATATATATATATATATATAATTAAGAGGTCCTAGATTCTATGTCACCTTCTCAAGGGAAATTGGCGATTCCAACCCTTCTCTGCACATTCTTGTAGGAGTACCTGCTGGCTAGGTACACGTACCCAAAGAGGTTTGCTGCGTTTATGGCAGCGAGCAGCCAGTAGAAGAGGTCCAAGCGGCTCTTGTTCAAGTCCTTGGCGAACCAGCCGGCGCTCCCTCCTTTCTCGGTGAAGTGGTCAACAAGGGTGATCAGAAGGCTACTCAAAAAGTTTGCTGCTCCGATGACGCTCAGGTAGAAGGCTATTCCCAGGCTCCTCATGCTGTCAGGCACTTGGTCGTAGAAATACTCTTGCAGGCCCACAATAGTGAAGCCATCGCCAAATCCCAAGATTAAGAACTGAGGAGCCAGCCAGAACACGCTCATGGAGACCACGCCTGTTTGCTCTACCTCAGCCACCCTCAGTCTCTTCCTCTCCACGATGGCCGCGACAACCATGGCCACGATGGAGAAGACCATGCCGATCCCTATCCTTTTGAGGATGCTCATGCCCCTCTCGTTCCCAGTGGCTCGTCTTAAGAAGGGTACCAGAATTTTGTCATAAAAGCTTACGGAGATGACCATGCCGATGGCGGCAATGGAGAAGACGGAGGCTGGAGGGATATCGAAGCCACCGGCTAGCTTTCGGTCCATGACGCTGCCTTGCTTGATGAAGAAGGTGGAGGTTTGTGCGACGCACATGCCGAATGGAAGGGTGGCCAGCCATATGGGGACCATGGCGAGGATAGTTTGGCCTCCTCAACTTGAGTTACCGTTGCCAGCCGCCAACAGTTTAGCTTCTCAGCTGCGAAGGCGGCGGCCTCATCATCTCCTCTATGCTCGATAATGGCGGCTTTGTCGAGAAACCTGCGATTTCGTTCGCGCGATCACGAGTTATATTAATCCGTCCGACAACATCAAAAATTTTGAATCACAAGGGAAATTAATTAAAACCAAGCCACCGGGCCAAAATCCCTGTGCTAGCAAAGCCGATGTGGTTTGTTGGTCAACAAGAATTAATGAACATTTTGGAAAAGGCCCATCACCCGGACAATTTAAGTGGAGGGAAAAGTCTTGCTGTACCTCGTTTTTGATACGCGGTGTAGCGAGTGCGCATTGGCTATGTAAATTGACTGTTTAAATATGTCAATGCATATCACGCTTCAAATCCAAAGATGAATTCAGAAAATGATAATCCATCCATGTTTATGTAAGGCGTTTAATAACAACAGAAATAATTATTAATCAAAAGTTAATTATTATTATGCCATTAAAAGTACTAATGTAATTTATTTTGGACTGTTCAAGTTGATATGGACCTTGTCAGTCTTACTTTCTTGTAACGAAATAGGTTCATAGGTTTACAGATCCGAATCGTTACAATATGGTACCAAGGTCAAAGTATAGAAGCTAAATGTCACAAGACAAAATGTTACATTCGTAAGAATAAAAGTTTCTTTTGAATCTACGAAGGTCAAACATGAGATGACTAAATAGCTTTATTATGCATTATATTAATTGTTTTGCTGCACTAAATGATGGTTCAAGAAGTCTTTTCTCAGTTTTTAAGTTGGACCGCTGACAGAATGTTGTCAGACCCAAACTCTTGACCCATTTACTTCATTGCCTGGATGGGAAACCACTTCCACGGTATCTGACTCGTTGAGTCAATCTCGAAAACAACTCGGGAACAGTAATGGATTAAACTGACAGAGGGGAGGGAGTTGCATAGATTCATACCTGAGCTGCTCGGTGTGGCAAAGAAGTCTCTTGTCGGTCTCCTGTGACTTGGGATCCTCGTACAACTCTCCAGCATCAGCAGGGCAAGGAAGGTGTCTTTTGGACGTGGCTGCCACGAGAACCTGGAGCATGGGGGTCAAGGGGCTGCCCATCGGCACCCGGTATCGATAGAATGGCTTCCCCAATAAGAACACCACCAGGCTAATTCCCATGACCGAGGTGAGCACGATATCAGCCGCCCCCCAGCTCACCCTATCCTCGATGTATACAATCACAGTGACCCCAAGCAATAGCCCACAGCACAGACCGCAGTTCCACCAGTTGAAGTACGACATCTTCTTCTTCCTCTCCTCGTCATGGTCGTCGTCGAATTGGTCTGCCCCGAAGCTCTCCAGCGAGGGCTTGTGACCCCCAGTGCCAATAGAGACCAAGTAAATGGACACGAAGAAAATGATCTCGTGGAGCCGCAACGATCTATGGCAAGTGCCCGAAGCGCAGGGTTTCAGGCGCGGGACCAGTTGACACACGGACAAGAGGATGAGGCCCTGGGACAAGAAATTAATTCCACATGAATTATATACTACAATCTTCAGATATTTCCTGGTCAATTAATGCAAAGTCAACCATATGTAATATGACTTTGAACAAAGTCCGAAATTCCAAATTGCGTTTTGGATCTCGGTGATTTTGCCTCTCTCTCTCTCTCTCTCTCTCCTTAAAAAATTACAAAAAAAAAAAAAAAAAGAAGAAAATTACGTAGAAATATCCAAGAGAATATGGGCCAAATTTGCGTTCACGAAGATCGTGTGAAGAATATGGCATCAGAGGAGAAAAGCAACTACAACTGACTTTTCGGTGGAGCAGTATGTCATGGGACCGTGTGGTCGTAATTAAGCTTGCAAATTGGAGTGCATGCAAAGGGTAGCAAGTTGCTAGAGAGGAGGGTTGTGCACAGAATTAAGCGAGTCAGGTGCAGGATGTACGTGTTGTGGGCTCTCTTCTCAAGTAAAATTTGAGCAGGGATATAGCCTGAGCCAAGATTGGGCCTTAGCCCACATCTTGATTCGTAGACATTTGAATTATTGTGGATAACGTGTCCTATTATTCACCACAGAAGGAATAGAAAGACGGTCTGGTTAAAGGCGAACCCTGCGTAGCGAGGGCCATTAGAATTTCTCTTTTCTCACCGTCTTTTTCCCTTTACGAATTTTCTTTATGCTTTTTTCTTTTTTGAGGAAAAGCAAATCTCAATAATTAAGCTCCATCATCATCGTATAAACAAGTTGAGAAGAAGGAAGGATCAGTCAAGGATCAAGAAAGAGAGAGAGAGAGAGAATTATATTATATTGGTACGATGATACTAATCCTTTTCTCACCGCAAGGTATATGAGGGAGGAGCATAGGACGGTTGAGAACCTCCCCAAGTAGGCGTCGGCGATGAACCCTCCGACGAGCGGCATCATGGTGGTGACCCCAGACCAGTAGTTGACGTTCTTGGCCGCCGTCTTCACCTCCTGATGCAGCACCTTGGTAAGGTATATGATGAGGTTGGTGGCCAGCCCGAAGTAGCTCAGCCTCTCACTGAACTCTATTGCTGCACCAAGGCAGTGCACGTACGCACGTTATCGATCGACATAGAAGTATAGAACTAACTAATTAATTAATAACAACAAGCGATGAGTAGTCATGCAACCATTACCTATGATGAAGAGGGCTGCCTTCCAAGCTCCGGTTGAGGCCCTGAGAGGAGCCCTTCCCTTGTGATCGACCGATGAATCATAGACTCGTTTCTCTCCGTCGACTTGTGCCTTCCCTTTCCCTTCCCCTTCCCCTTTCCCTTTCTTCTCAAACAACCCCGGTTCCATGGGTCAGTGGGGTTGCAACTAGTTCCGTTCTCAGGGATGAACTGGAGATGGTGAGTTGGGAGATGCGAGCCTAGCTCGGTGCTTGTTGAGACCTTGAGGGGTGGGTGGGGGGAGGAGTGATATGGCTCTATATATAGATTTGGCATTTTATATTGTTGTGCAATTATGGAAATTGGAGGGGTGAAACAGAAATTCTCTCCCACCGCTGAAGACGTCGCTGTCGCTGTCGGGCAAAGGAATCGAACCCTCAGATTAGGATGACGGAATGGAAAGAGGTTTGGCTGGACCAATTTCAAAAGGCATGCATATATATATCGTTTAGCCATCTACGCCAAAGCATATCCACATAAAATATATATATAAAGGTATTTCCTATGTGCTGCTGTTGGGTATGGATGTGATTAATTTGTCATGAAAAATACAAGCATATATACCTCAAGATTGAATTTCAGATGGACGCTAAATCAAATAATATAAATAAAATTTAATTTCATTATAAAATGACATCTGTCCTCCTAGAGAGAATAACAAAAGTAAACATTATCTTAATATCCAATACAATAAAGAAAAAAAAAATTATGCGACTTCTCTTCTTAGCCTGAAATTAAGACCGTTGTTGTCGTTATATCTATTCCAAAGCATACCCACAAAAAATATTGAGATATTTTCTATGCACTATTGAGCATGGATATGATTAGCCCTAAAATTAAATGCATTAATAGACTTATGGGAACTAAATGTTAAATGGTTATTGAAATCAAATAGCATGAATAATTTTTTTAGCCAATAAAAGTTTATTATAAAATAATTGCTCAAAGAAAGATTGATTATTAATTATAATAATAACTCAAGGAAATGAATAAATAAATAAAAATTCTTAAAATCGAGATCTTAGTCATGTTAATGTAACATGGCGGTAGATTGTGAATCATTTGAAATATCCATATATCTTAGGCCAAAGCAAAAAAAAAAAAAAAAAAAAGGAATATTTGAAGATCTTGACAACTGATCTCAAGATAATATAAGACCTAAGTTTATCCCGACAAAGAATATCGATTTCTTTCAAGATCTTTTAGGATAGATAAATTAAATGATCTTTGCTTGTACTACCTTAATGGAGATATCAAAATTATGAAAAGCAAGTAATCTAGTGCGATTAAATTTAGCTAGCAAATCTTATGATGATATGTGGTAGAGTCAGATACTGACACAAAGAAAGAAATCCTAGATAGAGAGTAACATCTCTTCATGATGGCCAATCTATCCTAATATAGTGATTTAGGCAGATCTGACCTTAATACAAAATCTAATTCAGATCAATGATAAAAAGAGAATAACTATGAATCTTATAGTAACTCTTGAAGAGTATTTAAGTCAGCATTTTCAATCATTCAGAACGAAGTTGTGACCTTTTACCATTCAAAACCGGAAGAAAAAAATCTCTCATAATTTTATTATTCAAATCATTCAATATTTGAATGGAGTATATTGGGACCTATTTATAGAACAAAATTGGTTCAATAAAAGTTTGACTAGAATTAGAACTCTTAATCAGATTAAGACCAAAATACTTCTAAAAATAAGAGACATAAATCATAAACTAATTACCTGTTGACAAAATTAAACTTTTAAAGAAAATAGAATAAGTTTCCTATAAAAACTAGAACAAAATTAAGATTTTCAATGAGGCTCGTAATAAAGCTTTCTTAAGCCAAAAGTCTTCTATTTTTTCAGTTTATGCTGCATTAATTTTTTTGACTTAAAGAATTAAGCTCCTCACCAATTGAAACTCAGGCTAAATGTAACCTTTTTTTTCTTCAATAAATGAGTGTATTAGCCTAATGGTCTTTCAAAACATAATCTATCTTATTATTGCAACTAAGCATGAATCTCGTAAAATTATTTTTTAGGTTTAATTTATTTAAATATATTTTGCTATGTAATTATTCTTTTTTTCTTATGCTTCCATGGCGTTTCATCATTTTTTAATGATCCTCTTTTATATGAGTTTTTTATTAGCCTCTTTTTAGGAATTGATATCTTTGATTTAAACTTTGAAAAGATACTATAAACTCTTACTGCATCAAGTAGTCGTCTAACATGAGAGTCTAACTTAAAATACAATTTATTAAAATATCTACAAAAGTGGTATCAATCATCCAAAGTAAATAAGATTTCATTTTTTTTTGAGTTTTGGGTAGCTCATCTATGAATCTTAGGACCTTTTTCTTGTCCACTTTTGGCTATTTTAAACATCAGAGGATTTTTTTTTTCTGAAGAATAACTTCAGGGTTTTTGATGCTCTATCTTTTTTTGATAATAATGCAGATAGATGGATATTCAGCTGAAAAAATGCTCTATTATATGTGTGAAGATCAATTGTGTTCGTTGGCATATAGAAACAAGATTTGAATGTTAACAAGATCTATTTATAAATTAATATCTTAAATTAAATTAAATTTATAAAAAATTAATTTGAAATCTTTATGATATTATTTTACATCGATAGGAACAATAAAGGCTCAGTTGTGAATTATACCATATAGCTGAATGTCCAACTCTAATACAGATATTGATATCTTCTCATGAGGCCACTTCCATTTCTCCTTGACCACCCACATTATTATTGCATGATAAAAGCATGCTTCTTTGCCCTTATATGGAAAGAATGATGGATAAAATAAGTTAATGCAATTAACCTCTATCTTCCCCATATTAAATATATATGCCGAAAAATATAATTACTTGGTGCATGCTTATGGATGATTGACATCTGAAAACAATTTCGTCTAGAGGTTCTCAATATTAATTTAATCCAACAGGAGTCACACACACGCACACATGCAGTAAAATCGCCTTGTAATTAACATGACAAGAACTAATCAATGGCCGACGGTTTTGGTGGGAAACATGAGTTGGATGCCAGTGGTACCGCTTGCACCGCACCATGCTTGATATCGTTCGATAGTGCTTGCTATTACTTCTCATGCATGTGGATAATATGTTCAATATATAACAGAGATCCGAAATTCTCGCAAAGCTGGCACTCCACCAGCAATAGTTTGAAGCGATGAACGTAGTGGCATTTAGTGCGCCTCTTTGCGGTCAAAGGGACACTCAAGCAGCACTTTCCGTAAAGCAAATCTCTCGGTTTTACTGGAAGTAAAGAATAACAATTCCTCTTGCTAGCCCTTTAAAGAAGTTCTAGAATTAAACCTCTCTTTAAAAGTACTATCCTTTTGATAACGAAGAGCCTCCTCCTTAATGAAGTTTCGGCAAGAAAGTTCTCGGGGACCGATTGTATCTGATGACGTCAAGTCATCTTCTTCAAACGTTGGAGAAGACGGGCGTCCTTCTCTCTGAACCCCTACAAGAAAAGTCCCCGGAGACCGATTGTTCCGGTGGGGACCCTTCGACGCTTAAGTCAGTAAACTTGTCGCTTAGTTCTGTAGTAGTGAGATAGGAATTGAGAGACAGAGAGCGATAGATAGGGAGAGAGAGATCCCCTTGTATTGAGCTCGGGTCCTCCTCTTATACCTGTTTGGGGGGGTCCCGTTTACCTCGTTCTGTTGGAACCATTGAATCTTCCTTGTTGAGATAAGTTTCTTTGAACGGCGAGTGGTTAAGCCGTTGCTGGATGAGGGCCGCTTCTAGCGGTAACTGCCGATCGTGGCAGCACTTGCCCGTGATTTCAGTGAGCGAGGTATACGGCAATAGACATCGAATCTCGGGATCGTTGCCTGAAGCGGGTTATTGTGTATGCAAAAAAGGCACCTAGGACCGGAGCCGTTGCTGGAGGCCGAAGCCAAAGGCCGGAGCCGAAGGCCATCGCGGGAGGCCGGAGCCGAAGGTCAGAGCCGAAGGCCGTCGCTGGAGGCCGGAGCCAAAGGCCAGAGACGACAGCCGTCGCTGGAGGCCGGAGCCGAAGGCCGGAGCCAAAGGCCGTCGCTGGAGGCCGGAGCCGAAGGCCGGAGCCGAGGGCCACCGTTGGAGGCCGAAGCCAAAGGCCGGAGCCAAAGGCCATCGCGGGAGGCCGGAGCCGAAGGCCGGAGCCGAAGGCCGTCGCTGGAGGCCGGAGCCGAAGGCCAGAGCCGAAGGCCGTCGCTGGAGGCCGGAGCCAAAGGCCGGAGCCAAAGGCCATCGCTAGAGGCCAAAGCCGAAGGCCGGAGCCGAAGGCCGTCGCTGGAGGCCGGAGCCAAAGGCCGGAGCCAAAGTTCCTTTTCTGCGTTTTGCTGCTACATCATTATCTCCGGAAATCATGCAAAAGATAATACCACCCAGGGGAGACGGTCAGTCGTATCAACCATTGTTGCCGCCAGATCACCGGCCTCGAGCGTCCGCGAGCGTCCATCCTCCAGCGAGCTCCTCGCGCCTGCGGGCCTGCAAAAAAGTCCCGGGGCCAGAAATTCCGGCAGGGACCCTCCGACGCTCAAGTCAGTGCTCTGGGCAACGACCGTGAGCTTGAGGAAGCTCGAAAGAGAAAGAGAGAGAGGCTCAGAGACAGGAGCTCTCCCTGTGAGCATTTAGGAGTGTTATAGTGTGTTACCTCCTCGGGGTCTCTCTTACCCTTGTTATTGATACTGGAGTCTGTGGGCCTGGGGCGTGATCACTTGTCAAAATATTAACTGACAGTAGCACAGTGGAGCTTACCTTCGTATGACGTGTCAAGCTGTAGGCCGTGTCCTGTCAGAGTGGGTGGTCGCAGGGCATGGCCGATCGTTACGGCGCTTGCCAAACATGTCCCCTACATTACCTTTTTGGTTGTCCTATGCGGACAGTGATGGGTGATAAAGTTAGTCGTGTGGGTCCCAAGGTACAGCCATTGGGGAGAAAGATGATGTTGAGTTGAAGCCAACTGTCCCTCGTAGAGTGTTGAGTATGGAGTGCTTGCGTGGCCCTGCTCATGCCCTTGGATGAGCTTGCATGGCACTGTTAACGTCGAGCGAGCTTGGCAGCTTGGAGGTGTCGGCCTTGGAGCTGTCGGCCATGGAGGTGTCGGCCTTGGAGCTGTCGGCCATGGAGGTGTCGGCCTTGGAGCGTGGCCGAAGGGCTCTTTGGAGGCCGAAGGGGGGCTCCGCCAGTTTCCTTCACGATTCTCTAATGGCGTTGGATCAGCCACATCAGATGCCCCCTCGCCCCTGAGATGAAGCGGGCCCACCCAGCAAGGCGAAAGGGGCATCACCTCCCAAGTGGCTGATCTTCACCCGACTTTCAGGTCTTTAACCTTTGACATAAAGTTTGGATGTGGGTCCCTGTTCACATGCCATTGAGACAAAGGGCCAATGATGGCGCAATGATGCTCCTGAGACTGAGGGAGCCGTTGCCGCGGAGGCAGAGATAAGTCGCTGAGGCTGTAATAAGGCCGTTGAGGCTAAAACAAGATGGCCGAAGCAAAATAAAGCCACAGGGGCTGAAATAAAATTGCCTCTGTGCTTGCCCGGAAGGTGACTCAAGCGGGTACGGGCTGTTAGGGATTTGAACCGACTCGGGGCGTATGCTAGCCAGGCCGAGTGGTATCCGTTAGTCGCCATACCGTCGAGCTACTCTGAAACCACCTCAGGGGTTTCGTGGCTGGCCCGAGGGTTGACTCGAGGTCGCTGGAATCATAAGTCTTGAACCACCGCGGGGTTTCGCGGCCGGCCCGGGGGTAACCTTTTGATCACAAGACCGTCAAGAGCCTTTTGAATGGTTGGTTTTCCCATAATGCATTTAGATACTAATGAAAAGAAATTTTTTCTTGTAGTGTACTTAGCTCTTTGTTGGAGGAATTTGTCTCCTTCTGCTTCGTTTTGGGAGGCTCCACGTTTGTGGCTTTTGTTGGTGAGCTTGGAGGGGCTCTTTACTTTTGGCGTGAAGTTTAGAGGTAGGTGCCCATCAACTGTGAGCTGAGGTGTTGGCCTCTCCTAGCTGTGAGCCGATTGGCCATTGGCCGCTAATGCAGAGTTGAAGCCGCTGAGGCTGAAATGAAGCTGTTGAGGCTGTGACGAAGCCGCTGAGGCAAAGTTGAGGCCGTTGAGATCCTTTTGAACCTCGGAGGGTGACCTGAGAGTTGAGAGTCGTCAGGTGCCTTTTTAACCCCGATGGGTGACCTGAGAGTTGAAAGTTGTCAGGAGCCTTTTTAACCCCGAAGGGTGACCTGAGAGTTGAAAGTCGTCAGGAGCCTTTTTAACCCCAAAGGGTGACCTGAGAGTTGAAAGTCATCAGGATCCTTTTTAACCCCGAAGGGTGACCTGAGAGTTGAAAGTCATCAGGTGCCTTTTGAACCCCGAAGGGTGACCTGAGAGTTGAAAGTCGTCAGGTGCCTTTTGTAACGAGCTAGCCTCGAGCTTTTTGTGCTGAGCTGGGGTCGAGCTTAGAGTGCCGGCACTTGGGGTCGACCGAGGTCTTCCCTGCTGGACCCGGGCTTATGGTGTCGGCGCTTGGGGTCGACCGAGGTCTTTCCTGCAGGACCCAGGTTTATGGTGCCGGCGCTTGGGGTCGACCGAGGTCTTCCCTGCTGGACCCGGGCTTATGGTGCCGGTGCTTGGGGTCGACCGAGGTCTTCCCTGCTGGACCCGAGCTTATGGTGCCGGCGCTTGGGGTCGACCGAGGTCTTCCCTGTTGGACCCGGGCTTACGGTGCCGGCACTTGGGGCCGACCGAGGACTTCCCTGCTGGACCCGGGCTTATGGACGCCAAAGCGAGGTTGGTCTTGCAAGGTAAATCTTTCCTGCATGGCATTTTTAAGTATTAATGAAAGAAAATTGTCTTAAGTGTAATGTACTTAGCTCTTGTAGCTCCCATGTTTTCCTTTTGCAGATTTGAGCACTTCCGCCCGCTGGTGGTTTGCCCCCCAGGGAATCATGTTAGTTGGATTGGAGGTGTCGTTGCCCTTACTTGGGCCTTCCCTCGCGTTGGAGGCCAGGACGAGATGCCTGTGGCCGGGAAGAAGTTGGAAACTGGGACAAAGCTGGAGTCCATTGAGGAAAGCCTCGACAGTTGGTGGTCATTGAAGATGAATGGCTGGGAGAGTCCATCGAGGGCGTTGCTGAGAGTAAAAAGGTCGGCGGAGTTGCTAGGAAGGCTCTTTGCCTAGCTTTTTCTTTGAAGAGATTGATTGCCCTCGGTGTTGAAGCTTAAGGCAGCGAAATCCGTAAAAGGTTCTGGGCTCGGTTTGGCTTTTGGGTGTAACAGAGAGAAGGAGAGAGAGGAAAGTTGGAGTCTAACAGTCAAAGCCTTTTGTCTTCATCTTCCTCCTTGCATTAATTGCAACAACACCTCTCGTCTTGCCACCATCAGAAATTAAAATGCCCATAAATGCTTGAGGTGACGGATAATGTCTCAAGTCCATCCCTTTTGGAAATTATTCTGCTACCCATGTTGCAGTCCACCTCTGGCCGATTTTTGAGCCTTTGAGTGAGCTCTTCAGCCACCAGTGTTGTTCATCCATATGCTTCCTCATCTTATAATTAAGGTCCTCCCCAGATGACTCGAAAGACTAACAGAAGGTAGGAGATCGGTGGTGCTCAGGTGAAGCTTGATGGTGATAAGATTCTCTGTGAGGAGATTTTCCGCGAGCGGATCACTAGCCAACTGGTGCAGCTATCATGGGCGACGTGAGAGGCTTGGGGTACTACTGAGTGGCCCCGAGCGTTACTTCTGCAGTTCATGAACTGCTGCTTTCAAAGCTTGATCTTGTTGATTGAGGATGGCCAGCTGGTTAATCAGAGCAGCTGAAGTTGGTGGTGAAGGAGGGGCAGGGAGAGAGAGAGACTGGTCTTTTGTCGCTCAGTGCGATGTGGATGCCCCCCAGCATGATTGGTAAGAACCTCTGGCATGTGCATCACCACCATGGTTATCTTAGAGGGGACGGATACTTATAGCTCAAGGAGACAGAGCTTTCTTTCCTTCAGTGCGTGCCCCCCTACCTGGCGCGCCAATCTGATGATGCCAAGTCACCTTCTTCAAACGTCGGAGAAGATGGGCGTCCTTCTCTCCGGACCCCTGCAAGAAAAGTTCCCGGAGACCGGTTGTTTCGGTGGGGACCCTCCGATGCTCAAGTCAATAAACTTGTCGCTCAGTTCTGTAGTAGTGAGATAGGAATTAAGAGACAGAGAGCGATAGATAGGGAGAGAGAGAGAGATCCCCTTGCATTGAGCTCGGGTCCTCCTCTTATACCTGTTTGGGGGGGTCCCATTTACCTCGTTCTGTTGGAACCATTGAATCTTCCTTGTTGAGATAAGTTTCTTTGAACGATGAGTGGTTAAGCCGTTGCTGGATGAGGGCCACTTGTAGCGGTAACTACCGATCATGGCAGCACTTGCCCGTGATTTCAGTGAGCGAGGTACATGGCAATAGACCTCAAATCTCGAGATCCGTTGCCTAATGCGGGTCATTGTGTATGCGAAAAAGGCACCTAGGACCAGAGCCGTTGCTGAAGGCCGAAGCCAAAGGCCGGAGCCGAAGGCCGTCACGGGAGGCCAGAGCCGAAGGCCGTCGCTGGAGGCCGGAGCCAAAGGCCGTCGCTGGAGGCCGGAGCCGAAGGCCGGAGACGAAGGCCATCGCTGGAGGCCGGAGCCGAAGGCCGAAGCTGAGGGCCGTCGCTGAAGGCCGGAGCCAAAGACCGTCGCTAGAGGCCGGAGCCGAAGGCCGGAGCCGAGGGCTGCCGCTGGAGGCCGAAGCCAAAGGCCGGAGCCAAAGGTCATCGCGGGAGGCCGGAGCCAAAGGCCATCGCGGGAGGTCGGAGCCGAAGGACGGAGTCGAAGGCCGGAGCCGAAGGCCGGAGCCGAAGGCCGTCGCTGGAGGCCAGAGCCAAAGGCCGTCGCTGGAGGCCGAAGCCAAAGGCCGGAGCCAAAGGCCGTCGCTGGAGGCCGGAACCAAAGGCCGAAGCCAAAGTTCCTTTTCTGGGTTTTGCTGTCACATCATTATCTCCGAAAATCGTGCAAAAGATAATACCACCCAGGGGAGACGGTCAGCCGTATCAACCATTATTGCCGCCAGATCACCGGCCTCGAGCGTTCGCGAGCGTCCATCCTCCAGCGAGCTCCTCACGCCTGCGGGGCTGCAAACAAGTCCCGGAGGCCTGAAATTCCGGTGGGGACCCTCCGACGCTCAAGTCAGTGCTCTGGACAACGGCCGTGAGCTTGAGGAAGCTCGAAAGAGAAGAGAGAGAGGCTCAGAGACAGGAGCTCTCCCTGTGAGCGTTTAGGAGTGTTATGAGTGTGTTACCTCCTCGGGGTCTCTCTTACCCTTGTTATAGATACCTGGAGTCTGTGGGCCTGGGGCGTGATCACTTGTCAGAACATTAACTGACAGCAGCATAGTGGAGCTTACTTTCGTATGACGTGTCAAGCTGTAGGCCGTGTCCTGTCAGAGTGGGTGGTCGCAGGGCATGGCCGTTCGTTACGGCGCTTGCCAAACATGTCCCCTACGTCACCTTTTTGGTTGTCTTATGCGCACAGTGATGGGTGATAAAGTTAGTCGTGTGGGTCCCAAGGTACATCCGTTGGGGGAGAAGGATGATGTTGAGTTGAAGCCAACTGTCCCTCGTAGAGTGTTGAGTATGGAGTGCTTGCGTGGCCCTACTCATGCCCTTGGATGAGCTTGCATGGCACTGTTAACGGCGAGGGAGCTTGGCAGCTTAGAGGTATCGGCCTTGGAGGTGTCGGCCATGGAGCTGTTGGCTTTGGAGCTGTTGGCCATGGAGCTATCGGTCATGGAGCTATCGGCCTTGGAGCTGTCGGCCTTGGAGCGTGGCCGAAGGGCTCTTTGGAGGCCGAAGGGAGGCTCCGCCAGTTTCCTTCACGATTCTCTAATGGCGTTGGATCAGCCACATCAGCATCGATGGAAACCCTCCAATGCTCAAGTAAGCAATTTAGAAACAGGGAAGAAAGAGCTAAAAGAATTAGCTAGAAAACTTGAGTTCATATCCTTTCTCTCGTTGTGAGTGAAAGTTCTTATATCTATCCGGAGATACCTCTTACATGCTTTTGAAAGATGGTTGATTCTGAGACATTACTGTCTGATAGTGGACAGGCAGCAGGCTGACGAAGACAGGTCGCAATAAACACTGAGCATGTCAGAGGTGTTCCGTCCTACCAGCCCCCTGTCGGATGCGGTGCCACAAGTGGTAGGTGAGCCTAGTCATATCAGATGTGCGCCATAACAGATAATGGCCATGCGCGATTGCATATGGTTTATGGGCCATGTGGTGGTTGCAAATAATTAGTGAGCCTCGTGGCGGTGTCAGGTGGCTTAAGGCCGAGGGAACCTGGAGTCCGAGGCCGAAGGGCACTCAGAATCCAAAGCCAAAAGAACCTTGGAGCTGAAGTTCCGTCAATTACCTCTCTCGTTGGCCCTAACGTGGGCTACATCATATCCCAATATATATCCCTTGCTAAGTTACTGGCGCCAGCCACTCTAAACCCACCGGATTCTCCGGTACATCGATCTTTGTTGGTGGCTCTTGGCAGTCCTGTGGCCGAGGGCGTGACAGCAAGCCGTAGTTCTCGGTCCGATTCATTCGATCAGTTGGCTGGCGCGCGAGAGAATCATGTTCCTGTCTTTGGAAATGCTGGTTGACTACGTTGGTTTCATGCTGATGGCGGGTATATATCACAAAAAGTGGCTACTTAATTTGCTCTCAGCATTAGCTTTTCTTTGCAGTGCCAGCGCGGTTCACGTTCGTTTTGAGCTCAGAAAAAGAAGCTTTCATCTCATGAATGGATATATTCTTAATTATATTCTTGGCGTTTATACGAATCTGTTTTGAGTGACGGTGACAGGTTCAGCTTCATCTTGCAACTCCTCGAAGTTAAAACGCGTCATGCATGGCTGCGGTTTATCATGAAGGAGATGGATGAATCATGCATGCAATCTTCAACTCTTGCAGTGGCCTCAAGCAGCCAAATTAATAAACTTCCTATTAACCTAAACCAATCCTAAAGCCAATCCTGCTTGATATGGTTGGTAAATCGAAAGTAAAATCAAAGTTCTAGACGGTCCCCAGGTTCTGGGCGGCCTCTAGTCCTAGGCGGCCCCCAAGCCCTAGGCGGCCTTCTGGCCCTAGGCGTCCCCCAGGTCCTGGGCGGCCTTCTGGCCCTAGGCGGCCCCCAGGTCCTGGCCGGCCTCTAGTCCTAGGCAGCCCCCAAGCCCTGGGCGGCCTCCTAGTCCTAGGCGGCGTCTAGGTCCTGGGCGTCATCCTAGTCCTAGACGGCCTCCAAGCCCTGGGCGGCCCCCCTAGTCCTAAGCGGCCCCCAGGTCCTGGGCGGCTCCTAGTCCTAGGCAGCCCCCAGGTTCTGGATGGCCTCCAGGTTTTGGGCAAACCCCAGGTTCTGGGTGGACTCCTGGCCCTAGGCGGCCCTAGGTTATGGGCGGCCTCTAGTCCTAGGCGGCCCCCAAGCCTTGAGCGGCCTCCTGGTCCTAGGCGGCCCCCAGGTCCTGGGCGGCCTCCTAGTCTTAGGCGGCCCCCAAGCCCTGGGCGGCTCCTAGTCCTAGGAGGCCCCCAGGTTCTGGGCGGCCTCCTGGCCCTAGGCGGCCCCCAGGTCCTGGGCGGCCTCTAGTCCTAGGCGGCCCCCAGGCCCTGGGCGGCCTCCTAGTCCTAAGCGGCCCCTAGGTCCTGGGCGGCCTCCTAGTCCTAGGCGGCCCCCAAGCCCTGGGTGGCCCCCTAGTCCTAGGCGGCCCCCAGGTCCTGGGCAGCTCCTAGTCCTAGGCGGCCCCCAGGTTTTGGCGGCCTCTAGGTTCTGAGCAGACCCTAGGTTCTGGATGGCCTCCTGGCCCTAGGCGGCCCCAGGTTCTGGGCGGCCGCTAGTCCTAGGAGGCCCCCAAGCCCTGAGCGGTCTCCTAGTCCTAGGCGGCCCCCAGGTCCTGGGCGGCCTCCTAGTCTTAGGCGGCCCCCAAGCCCTGGGCGGCTCCTAGTCCTAGGCGGCCCCCAGGTTCTGGGCGGCCTCCTGGCCCTAGGCAGCCCCAGGTCCTGGGCGGCCTCTAGTCCTAGGCAGCCCCCAGGCCCTGGGCGGCTTCCTAGTCCTAGGCGGCCCCCAGGTCCTGGGTGGCCTCCTAGTCCTAGGTGGCCCCCAGGTCCTAGGCGGCCTCCTAGTCCTAGGCGGCCCCCAGGTCCTGGGCTGCTCCCCAGGTCCTGGGCGGCTCCTAGTCCTAGGCGGCCCCCAAGTTATGGGCGGCCTCCATGATCTGGGTAGCCCCTAGGTTCTGGGCGGCCCCCAGGTCTAGGCGGCCCCCAGGTTCTGGGCGGCCTCCTGGTCCTAGACGGCCCCCAGGTGCTGGGTGGCCTCTCAGTCCTAGGCGGCCCCCCGGGTTCTGGGCGGCCTCCTAGTCTCAGATTCATTCTCATATCAGAAGCACTAAACGCGATGAGCTGTCGTGTCCGGAACAGAAATCGAGAATCATTAAGCATCATGATGCTTTAAATGACTCGAATAAGACAAACGCTGGAGCGTCACCATCCATCGAAAAGCTCAAATAAAGGAGATACTGAGCACATGTTTTAGGGCCAGATAACTCTTCTCTGACTCTGACATTCCCACTAACCCTGACATTCCCTTGGGAAAACCAAAGTCCATCATGAAGATTCTTAGCTTCCGGAGCAAGTTCCTTAATACCTCTGCTATTAATTATCGATAAATGACCAGTGGCACGCTCTCGTCTGAAGCTAATTTTTATCTTACACATCGATTTTTATCCAAAAAAAGAAAGAAAAATGACTCGATGCTGACGACATGATGGCGAAAACAAGAAAGGAATATCCTTTGGAAGCTCAAAGGAGATAAGGGGAGGAAACCCAGGGGTGGGGGGTTTTTTTGCTCTTCCTTCAGTAGGAGATCCTGCAACAAAGAAGATTTTTTGATCTTTTCTGGTGATTCAGCATCAACAGATTGGCGCCAGGAAGGGGGTGCGACGAGCAACTCCTGTTCTTCTAACATGGGCACTAGATCTCCGGAAGAGGATCCCTCTAATTGGTCTGGGGGGCATCTCTTACCTTCCGATCATGATTGTAAGACTCTTTGCTCTTCTGAGCCAGCAAAGTCAAGCCCTCCGGTTTCTTCCTCGCCACTACCGGCTCCAGATATTCCCCAGGACCCATTGGCGACCCTTACCCAACAAGCTCAAACCCTTGTTGGGATGGTTCAGCAGATGCAGGAACAGCATTCTAGAGGAGTTCGGCAATGGCTCAGCCGCCTCTGCTGTAGATCGGCTACTCCCGTCAGCCGACAATCAACTCGGGAGATCCCCTCCAACAAAGCCTCCACCCCTATTCCTCAGGTGGGCTTCATCCTCAAAGTTCCCAGGGTGGCTCGCGCTCTCTCACCCGTTCCTCGGGCAGCCCACCCGCCAGGCGACGGCGGGGAAGGAGCCTCATGCAGAGCACCGCCGGTGGCATTGTCGGTCCGTATCCTATTCCCCTGAGCCAGCCGGGGGACATATGGCTGATCAGATGGAGAGGCGCCTCGATGAGCAAGATCGGAGGCTGAAAGAGCTTAGTCAGAGAATCAACAATCAGCCGGGGTCGGACTACGACACCCGCCCTCCTCTTACTCGGCGAGTTATGGAGGAACCCATTCCAAGGAGGTTCCGGTTCCCCCAACTGGACCCCTATGATGGCACCACTGATCCCCTGGATCATCTGGAGAGCTACAAAGCTATTATGCAAGTCCAAGGAGCGACTGATGCTCTCCTGTGCATTCCTTCCCAGGCACTCTCCGTAAGGCGGCCCATGTTTGGTACTCCCATCTGCCTTCATGTAGTATCGATTCTTTTCGACAACTGGAAAGGTCTTTCTTGGCTCATTTCGACGCTTGTCGGAAGATTCCTCGAGTGGCGGACAGTTTGTTCTCCGTGCAGCAGCAGGAAGGAGAATCCCTAAAAGACTTTATAACCGATTCAAGGTGGCGGCCCTGGAAGTCTATCATCTTGATGATGCTGTGGCTACTCTGGCTTTAAAGCGGGGGCTCCGTCCCTCCCATTTTACTTATTCTCTGGACAAAAGACCTCCTTGCTCTTATGCTGATCTCTTGAGTCGTGCGCAGAAGTACATCCGCACCGACGAGGCTGATTCGTCAAGGAGAGGTGCGGAGGGAAGGACTGGTAAGAGATCCGCTCGCCCGGAGTCGAGCGGGCCCCCTCCCAAGAAGTCTGAAGCCTTCGCGCCGACCGACTGACCACGCAAGAGCCTGGCCCCCAGAGAAGACCATCTTACACCCCTCCTTGCGCCCCGGGCTCATATCCTTATGGAAATTGAAAACGAGCCTTATTTGTGGCGTCCACCTCCGTTGAAGAAGGGCGCTGCGCGCGATAGGAGCCGTTATTGCCGTTTCCACAGAGATTACGGCCATGACACCGAAGAATGTCGGAATCTGAAGCAAGCCATCGAAGAGCTCATCCAGAGGGGATATCTTGGGCAGTACATCCAGAAGAAAGAGGCTCCGCCTGTACCAGCTTTGATGGGACCTCCTCCAGCTCAGGCCAACATTGATAACACCCCGACAGAGCGGATGGTGGGCATGATTTCTCATGGAGGAGCATCATCCTCTAAGAGGCCAAGGGGAGGGGGAGAACTAGATGATGTAATCCCTTTTAAGGGAGACATAGGGGGGTAGTGTTGTAAAAGATGATAGCGTCGTCGTTTCAATGACGGTCGCTAAACACCCTGTAAAGAGGATCTTAATCGACAGTGGAAGCTCCGCCAATGTGCTTACTTATGATGCATTTCTTCGAATGAATTTATCTCCTGACTCTCTTCGACCTGTAGCCGTCCCTCTAGTCGGTTTCACGGGAGATTCTATATGGGTGGAGGGCAAGTTTACCCTACCGGCGACGGCAGGATCGCCGCCATGTCAGAGCACGGTAATGCTGGACTTTCTGGTGGTTCGGGTGCCCCTGGCCTACAATGCCATTCTCGGCCGCCCGGGTTGAATATGTTAGATGCAGTTATATCTACCAAGCGCCTATTGGTGCAATTCCTACCAATCAAGGAGTTGGCGAGATGCGTGGGGAGGTGAACTCGGTCAGACCCTGTTATCATCTAGCTCCCAGTCCCCAGGCGGTTGGGATTCCCCCGGTCGCCGAGTCGTTTGATCCCAGAGAAGTCGAGCGGAGGGGAGAGCCGGCGGAGCGTTTGATATCTTGCCCCCTGGGAGGCGATTCCACCAAGACGTGCAGATTGGTGAGTTCCTCCCCCTGAAGCCCGGGATCAGCTCCTAGCCTTCTTATCGGCGAATGCGGATGTCTTCGCCTGGAAAATGACGGATATGGTTGGGATTCCCCCAGAGGTGATCACTCACCAGCTTAATATCAACCCAAGCTGCCGCCCTGTCCGCCAGAAAAAAAGGAGTTTCGCTCCCGAGAGCAGAAGATCATTGACGAAGAGGTGGATAAATTGCTTATGGCCGGTCATATTGAGAGGCACAATATCCTAACTGGCTAGCCAATGTGGTCATGGTCCGGAAGGCCAACGGAGGGTGGAGAATCTGCATCGACTACACCGATCTTAACAAAGCCTGTCCCAAGGATAGCTTTCCGTTGCCACGGATCGACCAGTTAGTAGATTCTACCTCCGGCTATGAACTTCTTAGCTTCATGGATGCTTTCTCGGGGTACAACCAAATAAAAATGAACCCCTTGGATGAAGAGCATACTTCTTTTATCACTGAGAAGGGCATCTATTGTTATAAAGTAATGCCCTTCGGATTGAAGAATGCAGGAGCTACCTATCAGAGGTTGATGAACAAAGTTTTTAAAGACCAGCTTGGCCAACATGGAAGTATATGTAGATGATATGTTGACAAAGAGCACCTGTGCTACTGGCCATGTCGCCGACCTGCAGGAGACCTTCCGCAACCTCCGGCTCCATAGAATAAAGCTTAACCCACGCAAATGTGCGTTTGGAGTTACTACAGGGAATTCTTGGGTTTTCTGGTGACCCGGCGGGGAATTGAAGCAAACCCAGAGAAGATTCAGGCCATTCTTGATATGAGGTGGCCAGCATGTAAGAAAGAGGTACAACAACTCACCGGGAGGATAGCAGCATTAAGCCGATTTTTGTCAAGATCGGCGGAGAGGTGTTTACCCTTCTTCAAAGTCCTACGTAAAGCGGACGGTTTTAAGTGGACGGAAGACTGTCAACGGCTTTTGAAGAACTTAAGGAGTTCTTGTCCACACCGCCCCTGCTGTCTAAACCGGAGGAGGGAGAAAAGCTCTTCCTTTATCTTGCGGCTTCCTCGGAAGCCGTCAGTTCCGTTTTGGTGCGTGTCAGCGACCATGCTACTCAGAGACCTGTATATTATACTAGTAAGGTACTTCATGGCGCAGAAGAGAGGTATTCCAGAACAGAGAAGGTCATTTTTGCTTTGGTCATCTCCGCCCGACGACTCAGACCATATTTTTAGGCTCATCCTATAGTCGTGCTTACTGACCAGCCTCTCAGAGCCATTTTGTCTTGCCCTGATACTTCTGGCCGGTTGGCTAAGTGGGCCATCAAACTAGGGGAGTTCGACTTGTCATTTCAGCCCAGAGCAGCTTTGAAATCCCAGGTCTTAGCCGACTTCCTGGTAGAATGCACTTGGTCTGAAGAGCATCAAGAGGATTCCCCCCGGATTCTTTTAGATGTCGACGAGGAGAATGATAAGGCATGGGTCCTCCACGTCGATGGAGCCTCTAACTCCCAGGGGAGTGGGGCTGGTCTTATTCTCGCCAGTCCAGAGGGTGTGGTGCTGGAGTATGCTCTCCGTTTCCTCTTTGAAGCTACTAACAATCAAGCTGAATATGAAGCCTTGTTAGCCGGAATTAAACTAGCACATGGAATGGGAATCAAGCATCTCCGAGCTTTTACTGACTCGCAGCTTATTTCTGCCCAGGTGTCTGGGGAGTATGAGGCTCGAGACCCTATCATGTCCCAGTATCTAAGCAAGGTTAAACTGTTAACTCCCTTGTTAGACCACTTCACCATCAGTTACATCCCTAGAGGGGAGAATGCTAGAACTGATATGTTGGCCCGGCTTGCTACGTCCGCAGACAGCGCCATGGGCAAAACCTATGTTGAGTATCTGGAGACACCTAGCATCGAGGCCATGGAAAAACTTTGCCAGTTACCCAGGAGGAAACTTGGATGGACGCCTATATCCGATACTTGAAGGATGGCATCCTCCCAGTCGACCATGAAGAAGCCAAGCTGCTTAAGCGGAGGGCTTCTAAGTTTGTACTGCTAGATGGCCGACTCTACAAGAGATCCTTTTCCAGCCTCTTCTCAAGTGCGTCAGCCCGGCAGACGCGGATTATGTTCTTAGGGAAATTCATGAAGGCATCTATGGGAATCATTCAGGAGGCCGATCTCTGGCACGTAAAGCCCTCCGACAAGGATATTATTGGCTAACTATGCAAGAAGATGCAACTGAACTAGTGAAAAGATGTGCCAATGTCAACGGTATGCCTGTATTCAGTGACAACCGGCTTCCCAGTTGAATCCTCTTTTTGCTCCTTGGCCCTTCGCTCAGTGGGGCATGGACATTCTCGGCCCTTTCCCTCGGCATCGGGACAGCAAAAATTCCTGCTTGTCGCCATTGATTATTTTACTAAGTGGGTCGAAGTTGAAGCACTCGCTAAGATCACTGAAGCCAAGGTCAAGGCCTTTTTCTGGAAATCCATTATTTGTCGATTTGGCATACCCCATACTCTTGTCACTGACAACGGCCGCAATTCGACAACGTTGCCTTCAAGACTTTTTGCGCCGATCTCGGCATCACACATCGATTCGCCTCCTTGGCCATCCACAATCTAATGGAGAGGCCGAAGTTACGAATCGTATGATATTGCGGGGACTGAGGACCAGGCTGGATGCGTCTAAAGGGAAATGGGTGGAAAAACTCCCGAGTGTGCTCTGGGCATACCACACAACTCCCAGGACACCGACAGGAGAGACGCCGTTTAATCTGGTTTTCGGTTCCGAGGCTGTTATCCCGGTCGAGATTGGCCTGCCAAGTATTCGAGTGGAATCATATGATGAAGCTGACAACCTCCCTAATTAAGAGCCAGTCTCGACCTCATTGATGAAGCGAGAGACCGAGCTCAAGTTAAAATGGCGGCCTACCAGCAGCGGGTAGCGAGATATTATAATACTCGCGTCCGCCCGAAAAGCTTCCGTCAGGGATATCTGGTTCTGAGAAAGGCCTCAGTGTCCAAACCAACGGAAGGGGGCAAATTGTCTCCGAACTGGGAGGGGCCCTACCGAGTAGCAGAAGTCCTTCACCGTGGGGCGTACCGACTTGAAGATCTGAATGGACGGCCGATCCCCGAACGTGGAACGCAGACAATCTCCGACAATACCATCAGTAATGTAACAATGTACTTATCCAAAAATCAATAGATGTACATATTTGGAGATTTCCTATGGATGATTCTTCAAAGGAGCTCGGCGGCCCCACAGTCCTAAGGACACCCCCGGGTTGGTATCACTTACCCCTGAGGAGGTTCAAGTCCATGACTTAGGTGGCCCCGAGTCGAACCCTTGGGCTGGTATCCGACTACCCCGAGATGATTCTTCAAAGGAGCTCGGCGGCCCCACAGTCCTAAGGACACCCCCGGGTGTATCACTTACCCCTGAGGAGGTTCAAGTCCATGACTTAGGCAACCCCGAGTCGAACCCTTGGGCTGGTGTCCGACTACCCCCGAGACGATTCTTCAAAGGAGCTCGGCGGCCCCACAGTCCTAAGGACACCCCCGGGTTGGTATCACTTACCCCTGAGGAGGTTCAAGTCCATGACTTAGGCGGCCCCGAGTCGAACCCTTGGGCTGGTATCCGACTACCCCCGAGATGATTCTTCAAAGGAGCTCGGCGGCCCCACAGTCCTAAGGACACCCCCGGGCTGGTATCACTTACCCCTGAGGAGGTTCAAGTCCATGACTTAGGCGGCCCCGAGTCGAACCCTTGGGCTGGTATCCGACTACCCCCGAGACGATTCTTCAAAGGAGCTCGGCGGCCCCACAGTCCTAAGGACACCCCCGGGCCGGTATCACTTACCCCTGAGGAGGTTCAAGTCCATGACTTAGGCGGCCCCGAGTCGAACCTTGGGCTGGTATCCGACTACCCCCGAGATGATTCTTCAAAGGAGCTCGCGGCCCCACAGTCCTAAGGACACCCCCGGGTTGGTATCACTTACCCCTGAGGAGGTTCAAGTCCATGACTTAGGCGGCCCCGAGTCGAACCCTTGGGCTGGTATCCGACTACCCCGAGACGATTCTTCAAAGGAGCTCGACGGCCCCACAGTCCTAAGGACACCCCCGGGTTGGTATCACTTACCCCTGAGGAGGTTCAAGTCCTATGACTTAGGCCCCCGAGTCGAACCCTTGGGCTGGTATCCGACTACCCCCGAGATGATTCTTCAAAGGAGCTCGGCGGCCCCACAGTCCTAAGGACACCCCCGGTTGGTATCACTTACCCCTGAGGAGGTTCAAGTCCATGACTTAGGCGGCCCCGAGTCGAACCCTTGGGCTGGTATCCGACTACCCCCGAGACGATTCTTCAAAGGAGCTCGGTGGCCCCACAGTCCTAAGGACACCCCCGGGTTGGTATCACTTACCCCTGAGGAGGTTCAAGTCCATGACTTAGACGGCCCCGAGTCGAACGCTTGGGCTGGTATCCGACTACCCCGAGACGATTCTTCAAAGGAGCTCGACGGCCCCACAGTCCTAAGGACACCCCCGGGTTGGTATCACTTACCCTGAGGAGGTTCAAGTCCATGACTTAGGCGGCCCCGAGTCGAACCCTTGGGCTGGTATCCGACTACCCCTGAGACGATTCTTCAAAGGAGCTCAGCGGCCCCACAGTCCTAAGGACACCCCCGGGTTGGTATCACTTACCTCTGAGGAGGTTCAAGTCCATGACTTAGGTGGCCCCGAGTCGAACCCTTGGGCTGGTATTCGACTACCCCCGAGACGATTCTTAAAGGAGCTCGGTGGCCCCACAGTCCTAGGGACACCCCCGGGTTGGTCTCGGCGGCCTTATGATTTTAGGAACATCCCCAGAACGACATGTTTACCCTTGCGACGGCTTAAATCCAAGACCTAAAGCAGGCTCAGGTCAAACTCCTGAAGCTCCTTTGCGGGGATCCCTAAACTGCCCACCTTATCGGAGTTTCAGGGCTTGCGTCCCGAGGTAATATGCCTGGAGAATGACCCTGAAATTCAAACTTAACACCGACTTATGGGTGGATCCCCTATTCCCTCTATGTAATGGGTAAAAACCAGGAGTTGAATAATTGAAGCATCGAGTAAGTAAAAAGTGGCATTCACTCGTTTAGAAGTCAGATCGCTATAAAATTTTATAAAGTATTGCCCGCGAGCTACATCAATTGATTTACAAAAAGGGGTCCGCTAAGGACAAAATCAAGAACAAAAAGTCAAAATCGAGGCAAGTCTGGGTGCCCTCGTATTGGTCCTCGGGACGCCCACTCTCGGTAGTTGGCCCGGAGGCTGGCTCCTCAGTTGTAGACGCTTCTGTGATGGGGTCTTTGACTGTCACCGCTCTACCCGCTGCATTTTCAATCTCAGCATCAGAAGTTTCTTCATCGTCCTCAGGTTGGAAACGTTCAAGGCTTTCTAATTTGAAGTGTCGGGATAGTCTCCGTTTGCACCTCTCAAAATCCTGAATGAAGGCATCCATAGCGGCCTCATGGAGTTCCAACGCAAAGTCCAGAGAACCCTTATATTCTTTGATGGCCTCCCGAACCCCAGCTTCGGCCACAGCCACCCTTTCCTGAGCCCTAGCCTTGGCCGCGGCCATCCTCTCCGGACCTCCGTCTCCATTGCCTCCATCTTGTCGAGAGCCTCCTTCGTGTCCCTCTCGGCCAAGGCCAATTTCTCCGCAGCATCGCAGGCCGCAGCCTCTGCGTTGTCGGCTCGGTTCTCAGTATGCTTTAGCTTGAGAACTGTCCCCTTTAACTTTTCTTCCGTTGGCAACAGCTTTGCCCGGACTTTAGACAGTTTGGTGTCCAGGGTCTGCAGTTCCTTCTCAGCCCTCTCCCGCCACGCTCGATAATCTTCCTGGACAATCCGAAGGTCATGTAATGCCTTCGATTCCCGGGCCTTTGCTTCCGACAATTATTTACCCAAGCTCTCATTATGAGACTTGGCATTGGTCAGATCCTCACGAAGCACGAAAAGGCCGTTAGACATCTATAGTATACAATCGATAAATACAAGAACTCTATAATTACAAAAGGGGGAAAAGGAAAAAGATCATGACCCTACCTGGAGCGCGGCTGTAAACATGGTATCGAAGGACTCCTCCAATGGTAGAGCCCTCATTTTGGCCTGGAATCCGGGCAAGATCGAAAGTTTGAGAACTGTTTCTGATAGACAACTCTTATATGGGGCGCTTTGGCTAGGCATTCGGGAAGGTTGAGGCAGACTTCTTAAGGTGTCCGGGGGAGCGGAAGCGCCTGCTTCTTTTGGTGATGGCGGGCCAGACGGGCGGGTCTCGACGATCTCTGTACCCCGAACGGCCCCCCAGTATCCCTGGCAGGAGATGAGGCGGCCGCCGGTAGGCTTCCCTCGGCAGGGCCCCGATCAGTATCCCATCGGGAGGATTTTCCTCTCCCTCGCCCTCCTCTATTAGTATTGCTTCGGGGAGGGCCGTTGGAGGCTGAGTTGGGCGACCCAGCTCCCGCTGACAGGGCCTCTTAGGCTCAGTTCCTGTCACGTCGCGATCACTTCCTCCTCTCTTCCGAAGACCCGATATTAGTAAATCTTGAGAAAACCTCATTGCTGCGATACGGAGAGCACGAGGTTAGTTAAAAAGAGGGCACAAAATATGCCAACTGCAAGAACAATATGTACACTAAGGGACACCTATTTAAATACCGGATGTCCAAACAAGCGAGAAAATGATGATAATAATAATAAAACTCTTCGAGGCTCACCAGGCGCTGCAGGCAGCGACACCGGCACGAATGCGATCTCCCGAAGGTTGTCCTCCGATAGCAGTTCCTTACTGGGGGGCACAATGGTGGAAACCAAAGTGTTGAATAGTTCCCGGTCTCTCTCATCAACATTTGAGTTCTGATTAGAGCTAGTATTAGGAACACCCCAGTTTACATCCACCCCCTCCAAATGTGCATAAAAGAACCGCGACTTCCACCCTTTGATTTTGGAAGGGAGGTTAAGCTTAAGGACTCTCTTAGGCCTAGACGCAAAGCTCCACCACCCGCCCTTACAGGATTTCAGATCCTATACAACGCCCTAAATAAGGAGAGTCGGGCGGAAGCTCCGTGGAAATAACAAAGCACAGAAATGAAAAGACGATGCGAATGGAGTTGGGGGTAAGTTGTGCGGGAATGAGGTGGTACCTATTCAACAAATTTGTAAAGAAAGGATGCAAAGGCAGTCGTAGACCGCCCTTAAAAATTCTTCATACAATGCAACCTTCCCTGGTTGCATTGAGGTAACCCTATCTTCGGAGAGATGAGCGAAAGTCGAATATTATTGGGAATCCCAAACTGAGCCCTAAGGTTCCTAAGGTCTTGGGAGGTCGTGATTGAGGTGATCTCCGTCGGGCCAGCTGATTTAGAAGTGACTATCGGAAGTCCTACCTCATGGCTAGTAGATGAAGAAGAAGCCCTAGGGGATTGGGGTAACGGCCTAGACATGGGCCGTGCAGCTGGTTGATCCCCACGGATGGTCACTCCTCCGAGAGCCTGGCGATGCACCTGAATGATCTCTTCACGAGAGGGCTCGATCATCGGGCTTTTACCTTTCCTATCTCGGAAGGGATCCATGAAAAAAGAAAAAGAGAGGAAGGAGTCAACTAACCTGAACTTGGAGAAGTAAGGCCGCAGAAGAAGCTACAAAATAAAAGACAAGGGATAGAGGGGACGAGCCCTTTTTTATATTTTGAATATGATGCCTCGAGCGCCGCAAAGCCACACGACAATCCCTGAGTGGGACCGGGTAGGTGAAAAGACACTATCCTCTTAGATATATGCGCCCCCTTCTCTTGAAACAACACTTATCGGATACAAAATTTAAAATTCAAACTTTTCTGCCCCTCCCCCTTGCGCAGGTGCGACGCGCCTGAGTACAAGGGATAGGAGTGAGGGGGCATATGATATGGTTGGTAAATCAAAAGTAAAATTAGAGTTCTAGGCGGCCCCCAGATTCTGGGCGGCCTCTAGTCCTAGGCGGCCCCCAAGCCCTAGGCGGCCTCCTAGTCCTAGGCGGCCCCCAGATTCTGGGTGGCCTCCTGGCCCTAGGCGGCCCCCAGGTCCTGGGCGGCCTCTAGTCCTAGGCGGCCCCAAGCCCTGGGCGGCCTCCTAGTCCTAGGCGGCCCCCAGGTCCTGGGCGGCCTCCTAGTCCTTGGCGGTCCCCAAGCCTTGGGCGGCCCCCTAGTCCTAGGCGGCTCCTAGTCCTAGGCGGCCCCCAGGTTCTGGGCGGCCTCCAAGTTCTGGGCGGACCCAGGTTCTGGGTGGTCTCCTAGCCCTAGGCAGCCCCAGGTTCTGGGCGGCCTCTAGTCCTAGGCGGCCCCCAAGCCTGAGCGGCCTCCTAGTCCTAGGCGGCCCCCATGTCCTGGGCGGCCTCCTAGTCTTAGGCGGCTCCCAAGCCCTGGGCGGCTCCTAGTCCTAGGCGGCCCTCAGGTTCTGGGCAGCCTCCTGGCCCTAGGCTGCCCCCAGGTCCTGGCAAGCCTCTAGTCCTAGGCAGCCCCCAGGCCCTGGGCGGCCTCCTAGTCCTAGGCGGCCCCCAGGTCCTGGGCGGCCTCCTAGTCCTAGGCGGCCCCCAAGCCCTGGGCGGCCCCCTAGTCCTAGGTGGCCCCCAGGTCCTGGGCGGCTCCTTGTCCTAGGCGGCCCTCAGGTTCTGGGCGGCCTCCAGGTTCTGGGCGGACCCCAGGTTCTGGGTGGCCTCCTGGCCCTAGGCGGCCCCAGGTTCTGGGCGGCCTCTAGTCCTAGGAGGCCCCCAAGCCCTGAGCGGCCTCCTAGTCCTAGGCGGCCCCCAGGTCCTGGGCGGCTCCTAGTCCTAGGCGGCCCCCAGGTTCTGGTCGGCCTCCTGGCCCTAGGCGACCCCCAGGTCCTGAGCGGCCTCTAGTCCTAGGCGGCCCCCAGGCCCTGGGCGGCCTCCTAGTCCTAGGCGGCCCCCAGGTCCTGGGCGGCCTCCTAGTTCTAGCCGGCCCCTAGGTCTTGGGCGGCTCCTAGTCTTAGGCGGCCCCTAGGTCTTGGGCGGCCTCCTAGTCCTAGGCGGCCCCCAGGTCCTGGGCTGCTCCCCAGGTCCTTGGCGGCTCCTAATCCTAGGCGGCCCCCAGGTTCTGGGCGGCCTCCATGATCTGGGCGGCCTCCTAGTCCTAGGCAGCCCCCAGGTTCTGGGTGGCCTTCTGGTCCTAGGCGGCCCCCAGGTCCTGAGCGGCCTCCTAGTCCTAGACGGCCCCCAGATGCTGGGCGGCCTCTCAGTCCTAGGCGGCCCCACGGGTTCTGGGCGGCCTCCTAGTCTTAGAATCATTCTCATATCAGAAGCACTAAACGCGATGAGCTGTCGTGTCCGGAACAGAAATCGAGAATCATTAAGCATCATGATGCTTTAAATGACTCGACTAAGACAACGCTGGAGCATCACCATCCATCGAAAAGCTCAAATAAAGGAGATACCGAGCACCTGTTTTAGGGCCAGATAACTCTTCTCTGACTCTGACATTCCCACTAACCCTGACATTCCCTTAGGAAAATCAAAATCCATCATGAAGATTCTTAGCTTCCGGAGCAAGTTCCTTAATACCTCTGCTATTAATTATCGATAAATGACCACGTGGCATGCTCTCGTCTGAAGCTAATTTTTATCTTACACATCGATTTTTATCCAAAAAAAGAAAGAAAAATGACTCGATGCTGACGACATGATGGCGAAAACAAGAAAGGAATATCCTTTGGAAACTCAAAGGAGATAAGGGGAGGAAACCCAGGAGGGGTGGGGGTTTTTTTGCTCTTCCTTCAGTAGGAGATCCTGCAACAAAAAGATTTTTTCGATCTTTTCTGGTAATTTAGCATCAACACTACTGCTATTCAATTTTTCTCTTTCTTTTTCTTTTTATCTTGACTCTAAACAGGACATGTGCCCCAATTTATTAATGAAAATATTCGTTAAGGAATAGGAACGATGTGCATAGGATTTATGTTAAAGAGTTATTTGGAGTGAACATTTTCATATAATTTTTTTAGGAAATCGACCGATATACGAAATTCTAATATTTAAAATATAAGAAATTATTCTTAATTATGAGCCTTATTTACTTTAAATTTTGAGATATAAGATTAGTAGAAAGAGAGATGCCAATCTTTGATTTTTATAAATAAAGAATTCTCATAAGAATTTGCCCCTCCTACTCCAAACATGCAGTCTCTCTAAGAAAGTTGTAACAAATCTGGCTTTTCTAACCTTACCAACGGAGATGCAAACTTTGAGGTCAAAAGAGAAAAGAATTTTGTGTATTACAGCTAATAAGATTGAGGATTGGAAGAGAAGATTTAGTTGTTCCTTTATTAATTTCTATATCTGCCATCAAGCAACAAAATAACTAGTCCAAAGCTGGCCTTCATTCTTTGGAAATACATCTTTTCCAGGATCACCAAATTAAGATGATGAAGATTATATGGTTTAATTTGATCTAATATACAGGTGATTGCATAGTCAAGCTTATAACTCTTTTATGAAAGGGCAAGTCAAAAAATGTGACAAGCAGTTTACAATGGTTCACCGAAAATGAGGCACCAAGAGCTAATGCTCCATCTTTTTCTAGTAAAAATTTCTCTTATGCGAAGGGGATTGTTCAAATCTAATCAAGCAAAAAATTATTTTGTAGGACTATAGAACGCTACTCTGAATAAGAAACTTATAGAAGAAACTCATTGAGAATGCTTTTTTATTTGAGATCTTTCACATAGGAGTACCAAATATATATCTTAGCTGAAAGAAAGAATATCTTTTAGTTCCAAGAGCCATCTCTACTATGTCCAAGAGATGGGCTTAAAAATTTTGATACTCCATGATTTGGTTATTGTTTCAAAGGAAAGAAATTGGGGTATGCCTTTTAATGATGATTTATTATTGTTGCCGTCGGGATCCGTCCTCCGACTCGGGCGCAGTCGATCTCCAGGGAGGCGCGGACCTGCACAGAAGTCCTCGCGCGAGAGGCGTTGGGGGTGGCCCTCCGCGGAAGACCCTCCGACGCTCAAGTCAGTGAAAAAAAATCAGCGATCAACTAGAAAGTGGGAAGATGGATCTCTTCAGGAGGCCTCTCCGGAGGCGACCAATCGTGAGCTCTAGAGGGCGAGAGCACCGACGAGCTGCCGGTGAGAGCAGGAGAGTGAAAGTGGGGGTGTAAGCGCGCAAGAGTGCCCGTACCTGAGGGAATTTGGGAATGTCCCATTTATAGACTGTCACCTGGATCTTGAGCACCTTTCGAAAGGTTCGGAGGTTGTTATGATGCGGGAGTGGATCGAATCAGGCCGTTGTGAGGCTGTTGGGATCCGTATCTTGTCCGTTAGGGGATCGACGGCTGGGAGAGCTCCTTGACATCTTAGAATCTGGTAGATGTGTAGGTCTCAGGTAGCCTCGATAGGCTCTAGATCATTTCTCAGCAAGATTCCTTGCCTAGGGTGCTGTTACAGTAGGCTTAGGCTCTCCCATGTCAGGTTCCGCGGAGGTGGGTATTAGATCGTGGGTCGTCCAGCGAAGCCGGGCCACGGAGGCTCGGGGGAAACAAACTACAGGAAGTTCAGGAGAGCCGAGCTATGGAAGCTCGGGAGAGGCGGGCTACGGAAGCTCGGGGAAGCCGAGCTATGGGAGCTCGGGAAGGCCGAGCCATGGGAGCTCGGAAGAGGCGAGCGACGGAAGTTTGGGAGAGGCGAGCGATGGAAGCTCGAGAGGGGAATCCGAGCTATGGAAGCTCGGGGGAGGCGAGCTACAGAAGCTCGAGGGGGCTGAGCTACGGAAGCTCGGGAGAAGCCGAGCTATGGGGGCCCGAGAGAGGCGAGCTACGGAAGCTCGGGGGAAGCCGAGCTATGGGGGCCCGAGAGAGGCGAGCTACAGAAGCTCGAGGGGGCCGAGCTACGGAAGCTCGGGGAGGCCGAGCTATGGGAGCCTGAGAGGGCCGAGCTACGGAAGCTCGGGGAAGCCGAGCTATGGGAGCCAGGGAGAGGCGAGCTACAGAAGCTCGAGAAAGACCGAGCTGCAGAAGCTCGGAGGAATCCGAGCTATGAGAGCTCGGGGAATGCCGAGCTACGGAAGAGGTTGGTCTTAGCCTTCTTGCACGGGTATTGATGCAATGACGATTTTACCCCCCAACACATGCCCTCCACTCCCTAGTTCGAAGCGTAGGTTCGGGCATAGGGAGTATAAGTTCAAGCGGCGTGTTCCGGATGGGACATTTTGGTTTAGACAGCCCATGCAATGATGCCCTAATTAATGCGTCAGGGTCATCGTGCCTTCGAGGGTAAGGCCCTCTCAAAAGCGACGGTTGGGAATGTGCCACATCGCGAATCCCGATCGATCGGGCGTTTGTCGAGGCGGTTCCGAACGCCTTGGGCGGGACGCCCCGTCTTCTCAAGGCAGCTTCCTTAGTGGAAAAGTAAGGTGGTAAACGTACTATATATATATATATATATATATGTGCATGTTCGCAGCATCCTCTCATCTTGTTTTTTTTGAAAAGTTTGGCCTTTCATCTTTCTTGACGCTCGTCATTTCGCCTGGTGTTTTTCTCAATCGAGATGGCGATGAGCTCTGACGATGTGGTTTCGGAGATTGTAAATAAGGATTTGGGAAGGATTCACCAATGGTATGGCATGCCCTCAGATGTCGTTCTGCAGGCGCCGGAGTCTGGGGACAGGGTCTCGCAAGATCTGGAGTCCGGAGTCTTCATTTACGAAGACAGTCTGAAGGCAGGCTTTCGTTTTCCTCTTCATCCCTTGGTGAAGGAGATAATGACCCACTATAACATCTGCCCGACGATGGTGGCCCCAAACAGCTGGCGGAGCATCATCGGATTCATCTTGATGTGCCACCAAATTCAGATTATCGCCACTCTTCCCCTTTTTCGTGCCTGCTACCATCTGATTCCTGGAAGGAAATCAGAATGGCCATACATTGGGCCCCGGAGGTCCTTCAACGTTATCGTGGATAAGCCGTCCTCCATCAAGGGGTGGAAAATCCGGTTCGTTATAGCAGAGGGGAATATCGGTTCCGGCTTCCCTCAGAAATGGGGGAACTTTGCTAGGGATGCAGAGACGCATCCAGTATTGTCAGCGCAGGAGGAGAGGGATTTAGATATCCTTCGCAATGGCCAAGTGTTTTCGGTCAATGACCTGTTATCAGAGGAAGCCCTTTTCGCAGCTGGGCTCAGCTCCCATGACCCGCAAGGTGAGTTCTCCCTGTTATCTTTTTCCGCTGTATGTTTCCCTGATGAATGTGTTTGGATCTGATCGTGCGTGCTTCATTCTTTCAGCCAAGAGGTCGGCACTGTCGAGCCTCACCAAGAGGAAGAGAGGAAAGCGCCCAGGGGAGAGCAGCGGCGCGGATAGCGGCAGGCCCGAGAAGAGGGCCATACCTCCGCAAAAAGCCCACCGGACACCGGAGCGGTTACGTTAGGAGCACCGAGGGCGAAGGAGGGTTTGGGGGAAGAAGCCATGATCCCTTGTCATCCCGTGTTGGAGATATCGGATAGCTCAGACGAGGCTCCGTTGGTTCGTCTGACCGTGTCTCCCATGAAAGAGGAAACAACAACGGATCTGGCGGAGGCGGACATTTCTGTGGGGCCCTTCGTCTCCGCGGGACCGCTATTGGCTCCAACAGGAGAGGGAGAGGGGACAGTTGTAGCTGAGGAGGCTCAGGGAGAGCTCCCTCTTGGTCTCTCTATAGGGGAGTCTGGTAGCAGTGAAGCCGGGTCGCTCGAGGTAGTTCAGGAAGCGGGCCAGGTAGAGGCTTCGGCGAGCCTGTGGAGCCTGCAGGGGAGGCGCAAGAAATAGGCCAGACTGGGGCCTCAGGGGAGCCTATGGTGGAGACGCAGATGGTGGCGACCGGGAAAGGTGCGTCGGAAGAGGGGACGCAGCGAGGTGGGAGTCCCGCATTGGGAGCTCCCTCGAAAAAGATTTTGGGAAGGCTGGCGCTTGGGCTAGCCGAATTATCCGAAGAAGTTCAAGCCAGGGCCTTGATAGAAGAGGCTGGGAAGTTGGGGGCCTCTCAGACGGAGATCACCCAGGTTGGTCCCTCAGGCGGGGACGGTCAGCCCAGTAGTTCGAGTGCTGGTGTTGAGGAGGCGTTTTCTGCCTTAATGAGGTCGGCCTTGTATCCGGATGCAGATCCTTTGGCGGATAAGTTTGCATATTTGGAGCTGGTTGATGCTGCGTTTGGGCAGCAGGAAGTGGCCGAAAGTATCCACCTTCTCCCCGATATCGACAATTCGACCCTCATGAAGATGACACGGGCCTATGCATCTCGGGTGAGTTACTGTTCTTTGGCAGCGGATGCTTTATAATTTGCCCCATGAAGATGAATCATCTTTTGTCCTGCAGAGTGTCCTGCTTTCTTAGGCGATGTGCTGGCGTCTGAGTTTAGCGACAGGGGCCAGCGTTCAGGCCAGGAGAGACAACGCTGAACTTCGATCGCGAGTGGCGGCGTCTGAGAAGTTTGAGGAACTTCTGGCCAGTAGCAACAGAGGTTTGGAGGGAATGAAGGCGGCGTATCAGGCCGCTCTAGCCGAAGCGTCCAGGCAGAAAGGCAAAGCGGAGGAGTTGCAGGGACTCCTGGCGAAGAATGAAGATGCGTGCCTGGAGCTAGCTAGAATTGAGTCTAAACATTCCGCAGAGGTAGCGCCGATGTGGCGGGAACATGGTGAGAGCCTGGGTCGGCTGGGAAGGGAAGCTGCCGATGAGAGAAGGCGTCTGACTAGGATGCTCAATGAAATGGAGGAGAAGTTGAAGCGGCGTGATGGTGAGATTGCTCGCTTGAGGGAGGGCGCTAGATGGCACCAAGGGACGATGGCTCGGGTGAGCAACGAGCTATCCCAAGCCTGGAGGAGGCCAGGGCCAAGCAGTTAAGGATCAATGCTCTGCAGGAGAGGGTTGATCTGATTGGTGCTGACAGAACAAGGGCCAGGGGTGAGGCTGAGGAGCTGACCAAGAGGTTGGCCAGGCGAGAGGAGGAAGTATGATCTCATTTTTCCCCCTTTCAGTTTCTTCTACTGGTCTCTTGTGATGCTGATTGACTTTGGTTTTTTCAGATGGCGAAGTTAGAGTTGGAGAATCGGGCTCTCCAGGGTGAGCTCGTGTCCAACCGTAATAAGAGCTCAGAACTCGAGAGGCGGGCCAGCGAGTTCGAGGAGCAAAATATCATCTTGCGGGCTCACATTGTGGAGGCTGAGAAGCAGGCCGCCGAGGCTAAGACGCAGCTTGCTATACTCAAAGGGAAGCAGGATGCTATCGGCGTTGACGCCTTCCAACTTGGGATGGAAGAATGTAAAGATAAGATATCTAGTGAGCACCCAGAATGGGATCTCTCTTTTCTGGATAATGACGCTCCTGATGACGGTGAGTCCGAAGGAGAAGAAGAGGATGAGTATGTCGACATCTCCGATAGTGATCCTGGTGCCCCCCCAGGTCCCAGCGAAGCCGCAGCTCCCGAGGAACGATCGATAACTACGCTGAAGGGGCAAGGGTTTTAGAAAAAGGTGAATCTAGTCACACCTCTGTGGATGTAACTGATGACTCCTCCAAGACTGATGTGGTTCCCGGCCTCTAAGAGCCATCTTCATGTTTTGCTTTCTAAAAATTTGGTTGATATCTCTCGATGAATGAATTTTTCGTTTCTATTTGAGTGTTTCTCTTTGGATAGCTCTTTGCTCCAAATTTTGCTTCAATCGCAATCGACTTACGGCCCGTTGGCATTTTTAGGTCATCTTTGTTTTGGGGTCAAGGAGATGCATGGGCTTGGATGCATTGGCTTGGCCCAAGTCGGGGCAATAGCCCTGACTGGCGAACCGATAGACGATCTGGTTCGGCTTGTGTCTGATTCAAACTTGAGAAATGAAACTAGTTGGTTAAGGTCGATGGGCAGGACAGGTTGTCTTGGGCCGACTGACAGAGTAAGCCAGTTAGGGTCGACAGGCAAAATAGGTCAGCTAGGGCCGACAGGCAAAATAGGTCGGCTAGGGCCGGCAGGCAAAATAGGTCGGCTAGGGCCGACAGGCAAAATAGGTCAGCTAGGGCCGACGAGCAAAGTAGGTCGGCTAGGGCCGACTAACAAAGTAGGTCGGCTAGGGCCGACAGGCGAAATAGGTCGCTAGGGCCGACGAGCAAAGTAGGTCGGCTAGGGCCGACTGACAAAGTAGGTCAGCCTTATCTTTCGTTGGGCGAAAGAAAAGTTTGCATAGTCTTCGCGCTCATTCTTGCTTTGAGATGCTCGATTCTGTCGCACAGGTTTCTCGAGCAACCAACTTCATCAGGGAGTGATCGACGGATGATCGGTTTTGTGCTTTTTTGCAGTTCTGCCAGCACTATGCCATTCTGTAGGGAAATTGGTTTTTATTTCACCGAAATTGATGATACGGCACTGTAAGTTGAGAAAAGCTGTCCCGGTGCTTTCTGGAAGGTGCTCTTTTCCCATGTGGGCCTCTTTGACGTACGGCGCACGCAGCCGTTTACCATTGGAGGACATTATTTTCGTAGGACGGTCCCCTGATCTTGCCAGTTTCCGTGATACAGGTGGACGATCCTCTGCATTCAATGGTCGCGATTTAGGATCAAGAGGAAATCTCCGCATACGTCATAACTCAGGTGGTGGGCTCGGCGTGCAACAGGGCGCTGCCTTTATCCTGGGAGGCCACGTGGAGGTATGGCCCAGGTGTTTGAATCTCGGGGCTTGCAGCCTTGGTGATTATTCCTGGCTCATCTTTGGCCTATAAAAAGGGAAAGTGGGGTAGTGCTAAGCCATCCCCAAAAGTTTCTTTTCCACTAGAGCTTTCATCATGCTCGTTTCCTGTCGTTGCGAGTGGGAGGATTGAGCTTTTCTCTTGTAAGCTCTTTGCCTCCAGATAGTTGGGGCGATGAAGGAGCTGCCGAAGGATGGCTCGCCCTTAGGGGATGAGTCCCGGAGATCATATGGAGAGCGCACATAGAGGGCGCAGAGATCACACGGAGAGCGCACATACACTCTTCCAGTGTGACCTTTGTGTTTCCCCTTCGGGGACGCATGGTAGGAAGTGCACGCGGACTCCCCATGTCTCGCTTGAACTTCTCCTCCTTCCCCGACTTGGATTCCTGTGCTCGTCTGTTTGGGGAATCTTTTTCCACATGGGGAGGGGAGATGGTATGTCGCCCACCGTCGCCTTGTCCTTAAGCCACGACAAGGTGGGGGCTGTGCATACTCGATTTGAGAGAGCATTCCGACGCCAGGGTCCGCTGGCTCCCTGTCTGCTCGCCAGGGGGTCCCTCGATTGGGTGGTCTGGGATGGCCACCCAAGTATCTCAGTTGGGCCACCGAGATGTTATTATTTACTGAAGATGGCCGCAACGATTGGTCCATGTCGCCCGGCTATTATCAGCTCGAGCTGACTGGATGCGGCTTAACTGGTTCGGTAGTCGGATGCCGGAGCACCATAGTCGCCCAGGTCTGCTTTGGAGTAGTCGCTCGAGTTTCGTATTTGTCTTTATTTTATGCATTTTAATGCTCTTGTAAGGCCTTTCAGGCATTTGTAACTGGTTTTGACGGCAATAAAGAGAGTTTTATTCTGTTTCTCAATCTCTATTTCTTCTGTGCCAAGTTTGTTGTTGCTATTGGGCATGGGTGCCTCGCTCGTTCTTAGGTGGAGATCCCGCGCTATCCGAACCAATCGAGGTTCGTAAGCGACAGTCTAGGGGCCGTTCAGCGAAATACGCTCCTTACTTCGGTCCGAAGTTCAGTATTTTGTGCTTCGTCCTTATCGGAGCTCGCATCCTTGTAGGTCGGCTTTGCCGAAGCTCAGAGAATTGTGCTTGGCTTCACCAAGGCTCGGAGAACTTGTAGCTCGGCCCAGCCGAGGTTCGGAGAATGTTTTACTTGGCCCTGCCAAGGTTTGAAGAATTTGTTGCTCGGCCCAGCCGAGGTTCGGAGAATGCTTTACTTGGCCCAGCCAAGGTTCGGAGAATATTTTACTTGGCCCTGCCAAGGTTCGGAGAGATTGTTGCTCGGCCCAGCCGAGGTTCAGGGAATATTTTACCTGGCCTTGCCAAGGTTCGAGAAATTGTTGCTCGGCCCAGCCGAGGTTCGGAGAATATTTTACTTGGCCCTGCCAAGGTTCGAAGATTCAGGGCTTGGAGGGATGACTTAGCTGTCACTATGAGCCGTAGTGTAAGGTCTCTATGACGCTTGGTAAGGGGGCACATGGGCGGAATGAGCGGCATGTTGTCACGCTCCTTTATCTATGACGTTACTCTTCCGAGGGGACAAGTCATTGGCCAGATGCCGGATTTCTTCCCTCTGCGCTTCCCGAAAAAGGAGCTTAGGGAAATGCTGGGAGCATTTATTACGGGGGGCGGCAGATCGGAAAGTATTCTGTTCGGGGAGATTTCCGATCAGTCAGTCAGCACTTACCGATCTCACTCGGGATGGGGCGCGACACTTCGGATTCTGCGGGCATTGAAGTGATGACACGTGGCAAGCTCTTATAGGTCGGTGGCTACGGTGCGACCGATTGAGAAACCTGCCCAGCGAGTATAAATATGACCGAGGGGTATGGTCTTAGTCATCCCTCAGTTCAGGTCTTGAGATAATATTAGATTATGACTTCTCGAGGGCGATCCTCTGGAGAATTACGTGTATCCCCCAATGGTTTGCTTCACTCAGAGAGGGGGCATCCCACCATTACTGTAGATGGGCTGGGTCTGGCGTTGACCCTTGCTGGCCAGCAGCAGCTCGTCAGGGTAGTGGAGGAATATGTGGACGTGTCGACCAAGGAGGCGAGGCCCTGCGCTGGGTGGTAGATCGGCAAAGGGAGGAGATTGCTTTGCTTCGTCAGCAGGTGGCCGACCTCATGGAGCGTTTGGAAGACCTGTTGGCTTCGGGGAGCGACTCCGAACTTTGATTCGGGGCCTCTGTCACTTTTGCTTTCTGTTTATGTCTTTCTATCTTTTTTGTAATCCTTTTTTCTGATGAATGAAAAATGGATATGTTTTGGGTAACCCTCTTCCTTTTCAAGAGTTTTAGCCTTGATCACACAATCTGCGTAATAATTAGGGAGTTGGCGTGGCTCCATTGGTTCACGCGTTGATATAGACGCTTTGATCGACGGGTTATAGGGGCGTTACCCAAAGATCTTTAGTAGCAGAGGGGAATCCCCTGGCTCTGCTCGGGGTTTTTGGCCGATTACGTGGGGCTTGATGGGCCCTTTAAGGGGTTCGCCGGAGGCGCCTTCTTTGTGCGCGTCGACGGTTTATGCTCAGCGTGCTTCTTTTTAAACCGGACGAAGTTTCGGAGACTATTTGGAAGTCCTTCGGCCTTAATCGGGGCCTACGCACTTCGACTTTCAGCCGGTGTCTTAACTTGAAGAATTTTTACTCAGCCTTGCTGAGGTTCGGAGAACGTCTTACTTGGCCCTGCCAAGGATCGGAGAAATTGTTGCTCGGCCCAGCCGAGGTTTGGAGAATGTTTTACTTGGCCCTGCCAAGGTTCGGAGAAATTGCTGAATGTTTTACTTGGCCCTACCAAGGTTCGGAGAAATTGCTGCTCGGCCCAGCCGAGGTTTGGAGAATGTTTTACTTGGCCCTGCCAAGGTTCTGAGAAATTGCTGCTCGGCCCAGCTGAGGTTCGGAGAATGTTTTACTTGGCCCTGCCAAGGTTCGGAGAATTTGTTGCTCGGCCCAACCGAGGTTCGGAGAATATTTTACTTGGCCCTGCCAAGGTTCGAAGAATTTGTTGCTCGGCCCAGCCGAGGTTCGGATAATATTTTACTTGGACCTGCCAAGGTTTGGAGAATTTGTTGCTCGGCCCAGCCGAGGTTCGGAGAATGTTTTACTTGGCCCTGCCAAGGTTCGGAGAATTTGTTGCTTGGCCCAGCCGAGGTTCGGAGAATGTTTTACTTGGCCCTGCCAAGGTTCGAGAAATTGTTGCTCGGCCCAGCCGAGGTTCGGAGAACGTTTTACTTGGCCCTGCCAAGGTTCGGAGAATTTGTTGCTCGGCCCGGCCGAGATTCGGAGAATGTTTTACTTGGCCCTGCCAAGGTTCGAAGAATTTGTTGCTCGGCCCAGCCGAGGTTCGGAGAATATTTTACTTGGCCCTGCCAAGGTTCGGAGAATTTGTTGCTCGGCCCAGTCGAGGTTCGGAGAATATTTTACTTGGCCCTGCCAAGGTTCGAAGAATTTGCTGCTCGGCCCAGCCGAGGTTCGGAGAATTCCTATCCAGACAAGTAGCTCGGTCGTGCCGAGGATGGGTAAGCAGCATCTATTTCGTTTTGCAACTTTTGGCAATGTAGTGCATAATGACTTGCATTGAAAAATGTGCTGACATGAAGATATAATGAGGCGTATGAAAATAAACTCGAAGAGTACATACCCTATTGATGATATTTTCGAAGATTGTCCGAATTTCACGTCGGGGGATGGATTTTCCGTCTAGATCTTGCAGCTTGTAGGTCCCGGTCCAATGATCTCCGTCACTTGGTAGGGGCCTTCCCAATTTGGTGCCAGTTTTCCTTGCTCCAGCGGTTTGGAGACAGATGCTTTTCGGAGGACAAGGTCGCCGGCAGGAAGGCTTTCCCTTTGACTCTGGAAGCGTGATAACGGGCTACCCTTTGTTGATAAGCGGCCATTCTAATCCAGGCCTTCTCTCTGATCTCCTCTACCAGGTCGAGGTTGGTGCGGAGCTGCTCGTTGCTGGCTTCTTCTGAGTAGCTTTCCACCCGCAATGATGGGAGGCCTATTTCCACAGGGATGACGGCCTCCGTACCGAAAGCCATTCGGAACGGGGTTTCATCTGTCGGGATTCTTGAGGTGGTGCGGTAGGCCCATAAGACATGGTGCAGCTCCTCCGCCCACCTGTCCTGGGCTCTGGAGAGGCGAGCTTTGATTCCCTGAAGGAGGGTCCTGTTGGTCACCTCGGCCGCTCCATTGGCTTGTGGGTGCCCGACCGAAGTGAGGTGGTGGCGGATTCCATGCTCCTCACAGAACTGGCGAAACTTAGAGTTGTCGAACTGCTTTCCGTTGTCGGTGATTATGGTATGCGGGAGGCCGAACCGGAAGATGATGGATCTCCACACAAAATCTTTGGCCCGTGCCTCGGTGATTTGTGCAACCGCTTCCGCTTCGACACATTTGGTGAAGTAGTCGATGGCGACGAATAGAAATTTCCACTGTCCTGTGGCAAGCGGGAATGGGCCGAGGATGTCCATCCCCATTTGGCAAAGGGCCAGGCGGATGATATGGAAACTAGTTCGGCGGAAGGGAGCCTTTGGATGCTTGAATGTCTCTGGCATGGGTCGCAGGCTCGGACTAGGTCGTCTGCATCCTTCTGCATGGTCGGCCAATAATAACCTTATCGCAGTACCTTGTGGCATAGGGATCGGCTTCCCAGATGGTTGCCGCAAATCCCTTCATGCACCTCGCGTAGAGCATAATCTGCTTCGGACGGCGAAGGCACCTGAGCAACGGCATAGAAAAAGACCGTTTGTAAAGCTGGTTGTCGATCAGCACGTAGTGAGTGGCCTGTAGCTTCAGCTTTTTAGCCTCTCTTTGGTCGGACGGAAGCGATCCTTCTTTGAGATATTTGAGGATTGGGTCGAACCATGATGATTCGGCCTCAACTTGCATTATTTGGTCGGCCTCCGCGATGCTGGGCCTTTCCAGGGTCTCCAGTGGAACTTTTGTTCGGCATCCATCGACTCCGCAGTCGCCAATCGAGAAAGTAGATCGGCACGGGCATTCTCGGATCTGGGAATCCGAATGATTTCAAATTCAATAAAATGGGAAGGAGACTCCGTACCTCCTGGAGATATCGAATCATGTTCAGCTCCCGGGCTTCAAAATCTCCTTGCACATGGCCGGCCACCAGCTGAGAGTCGGTGAAGGCACTGAGCTTCTCTACTTTTAAATTGCGGGCGATGCGGAGGCCGGCTAACAGGGCTTCGTACTCGGCTTCGTTGTTGGAGGCCGGGAAGGAGAATCGGACGCCATACTCGAAGGTTATTCCCTCCGGACTGGTAAGAACCAGGCCCGCACCGGAGTGATGGGCATTAGATGACCCATCGACATGGAGGAGCCACCGGGCTCCAGCTTTTGGTTCTTCGGAGGAGTCCGGGATTGAGCCGTCCTCTGGGATGGTACACTCGAGGAGGAAGTCGGCAAGCACCTGGGCTTTGATGGCTGGACGAGGCCGGAAGTGTATGTCATGCTCACTTAGCTCGACGGCCCACTTGGTCATTCTCCCCGACGTCTCGGGACGGTGGATCACCGCCTTGATGGGTTGGTCGGTCAGGACCGTTACGGAATGTGCTTGGAAGTATGGCCGCAGCTTCCGAACTGAGGTGATTAGGGCCAACACCATCTTTTCAATTCTACTGTACCTTATCTCCGCATCGCGGAGTAGCCTGTTGACATAGTAGATCGGCTTTTGGATTTTGCCTTCTTCTTTGATCAGCACCGAGCAAACCGCACCCTCCGAAATAGCCAGGTACAAGAATAAGGTCTCCCCTGGGGACGGACTACTGAGGAGCGGGGGCGAGCCAAGGTACTTCTTGAGATCTTGAAATGACCTTTGGCATTCGGGGGTCCACTGGAAGTTTTTGGCCGATCGAGAGTTTTGAAGAAGGGGAGGCATCTCTCGGCTGACCGCGCCACAAAGCGGTTGAGGGCCGCTATCCTCCCGGTTAGGCGCTGGACTTCTTTGACAGATGCCGGGGCGCCATTTGTTGGAGAGCTTGAATCTTCTGGGGGTTAGCTTCGATACCTCGCTGGGAGACCATGAAGCCGAGAAACTTCCCGGAGTTAACGCCGAAGGCGCATTTGGTCGGGTTGAGCCTCATCCCGTACTTGCGCAGCGTGGCAAAGCTCTCTGTGAGGTCTTCATGCTGCGATGCCTCCTTGCTTTTGACCAGCATATCGTCCACGTACACCTCCATATTCCGGCCGATTTGCTCCTTGAATACTTTATTGACCAGCCTTTGGTAGGTTGCACCTGCATTTTTAAGACCAAAAGGCATAACGCGGTAACAGTAAGTACCTCGGTCGGTTATGAAGGCGGTCTTCTCTTCATCCTCAGGGGCCATTCGGATCTGATTGTAGCCTGAATAGGCGTCCATGAATGACAGCATCTGGTGACCTGAGGTGGCGTCCACAAGCTGGTCGATCCGAGGAGGGGAAGCTGTCCTTCGGGCAGGCTTTGTTGAGGTCGGTGAAGTCGATGCAGATTCTCCATTTGCCGTTCGACTTCTTCACCATGACGACATTTGATAGCCAGCTTGGTAATTTACCTCCCGGACGAAATTAGCCTTGATGAGTTTGTCTACCTCCTCTTCAATGGCCTTTTGTCGTTCCGGGGCGAAGCTCCTCTTTTTCTGCTTGACGGGCCGTGCATCTCGTCCACGTTGAGACGATGGACGAGAACCTCGGGGCTGATCCCGGGCATGTCGGAGGCGGACCAGGCGAAGATGTCAGCGTTGCTCGGAGGAATCTGATCAATTTGCGCCGAGACTCTCCTTTGAGCAGCGACCCGATCTTTATAGTTCGGTCGGGACGAGCCTCATCCAACGGCACCTCCTCCAATTCTTCTGCCGGTTCTCCCCTTGTTCGGCGAAGTCCTCGCGAGCATCTAGCCCATCAACTTCTGGCATTCTAGACTGAAGGCTTGTAACAAAGCACTGCCGAGCCATGGCCTGACTTCCCGAACAACTCCAACTCCTAGCTCGGTGGGAAACTTCATGGATAGATGCGGGATGGAGACGACTGCCTTGAGGGACATTAGACCGGGCCTGCCGAATATTGCGTTGTATGGGACCTGAGGTCGGTCACTAGGAAATCTGTCTGACAATGGTCACAAGGGGCCAGGTTCCCGCGCGGACCGTCAGGGTGACGACCCCTTCCGGGACGATGACGTCGCCTGTGAATCCCATCAAGGTGGAATCCACGGCTCGAAGTTTTCATGAGTAATTCATCCTGGCAAACACACCGAGGTACAAAACATTTACCGAACTTCCACTATCAACTAGGATTCGGCTTACATCATAGTTATTCAAGTTAAGGGATACAACTAGTGCGTCATCGTGGGGGAGCTGTATCCCTAGAAGATCATCATCGGAGAAGGAGAGCTCGCCCGTCCGTGCCTTCTTGGGTGCCGATCCATCACTGTCGCCCCTGGGCTCGATCCGCCGGCCTCTTCAATCATATTAATGCGGCCGATCACAGGCGGATTCGGTGGAGGAGGAGGTTGTTGAGCTCGGGCTGGCGGTCACCTCCTTGCTGTGGGTCGGGCGCCCTCCTGAACTGATTCAGTCGCCCCGCTGGATCAGCCTCTCAATTTCGTTTTTCAGCTGCCAGCATTCTTCAGTGTCGTGACCGTGCTCCCTATGATAGCGGCAATACTTGGTAGGATCTCTTCGGGTCGGGTTCCCTCGGAGAGGTATTGGCCGGGGGAGCTGGCGCTCTATCTCCATAAGGATTTGCGCCCGGGGCACGGTCAAGGGGTGTAGTGATCAAATCGCCTGGGAGGGCTTCGGGAGCGATTCCTTGGCGGCAGCGGAGGGACTCTCTGGCGGCGAGGCGGACTTGGTCGACGGACGGGACGGTGCCTGTCGGGGGCTTGGGCTCCTTCTTCTTTGCCTGCTCAGCGCGGGCAACCCTTCGCGATTCCTCGACCCTAGCGTACTTGTCCGCCAGAGCCATCATCTCCGAGAGGCAGGGGGGATAACTGACTTCCATAGCCAGATAGAAGTCGCTCTCCTTCGAGACTCCCCCCGCCAGGGCGGACATGGCCACCTCATGATTAAGGTGGTCCACCTCTAGCATGGCCTTATTGAAGCGGCCGAGATAATTTCTCAGGGACTCCCCCTCTCTCTGCTTAACTTCAGAGAGGGAGTCAGATCTTCGTCGGTGGCGGCGGCTGCTGACGAACTGACCAATAAAAAGGTGGCTCAGTTCATTAAATGAATCAATAGAACCTGGCTTCAAAGCATTGAACCAAGTTCGAGCGGATCCTCTGAGGGTGGAGGGGAAGGCGCGGCAGAGGACCGCATCAGATGCTCCATGGAACATCATTATTGACCGGAAGCTGCTAAGATGGTCGTCCGGGTCAGAAGAGCCGTGGTAAGGTTCGACGGCTGGTAACTTGACATGGGAGGGAATCACTTCCTCCATAATCCCCTTAGAGAAAGGGATGCCCTGCTCTGCCTTGGGCTGGGGCGGATGGGCCTGCTTGGCGGCGTCCAGCTCCTGACGCATTTCCTGGATCTGACGACGGATCTCCTCTTCGCCAGCTAGAGGAGGAGCTGGGCGAGAAGATCGCAGAGACGGCGTCGAATCATGGTGGGAGGTCACCGGAGAGAGAGATCGGGCTCATCGAGATCTGGGGGGATCTCTGTCGTGGCCGCCTCGTGGGGCTGGCTTGTCCCCTCTAGGTCGATGCGGGGGGTCCGCAGATTTGCGCGGACTGGAGGAGGAAGTCGCCGGCGAAGAAGGAACCGCCGCTTCCTTATGAAAGTGTGGAGCAGGAGGAGCCATAAGGCGCTCCTGGACCAGGTGGGTCAGAGTCTGAACTTGTTGGACCAGCGAGGCAAACTGGTCCTGGGTCACTGGGATGGCAGGCGGTGACGGGGTTTCGACTGGTGGTGGTTGCGGCGCTACACCGCTCGTCGGATCAGGCCTCTGAGAAGCGACCTGATCCTGAGCTTCAGAGGTTGCTCTTCTTCGATTGGCCATTAGAGAGGTTCTACTCCAGGTTAGGATCCTTGTCTCCTTTCTTCAAGTTTAACGGGACTTGAGCCCTTCCTCTAGCGCCAATCTGTTGCCGCTGGGATCCGTCCTCGACTCGGGCGCAGTCGATCTCCAGGGGGGCACGGACCTGCACAGAAGTCCTCGCGGAGAGGCGATGGGGGTGGCCCTCGCGGAAGACCCTCCGACGCTCAGTCAGTGAAAGGAAATCGGCGATCAACCAGAAAGTGGGGAGGTGGATCTCTCCAGGAGGCCTCTCCGGGGGCGGCCAATCGTGAGCTCTAGAGGGCGAGAGCACCGACGAGCTGCCGGTGAGAGCAGGAGAGTGAGAGTGGGGGTGTAAGCGCGCAAAAGTGTCCGTACCTGAGGGAATCTGGGAATGTCCCATTTATAGACTGTCACCTGGATCTTGAGCGCCTTTCGGAAGGTTCGGAGGTTGTTAGGATGCGGGAGTTGATCGAATCAGGCCGTTGTGAGGCTGTTGGGATCCGTATCTTGTCCGTTAGGGGATCGACGGCTGGGAGAGTTCCTTGACAGCTTAGAATCTGGTAGATGTGTAGGTCTCAGGTAGCCTCGATAGGCTCTAGACCATTTCTCAGCATGATTCCTTGCCTAGGGTGCGTTACAGTAGGCTAGGCTCTCCCATGTCAGGTTCCGCGGAGGTGGGTATTGGATCATGGGTCGTCCAGCGAAGCCGGGCCACGGAGGCTCGGAGAAAATGAACTACAGGAAGTTCAGAAGAGCCGAGCTATGGAAGCTTGGGAGAGGCGGCTACGGAAGCTCGGGGAAGTCGAGCTGTGGGAGCTCGGGAAGGCCGAGCCATGGGAGCTCGGGAGAGGCGAGCGATGGAAGTTCGGGAGAGGCGAGCGACGGAAGCTCGGGAGAGGAATCCGAGCTATGGAAGCTCGGGGGAGGCGAGCTACAGAAGCTCGAGGGGGCTGAGCTACGGAAGCTCGGGGGAAGCTGAGCTATGGGGGCCCGAGAGAGGCGAGCTACAGAAGCTCGGGGGGCTGAGCTACGGAAGCTCGGGGAAAGCCGAGCTATGGGGGCCCGAGAGAGGCGAGCTACAGAAGCTCGAGGGGGCCGAGCTACGGAAGCTCGGGGGAGGCCGAGCTATGGGAGTCCGAGAGGGCTGAGCTACGGAAGCTCGGGGGAAGCCGAGCTATGGGAGCCCGGAAGAAGCGAGCTACAGAAGCTCGAGAAAGACCGAGCTGCAGAAGCTCGGGGGAATCCGAGCTATGAGAGCTCGGGGAAGGCCGAGCTACGGAAGAGGTTGGTCTTAGCCTTCTTGCACGGGTATTGATGCAATGACGATTTTACCCCCCAACAATTATATAAGTTAGAAATAAGAGACAAAAAATAGGAGTAAAGCTCATTCAAGTGTCTTCTTAAAATTTAATTCCTTATTATTTCCAAGCTTGGTAGCATTACACTTCCAAAAGTTATTATTAATTTTTTCAGACTTCATCGCTTGAGCTTAGATTCATTGCCGTCCATTCGATTCTAAAATTATATCTATGGTTATCAATTTACAGCACTATTACGAAAATGAAATCTCCTTTTGGACCACTCAGTTTACAGTACTATTACGAAAATGAAATCTCTTTATGGACCACTTAGTTTAAAGCATATATAGATGATGATACTAGACAGCAAAAAAAATTCCATTCTACCAACTATTCGATACATTAAGGTCGGAATGATGATCATGCAACTTATGGGTGCAATGAAGTGGTCAAAGTTTTATAAAACATCTGTAAATATCTTTTCTCTCCATTACCTCGTTGTTGCTATCGTAACTTGTGATGATTTTGATAAAGTTTGCATGTGAGAAAAAATTCCTCCATCATTATTTCCTTAAAAAAATAAAACAAAGACTATTAGTGGATTGGTCGGAGGGCTCGTGAAAGTCATGTGAGTTTATTTTGCATTTAGGTATTGTTTGAAATAGGGATAAGAGGGGATATCTCCTGGATATCCCTTTTTATTTCCAAAGCTATAACTATAAGGGATAACTGGGAATAAAGTTAACCAAAGGGATAATCTATGGTTAACCATGATTAACCATAGGATATCCCCTCAATTTATTCCCTAGAGAATGCAGAAATAGCTGATTATCCCTCCAAATAAAAATAAAAAAAAAGTTATCCTATGAATTTACCTTTTTGCATTTGATATGATAAATGGGATAGTCAAGAAATATTCCTAGGGATAGTCCAGAGACAAACTCTATCCCATACATTTATTTATAAATAAATTTTTTTTATCAAACACTACATTAGATGCCGAAGTGGATTAATGAAATCTAGTCCTGAATTAATCACCAAGGGATAGACATGGATGGAACGCACCATCTGACCTCCGATGTGAGTGTGTACAGGGGAACACGGCTGCTTATCTCATCTGAGTGGGCAAACCAAATCACCAAATCCCATCCATTTGACTTGGAATAAACAAAGTGTTACAAGGCCTCTATCCTGATGCCATCATGAGAAGCCGTTGTCTTCCCCACAAACAAGAAAATAAATATACAAATCGAGACAATCATTCTTCAACTTCTGAGCAGAGAGTATGCATACATATTTATATTATTAGGATATGTAAGACTGGCTAGCAGGATAGCGAAAGTGGGGAATTCACTGCTCGAAGTCATAGCATGAAAAGACTATCAGTCTTGTGATTTCAAAAGGCGAGGCTGCTGCTCGCCTGTTCTCTCTCTCTCTCTCTCTCTACAAAAAAGCGACACTCGCATATGCCTTAATCCTCCCCACCTTTAGCTAGCTAGTTTACTTTTGCTTGATTAATGTGAGCCACAAAAACGCCACTAAGTAGAAGCATTCAAAAGAAGCCATGCCACCTTTCGTGGACTTTTATGACAATCCTTGCAAGAAAAGAAGTCATTAAAGCAAAGAAATGGACTAGATGGCAGCATTAGCGTGCACTAGAATTAATAATTGATGTTAATTCGCGCTTAGGCCGTTTGGGGACATCATGAACCTAAACTAATTTTGCAATTAATGGTCAAACTCTCATGTTCTATCAGCCGCCGGGCATGCAGGCAGAATGACATGGTAGAAAATGTGAAAAACAAGCCAATTTATCCAAGTCAAAAGACAACCCACCCAAAACGGTAGATTTAACACGAGAGAGAGAGAGAGAGAGAGAGCAAAGTGTAGGATTCACAAGAATAAAGAAACGAGGGACAGCAAGCAAAGCATCAGAGCCGTACAATATTCGAATTGAAGGAAAAGCTAGTAAGCTACGAAGGTGATGACGACTTCAGCCATGGCCATGAAGTGACGGGAGCTGATTGGGCCCTCTAGGATTCGAGATAAGGATGTGGTGAACGCATCCAGTCCACGTACATGTATCTCGTTGGGAAAAAGATTTTGTACATGTGCAGTAAGCGAATTGCATTATTCTTTTTTTATTAGTTTATATGTATATAATATTTATTAAAAATATTAAAATAATTTTATGGTATTTGAATGAAAAAAATTATGATATTTCAGTTTTAAAATTATAATATCATAGTTATAAAATTACGATATTCGTTCAGAAAGCTAAAAAAAATTATGATATCCCAGTTATAAATTTACGATAATGTAATTATAAATTATGACCCATTCAAAAATTATTATGTCTAGTTATAAAATTAAGACATCTATTAACAAAGTCAAAAAAAACTTGCATTTCACTTGTAAATCTATAACACTGTATTTATAAATTACGATGCTCACTTAGAAAATATGTTTTATAAAAATTAAAAAAAAAGCTGAACGAGTAGTAATGCATATCACATCAAAATTTAAGATAACACTTCAGTTGTAAACTTATGATACCGTATTTATAAAATTAAGATACCCATTCAGAAAGCAAAAAAAAATTAAGACATCTCAGTTGTAAATTTACAACATTGTGGTTATAAAATTACGACACCCATTCAGAAAATGTGCACTGCAACCCGTTCATAATTTTTTAAAAAAAAATTAACATATATTAATATATATTTTAAAATTTAAAATAATATTTATGTCTTATAATATTAAATTATATAAATTTATATAAATCAATAAAAAAAAAATAATTTAGCTCATGTAAAACTTGATGAAGACTTTTCCATATGATAGGTATGCGCGGTAGCGTACAGCTAAAACGGCCTTCCCCTCCCCTCTTGGTGCTGCTAAAAGTAGTGGACAAAAAGAGTTCCCAAATGCCAGCCAACCCCGTCAACGTCTTGCGGCAAAGGAAGGAGAGAGAGAGAGAGAATTTCCCACTAAAAGCCAACCAAACCCGTCGACGTCCTGCGGCAAAGGAAAGAAGAAAGAAGAGAGATTATCGGTTAATTGGAGACAGCTCTTAGATCGATACATCTTTTGGGACCGAGAGGCCGAGGAATTGGACTGCGAGATGATCTCTTTGATTTGAAACAAAGTGGCGAGATCGAGTTCATTACCACATGGTGGTGGTAGGACCTTGACGTGCGACAAAATTCCGTACCCGTATAACCAATCCTCCACATTGGAGAGTCCCTATCGAGTGGATAAGGTTTGGTTCGTGCCAAACAGGGCATCTGCCGCATGTTGGATGTATAGATGAATAGCAAAAGCTTGGAAGAGATAATGACCGCACATAACCAACCCATATTACCATGCTACGACCTTTTGCCTACATGAACTTTGCCTGAATTTGAATACAGACAGGATCTCCTTCTGGAGTGCTGCCATGGGATACACATGAACGCTGGACAAGGCTCTATCCTTCAGGTTTGTTCCAATTAATTGACTCGCACAACCGTAAAAGGAATCTATCCAAGTCTGACTCTGCCACGATCATGATTCATACCTACTGAAGTAAACCATTGAGCACTCTTCGATGAGAAGTACCACGTCAGAGAAGAAGAAAACTAGCAGTCAAATCCTTTAACAAGGATTGACATGAACCCCCACTGCCAACAGGATTTTATCAAGGAACTTTGTAATTTGGAGAGGCAAAGTCAAAAGCCACAAAGTTAAATTGAAATATATAGTGACAGCACATTCCATACAAACTGGAACTTCCAGAGAGTATATTTCTCAACGATCATCAGTAGTAGATCAATCATAAGAAATTACTTAAATGGTCGTTCTGATCCACATTCTAGTCATCTTAATCCATGCTCTATTACCGCATGCAAACTTTTTTGTTTTCAATCATATAAGCAGCAGGTTATGCATGCATTCATTTTGACCCTTGGTGTATCAGCAAATACTAACCAACGTTCATGTTATTAAAGACTTTTCGTACCACTCCATAAACACCTTCAGAAAAATTCCAGAAGTTTAAAACAAAGTAACTGCTATAGTAAATGACCAACGAAAAGAAAAGATCTTAATCAGCAATAAACCAACGGAGCTTCATTTTTAAGTTAGAATCAAATCAAAAGAACAAAGCGGCACTGCATTCTTTAACTGCTCTGTCTACTCTGCCATGCTTCAGTGCCATGAGAAGCAAAGTACAAAAGGACTCATTCTATACTGAGCCACATCGATCTTTCAACTGAAATTTTCTTCTGAAAAAGAAAATCTAAGGAAATTTACCTTCCAGAGCCTCCAGAATCACACATAAAAATTGGAGAAGTAATCTGCACATAGTTTGCATTCTCTCTGTAAGCTACCTGAGGCTAATGCACTCTGCTGTTCTGCTCCTTTTTCAATGGTAATCAACTAAGTGGAACAGCAAGCTCTCTTTGCATTTCCAGACGAATCACCAACAGCAATGGTGGTTCCCTGAATGGGTGGTCCAGCTGTGCTCGCTGCCTCTTGAGCAGCAAGTGCCTTCTTGCTTACTATTTGGTAAATCTCTGTCAAAATAGTCTGGAATGCCTTCTCAATGTTGAGTGCTTCCAATGCTGAGGTCTCAAGAAAGGAGAGCCCCTCCTTCTCAGCCAATAACTGGGCATCTTCCTCCGAAACTGCTCGTAGATGCTTCAAGTCAGACTTATTACCAGCCATCATAACAACAATGTTGGAATCTGCATGGTCCCTGAGTTCACGAAGCCACCTCTGAATATTGTCAAAAGTCTGCTTCTTTGTTATGTCATAGACTAGAAGTGCTCCCACTGCACCTCTGTAATATGCACTGGTGATGGCACGGTACCTCTCCTGACCAGCAGTGTCCCATATCTGTGCCTTGATTGTCTTCCCTTCTATCTGTTAAAAGAAAAGAAAAGAAAAAAAAAAGGATTATTACAGCATGAACTTATTCATATTTAATATTTACTATCGCAAAAAAAATGTACAAGTGTTCATGCTATTGCAAAAAAAAAAAAAAATGTACAAGTGTTCTTCAATCACTATGGCAGACATATAAGGACAATTTAGTATTTAGATTGCCAGTCCCCAATATCATCCATCAGTAGTGCAAAAGCAGCAAAACACGATCACAAAACAATATTCATTCTATATAAAGAGGCATGGCATATCGGCATTCCTTGAATGGAATGCTAATATAAAATACCATATATGAGCCTCAAATCGGATGAATCCTTGGTACACTAGAGACAATCACAATGATGGTTATATTAAAAGGAAGAGAGAGAGAGAGAGAGAGAGAGAGATGTTTACAGAATGATGTTTAATACTGAACTGAAGCATCAATAGATGGGAATAACATGTCATACAATGAACAAGGCTCATTAAACAGAATAACCAAATAATTACTGTTCAATGTTTAACCAATTTAAAATGCATTTCAGTCCGTGAGTAACAATTTCTTGGATGGAGTAACTTGCACTTGCAAAATTAACAAACAAACAAACAGCTGCACCCTAAACTATAGCAATACAGAATGTTGCTGCAACTATCATTTTAGTATGTTTAACATATGGTACCAACAATCACACGGTTGACTTTTCACCTTGATGCCTTGCAGCAATAGGTAAACAACCCAGCAGACACCAACTTAAGTTCACTCAATACAAAATCCCCCAGAAGATCATGAGACAAATTTAAAACAAAGTCAAGCAGCAGAGGTGCAATCAAGACAAAACCAGCCATTAGTAATAACCATAAATATATGGGGGAAGCAACCCAACTTAAAATAACTAATGGACTGAAATAAGGTGATTGATTTTTCTTTGTCTTAAGCTTCTTTGTCTTCATAAGAACCATTGTGTTACCAAGCCCTCATTCACAATTCCCAATTCCATACTTCTCTATCTCAACCAATATGTCCTCTCTTGACCCAGCTCCTTCACATATTCTTATCTGTCCCTTCCTCTCCTATAGTTTCAGCACACATCTACCCCAATATACCCACCTCTGCAGACTTGCTTTGTACGCTTGGAGTCTCTCCATTAAGGAATACTCCTCTTGTCAAGAGTTAAGATTAATCTCCAAGTAAACTAACTCTGGAGTAATCAACTTCTATGCAAGACTCATGTCATTGTTATAACATCAAAAATTTGTTAGCAATAGAAACAAGTTTGGCATTACATAGAATGTCAGAAAAAAAATAATTAGAAAATCCATTGGCTCTGCTGCAATACTAATGCAAGAGCTTCCCTTAAGAAAAGGACACAATAAAGGGAAAAAAAAAAAAAAAAAAGAGAAGAATAAGAATACAAGGGTAAAATGATAAAAAAAGCTAAACAAGTTAAACTACTTCAACAGTCATTCAACAAATTCAATTCACATTTTCAAACATAGATGGAAATTTCATAATTACATCTTCAATTTGAGCATAGAAAGTGGTTACTTATTTAGCTGGTATGTAGAGCTTATCAAACTCCAGGCCTGATCCAATTTTAGATCAATTTTGTTTTTTGCTAGGCCTGTCCTACTAGCTTGTTTTTAGTGTCCAAGCTTACAAAACTTTGGACTGGACTGGGCTGGCCACCTGATCTAGGCTTCTTCCCCCTTGGCAAGGAATTTTCAATCATGCAAGCAATTAATTACCCATACATGCCTCACAACAATAATAATAAAAGACTCTACAGTTTGCATGCGCTTATAAACATTCATGAGCTCTTCTTTTTGTTTCTTTTTAAGGACAAATATGTATATGGAACTGTTTGATTGCAAAGCATTGCTGGGTTGGAAATAGATGCTAGCATGTCAAGAATTATGCGGTAGCATTTGATCTCTAATTTTCTCGTCTGATATCTCTTTTTCTTATTCTAGCGGATGGAATTCCATTGATCTAATTTGGGACTCTCTGATGTGTCTTTATTCGATTTACCCTCCAAAGAGGGCGATGATGCCGAACCAGTCCTTACATTTATTTGTGGCCATAAAGGAGCCAAATTCCCAAGAAAAGTAAAGCTTGACGTATATTAACCTCAGCAGTTAAATGAGCTCGGGCAATAGAGTACTAGGTAAGGTGACGTACCTTAGACTCCTATTCCAGTCAAAATAATCGTAAATCTGCTCCAACCCACCCAATATAGCTTCAACATAGAGGTAAATGAAATCCATTTCAGTTTCCCTTTGAAATGAATCCCAGTGGATGAGTTTCCCCTATCTTTTCTTGAATGAGAATGTGAATAGCATTTGATTCTTTTGAATTCCAAAAGTATGAGTGGAAGTTAAAGAAAACTCCATGTAACATACCATGAAGCTATTCCCCCCCCCCCCCAAGAAATAGGGATGGGAGGGCCCTGATTATTGAGATCGTAACAGATCGACTGTGAGTAAAATTTATACTATTAGGGTTTCTGAATGCATATCGCAAGGTCTATTCCACATCACTGACCACAATTCAAAGGCTATAATTTACTTTCCCTTAATTACTTACCGCAAATATAATATTATAGCAACAACATTTCTAAATGAAAGTTTACCGTTCAAAATTTATAAAATATCGTAGCAGCAACTTTCTCAATGATATGAATCTACTGTTCAAAATTTCATACACGGAACTTTCTTTAAAAAAAAAAAAAGAAAAGAAAAAAAGAAAAGGTTACGCATCGAACACATGATTGCAGGACTTCAAAGCTATTCCCAAATCGAATTCGTGGTCATGATTGCTCCTATGATTAAAACAGAGGGGAACGAACAAGAACACAGATTGGTAAGACGAGAATGGAAACAGCTGACCTGAAGAGTCTTGGTGGCGAATTCGACGCCGATGGTTGATTTGGACTCTAAGCAAACTCGTTTCTGGTGAATCTCGATAGGATGTTCGATTTGCCGACGCCGGAATCACCGATCAGGACGATCTTGAAGAGTAATCATACTCGTGATTCCCTCTGTGCGCCATCTCCGCGGCTCCTCCAACCTCCGATCTGAACCAAACAAACCAAGATCCGAAACCTAAATCGATAAAGGAGACAGGATCGAACAGGATGAAGATCGGCTTTGGAGAAAACCCTACCCGACGCGAGTCCGATCGAAGGAACGCGGGAAAAAGCCGAGAATTCGATGATTTCAAGGGCGAGGAGAGATGACCGAGGAGCAAAGTCCCAGAGGTCAATGGCGAGAAAGAAAAGGCCATGGACATTTTTATGCGCCCCAAACATCGCCCCCTCGTTATGTTAGATTATTGCCAGATAAAAAAAAATCGAAAAAAAAAGGAATTTGCTACAATTTGAATATTTTTTGCTGGCTCCGCTTCGAGTTGCCGGGATGCGCCCACGTTCGCTCCCATCAACAGAGCAGCAGGCAGGCTGGCAGCGCGAAAACGTAGCACGCATACGATTTGCGATGCTGGCACCAGCATCCGCCGTCCACGTCGCAAAGTTGCTTTTGGTTAAGGGTGGCAGTCGTTCGGGTTAAAAATACATCAACCTAAATACGATAGATGAGTTAAACAAGTTAGGTAAACACGATGACCTGAGATTTACCGATAATAAAAAGTTATAATTCAAATTTTAATAACTTAAATAACATTTAAGATATTTATAAATATAAAATAATAATTAATGAAATATAAACATAAAAGCTGCATTTAAACCTATAATAAAAGCTGTAACCCAAATTTTAATAATTTAAATAACATTTAAGACATTTGTAAATATGGGATAATAATTAATGAAATATAAACAGGAAAACATTCCTAGCATTTAAACGTATAAAAAGCTGTAACCCAATTTTAATAATTTAAATAATATTTAAGACATTTGTAATTGTAAATATGAGATATAATTAATGAAATATAATATGAAGCTTACTGATTCTTGATTTTCGCACCTAATTTTTTTTCTCCCTTTTCTTCAATGATTAATTGACGAAGATGGGAAGACTCTGATCCCCAACAGGGGGAAGACTCTGATTGTCACAGGTGAGCGATCAAAGTGCCTTTTGAAGTGAACAAGAGATAAGGAGATGGGAGAAGGGAGCCCGATCTGACTAGAAGACCTACAGTCCTCTTGTCTTCAACAGAGCAACAGAGCTCGACCATCGTTGGAAGTCAACTATGATTTTTCACCCTTGCCGGAAACTAGATCTAGAGATCTAGATCCATCCAACGCGTCGCCGTCTCTTCTCCGGTGATGATTTTTAGCAAGACTCAACCCAAACCCACATAGAACAAGGATACATACAGGGTAATCAGGGATTAAACAAAAATTACCAAGGATTTCGTTGCTTGCCGGTGACGATTTCGTTGCTGGCCGGTGACAATCGGAAGATTTGGCAACTCCAAAGCTCCAACGAAGGCGAGCGGCAAAAATGAATGGCCGAATGGAAGGCTAAAAGCTAGGGTTAGGGTTGACTGTTGAAGGGGCGAGCGGAACTGCGGAAGGCGAGCGAGCGAAGGAAATACCAAAATAACTCAGAGTTAAAAGCGAGCGGGTTGTGGTCCTTGTGGACTTGTGGGCCTATGGGCCAGTGGACTGCAGCGGGTTCGGGTTATCCCGATTAAATACATGGGTCAAAACAGGTCAGACGGGTTCGTGTCAACCTGATTAAATACACAGGTCAATTTGGGTCAATTCGGGTTAAGCGGTTGAACCCGAACATGACCTATTTAAATTTTGTGTTGGCGGGTCATGTCATACACAGGTTTGTACCAAAAAATAGTCAACCCAAACCCATTTAATTTGTGTCATGTTCGTATCGAGTTATCATGTCGTGTCAAAAATTGCCACCCCTAGGCGATCGGACGCTCACGGATGCTTGAAGAAAGTGACTTGGCGTCAACAGATTGGCGCGCCAGGTAGGGGGAGAAAGTAGAGTTCTGTGATACTAAGCTACAAGCTCTCACTCCCTCTACGACAATAATGGAAGCTTCCGCTAGTTATGCTAAGGGGCACCCTCAACAAGCTGAGCAACAAGATGTTAGTTCTCTGTTCCACCATCACCACCAGTTCATGCCATTCAAGAAAAATACCGTGCCACCCTCACCCTGAAGATCCAAGCATTAGCGGCAGTTGTTCAAAGGCTATGGGAGCAATATTCTATAGCCACGTCGCAACAAGCTCAGGAGCAAAAGCAACCTCAAACTCAAACTCAATGGCAATTTAAAGCTCGGGCTCATTAGCCAGCAAGAGCGCCACTCCTTGCCATCCAAATCCTAACTCCTGGTCACCTCAAGTATTTATGGGCATTTTTTATTCCTAGCGGTGATAAGCTAAGACATGCTGATGCTATTAATGTAAGGTGGAAGATGAGGACAAAGGGCTTTGACCGTTGACTCTATCTACCCCCTCTCTCTCTTTTCTCTACTGCACCCAGAGCCAATCTGAACCCAAGACCTCCTGTAGATTCCATTCCAACTGCCTTCGGATTTCAGCACTGGTACCCTTCGCCTTCAATCAACATAGTTATCTGGGGGGCAAGTCGTCACTCAGCGGAAGGAGAGAGAGACCGTGGCAGCTAGCGGGCCCCTTGCCTTGAACCAATGTGGAGGCTGCCTGAATCCTGATAACTCCCAGCAACATCCTCTCCTAACCGTCTGCCTTCAGCGGACTCTCTTGGCCGCTCGTCTTCAACAGCTGCTGGCTGCCCGGGTTTCCCTCGGCGACCTCTAGCTTCCGAGTCCGACTCTGACTCTCGTCCGTGGCTCCGCTCCAGCATCCCCGGCTCTAGATCCCATCTCTCTCTCTTTACTGCACTTTGAAGATGGGTCCCCAGCTTCATTTCAGAGAGGAGCTGGTCATCAACCAACTCCAGGCTCCGTCCCAACTTGATGTCCCTAGGGGGCATACCACCAGCGGGCGGAAGTGCTCAAATCCGCAGAAGGAAAACAAGGATGCTACAAGAGCTAAGTACGCTGCACTTTAGATAGTTTTCTTTCATTGATACTTAAAAATATCATGCAGAGAAGACCAACCTTTCATCAGCATTCAAGACCAATGTACCATTGGCACCGAAGACCGGTGTACCATCGGATCCAAAAAGCCCGACTCCGGTCGGCACTCAAAGCCCGATGTACCATCAGAACTAAAGCCCGAGGCCAGCTCGGCACAAAAGGCACCTGACGACTCTCAACTCTCAGGTCACCCTCCGGGGTTAAAAGGCACGTGAGCCTGGTCCAAGCACCCTCAGGTCACCCTTCGGGGTTAAAAAGGCACGTGAGCCTGGTCCAAGCACCCTCAGGTCACTCTCCGGGGTTAAAAGGCACCTGAGTCTGGTCCAAGCACCCTCAGGTCACCCTTCGGTGTTAAAAAGGCACCTGACGACTCTCAACTCTCAGGTCATCCTNTTTCCTTCTTTTGGGGTGGCGTGTATTAAGGGCGACACCATTGCTTTAATTTCTCCGAAAGAAATACAATTGAAACCATACAAGTCGTGCTGTTGAATGCTTTGATGCGATTCTTGCATGCATGTGATGTGCCGAATCACATGCAAGAGAGCAAGATGGCAGATGGTTATCAGATGATTCTTCGTTGAACAAGTGATATGGTGGTCATCACCACCTCCCCTGGTCCCTATTCTCCCTTCCATATCTGTCCCTTTTTTTTATTATCGTGGAGAAAATCAGTCAGTATTTCTGTTGATCTGGTCTCTCCATCCGATTGGATAAAATGGCTATCCGTATATCTCGCCAGGTTCTCAACCCAATTTTTTCTTTGTTTTGTTGTTGTGCTGCTGCTGCTGTTGGACAATAAGATTTGTGGCGTACAAATAAGCACCAATCCGTCCATGAACAGTTAGTTCATCAGCCCTGTTTATGTCTGTCTATTCACGACAAAAAGCGGTTTTGAATTCTTGGGGAATGATTTGTCGACTAATTCTTAAGGAAGGATTGGTTTTCTTGTCGTATGTTTTAGTCTCTTGGACCATCAGCCACCCATATGTCTCAAGGATTATGCGCACAATTGCCGACCTTGTTTGTGGACATCATTCTTACCGTATGTTATCTAATCGTTGTGATATGGGTAAAAATAATAAGGTTAAGTTACGGGGTTATATCATTTTGGTTCCAACTTTAAAAAGTTATAAAACTAATTCTATCTTTCTGTTTTATATCACTTTGATCCCTACCATTAAATAGACACAGTTTATGTGACGGCATACATAGCAGCACAAGTGACATCCAAATAGTAAAAATAAATTTATAATTTATAATTAATCCATTAACTTATTATTTAATAATTTAAAAAAAATTATTAAAAATAAAAATAATCTTACTCTATCCTGATTTGTCCTAATCCATGAATACTCATGTATTCGCTGCACTCTCCCCTATGGCAAATCAGGATAGAGAAAGATTATTTTTATTTTTTTATTTTTTTAAATTATTAAATAATGGGTCAACGAGTTAATTATGAATTTTAAATTTATTTTTTCCATTTGGATGCCACGTGTGCCGCTACGAATGGTGCCATAAAAATAAATGATATTTTTCCTATTTAACAGTAGATACAAAATAAAAAGTTTATGATTAGTTTTGTAACTTTTTAAAGTTTAAGGACTAAAATGACATAACAATTCCTAAATATAGGAGTTGATTCGGTAGTTTAACCAAATAATAATAATGTTTGATGTTTAGCTGTTAAAATTCTATGTAATAGTTATAATAGGTAGTCTGCACATAAATTTTTCTTTAATGGATGATAATTTATTCCATCCAGATAGCTGTCCCAAATCTATATTTTTAAGCGTCTTAAAGTTGCTTAAGGCTGTGTTTGATATGGGGGATAAGGAGGGATATCCCTTCTATCCTTAAGGCACTGTTTGATATATGGGATAAGAGAGGATATCCCATCTTATCCCCAAAAGCTATAGTTGCAGGTTATCTCTGAAAAAGTTTAACCAAAGGGATAACCATGTTTAACCATGGGTTATCCCCTAGACTTATTCCCTAGGGAACCCAGGAATAACTAAAGTTATCCCTTGATAGCAGAGTGGTAATTTTAAAAAGGTGCTTATCCCCTCAGCTATCCCCTGGATAAATGCTATCCTGTACATTTATCCAGGGATAGCCAAAAAGCTATCAAACACTACCTAAAAGCTATAACTATAAGGAGGATAATTCTGAAAAAGTTTAACCAGAAGAGAGAACCCATGTTTAACCATGGGTTATCCCTTGAACTTATTCCCTAGGAATCCCAAGAATAACTAGAGTTATAGCAAAGCTGTTATTTTAAAAAGGTGATTGATTATCCCTTAAGCTATTTCTGGATAAATACTATCATGTACACTCATACAGGGATAACTTTTTATGAATCAAACACTATCTAAATTTTTTTAATATTTTTAAAGGGTATTTTTGAAAGATAAGTTTTTTTTCTTAAAAAAAAAAAACGGACGAAGATTCCTATTTTCTACACGACCAAGCATGGAGACTAAAATTACTGTTTTTCCAACCTAACTTGTTATCATTTTTATACCTGTAGGACAGTGACAACGATGCAAGACTCTTGACAATGCGTCTTTACCACGTCAAAGAACAAAGTTTCCTTGCGTATATTTTCACCAAAGAAGATAATTATAGACCATTGACAGATGAACAAATGTTAATTTTGCATTCAGCAATTAGATGGCCTTTCTTTAGAATAGGATTTTAATTTTCCGCAGGCAAAATATTTTTATATCCTTTTGTGTTTCATCGGCGCCTTTCAACTTGTACAACCATAGAGGCAGGGAATGATTAGTGAGCTTCATTGTTTTTGCAATCCAAACCGGAAAGCTTCCCATGTTGAGAGATTTTCTGGGAACAGTGAACGTTATCATAGTAGATTCAAATATATATATATATATATATATATATATATATATAGTAAGAAAAGCCATTTTCTTATGTAAAGACTGCTTTACATGGAATGATTTCTTATGCAAAGTCTCTAGTAATAACTTATGATGTCATTGTATGATTTCTAGAATGATTTGAAAGCCATTTCTACTTTGCTCTTCTTTTGTTTAGCTGATCCTTATCTTGACTCTCTCGTTCATGGCAGTGGAAAGGGAGGAGTTTCTTCCTGAACCTGAAATTACTTTGGAGTTGATGATGGTAGCTAATTATCTCCATGCTCAGAGACTTAGCGTCCCTGTGCCTGTGGGGCCTGTCCGTACGTAGTTTGATATAGTAGATAGTATACTCGTGTACACGTCTAGGAGTCTGATGGAGTGGATTAATATGGTAGTATTCTGGCAAAAAAAAAAAAAAAAAAAAAAAGCTTATGGATCAGCAGATCCGCGTACAATTTTTATTTCTTGGGAGCTTATTTTTCAGGATTTGTTAAAATTAATTTTGATGAAAATATTCAAGAAAAATTAGCAGGTTCAGCTTTTATCATTCGAGGGATCGATGAAGCTCTGCTATCGGTGGATGCAGCTTGGACTGGTACATCCTATGCTGCACGGTTTCTTCATGCTCACATCCTTTTCATTAAGAGGGATTCTCTAACTATCATTCGGTAGTTTCGGATGGGTAGCTGCAACCAAGTCCCCATCAATCCCTTTCTCTTTGACATTTGATCTATTTTTTGGAAAGCTAATTCTGCGGCGGACTGAGTGACGATCTCTGTGATCTTTCATGCGAGATTTTGGATATGAAACTAGGATGACCCTGTCCGCTTCTTCTTAAGCACATCATATATTCTGATATATCTAGATTAACTCGCATCAGCTTAACGTGATCATCCGTTTGTACCAAAAAAAAAAAAAAAAAAAAAGTTACGGATTCCTATGAGCAGTCGTTGTTAGATTGTCAACTATGTTAAAATTGACAAAAAGAAATATATACGTAAGTTACTGCTGGTGCATCTCTTTTATTGTTCTTTTCTTTGATGTTGATGATAAAGATGATATTCTAATTTTGTGACATCATCGTCTCTCGGATTCTAACCAATATTTTGAATCAAGCTACATATAATCTTTACATCAAATTAAGGTTTGTTGCGAGGTTGTAGGATAACGATCAACGAGTTCTTCATGGCAGCAAGAATCCATCTCGTTAATTTCTTTGTTCCATATGCTGCATGGAAATTGATATAACCTTCCATGAGCTCTTGATTTCGCACGAGGGCCATGCATATCCAGCACGGGTAGATTTATAAAAGCAACATTCCGGCAAAATGGGAAGTGCCTTCCAGGTTGATAAATTTCTTTTGAGACACTGACCAAGATCCTATCTATAAGTACATATGTAATGCTCTCAGCTTATTTATTAATTTAATTAATAATATTTTATATCATACTATTAGTTAAACAAAATCTATTTTATGTCAGATCATTGATACCATAAGATAACAAAACTCTACTACCATCCAGATGATTAAGAGTGAAAGATTCTATTGAAATAGATAGTTCTTTCTTTTTTTTTTTTTTTTTTTTTTCAACTTTGCATATTTAAATTGATTTTAATATTATTATAATATTTTAAGCCAATTTATTAGTTCAAATTACTTGATAGCGAATTGAAATCACATAATCCTTGGAAAAGTTGATAAATAATATAAATTTAAATTATAAGTACTTTAAATTTTTTATTTTATTCAGTTTTATTTTTAAGGTGTTATAGCTTTTGGATAAAAGGGATGATTACCGTCCAAAAGAGATATGCTGTCACATGCTTTTGGATTGACTCGCGGGTTGTGCACGAGTTAACAAGAGGGCTTGAGCCTGATTTCTATTCAAGTGCCATCAAATAAGACTAGTGAAATAAGCAATGTTTTAAAAACTGGATCAGACAATAAATAGGTTTAACATTTGGATTATAGGTTAATTAATTCCATCAGATAAATTGATTTAATTAGATCGAATAATATTATAATTAATTTTTAATTATAATAATATAAAAATAAAAATATAAATATTAATTCAAATAAAAAATTAAAAATCTAAAAAAATTAATCTTAATTTTATTTATTAAAACTAAAAATCTAAAATTCGAATAGATCGATTCGAAATCCGATCGGTTCAATAAATTTTTTCGATTTTTATCGGATCATATAAAAATTAATTTTAATAATAAAATTAGATCGGACTGATGACTGGCTCGTGGTTTGATCAGTTCGATCGGCTGATCTGATTAGATTTTTAAAATACTGGGAATAAGATCTTTGTAGCACATATCAGACCATACTGTGTTAATTAATAATTTATTTAGTTTTTAGGTTAGATTTTACTTATTATTTGCTTATTATGCTCTACGCCGTCGATCTGCAAGGGTGTCCACCGGTGGCGTTGAACGCGCCCCATCGTGTTTCAGCACCGGGTCCTGGTAACGGGCTGAAGTTAATGGACAAGTCAGTAGTAGCCCACTTGCCAGGATGCGATTTGTGGGCTGGAATTTACTCAACGACCAGCCCGCCAGCCCGAGAAGCCTACGCCAACGCGGATGTCGGTCATGCTGAGCGAAGAGCTGGGTCATTTGCTAGCGAAGCGTAGAACGCCCGAGAGGACGCGCAGAGCGAGGCGATCTTGAGATGGAGAGGCTGCATCGAATCTTCACGGGGGCGGGAGGGATGGGGCACCCGCCCACCGACTCCCCGCTGCTCGACTCGTCGGAGCAGTCTACATCTCCTCCCTCGCACTCCTCAAGATGCTCAAGCACGGTAAATTTCCACCCCTCTCCTTCCTTTTTCCGTCCATCAGAACTAGGGTTTTCCTCTCATCATCACATGAAGTGCTCTCTTGAAATCAAATTAGGATTTCTTGTTATAAAGATATCTTCTTCTTGATCTTGGTATTATATTATTGATTGAAAAAACCAAAAATAGGGAGGGCTGGGGTTCCCATGGAGGTGATGGGGTTGATGCTGGGGGAGTTCGTTGACGAGTACACGGTGCGGGTGGTGGACGTGTTTGCCATGCCGCAGAGCGGGACCGGCGTCAGCGTCGAGGCCGTCGACCACGTCTTCCAGACCAACATGCTCGATATGCTCAAGCAGACCGGAAGGTCATCACCTCTCTCTTACCTTTCCCAATTTCTTCTCTTGTTTTTCTGTTTTTTTAAATAAAACTAGAAATTTTATCGAACATCCAGAGATTTTATCGAACATCTAGAGATTTTATCGAAATGTTCGAATACCACTTTTGTTTTTTGTTTTTTTTTTTTTTCCTTTGCTATTAGCACCAGAAGCATTAATCTTCTCTGTCTAGACTCAATAAATGCCTTTTCCCTGAAAAACTCTGATGGACTGAATGAATGACTTGTAGCAATCATGTTTCCAACACTTGTCCATGGCAATCAATGCAACTGTACAGAAGGGGCTACATTAGTGGAGCTGTTTATCTTTTCTTGTATCGGAATAGATAATTACGGGCTTTCTTCCCTTGTATTTTACTTGTTTGATACACAGTTTGTGCATGTCCCTTTAAAAGTAACGAGACTTTGATTTATTCTTCGACATAAATTTGCTCTGCTATATCTATTTGATTATTTTGCTTTCTTTTATCATTTTATTTATTTTTTGAAGCAATTCTTCAGAGATCATGATGTTTTTTGTTGTACCTCAAAATTATGTATGCTTTTACTTATCATTCTCGTGAACCAGTTTTCACTACTTCTGAGCATAATGGTTACCGCAAGATCATTGGTGATAGATAGGTAGCTATCTGTCAATTACATGATGATTAACTTGATTGATATCTGTTTCATGTTTCAAAAGAAACTGCATATATGATTCTAGCGGATGAATTTTAGTACCATTGTCTCGGCCGTTGCAGAAGGACGTGCTATTTATAATAATATGAAATCTTGCTTCTACAAGCAGCTGACTTATATCCCCAAAATGACATGTACAATAATTCCTTTTTCTGTGCAGGTACATGATATCATCTAACATGGGTGAAGTGATGTCCATCTTTCTAACTGTTGCACTTGGCATACCTGAGTGCCTTATACCAGTTCAGCTTCTTTGGGTTAATTTGGTAGATAATTTTTCATTTTTACTGCTCCAAAGCTTAGTGAAAATGAAAAAAATCCTCGATATGGAGTAAGACTAGGCACCATGCCATGACATATCAGTATATTCAACATGGTTAACCACTGAGAAGTTTTAATGCAGAATTATTGAGTTCAAAAATTATCTGCCCAATAATCATGGTTAAAACCAAGAGCTGTTGTAGGGGGGCCATCAGTTACCAAATTAACCCAAAGAAGTTGAACTGGTCTGGTATAAGGCACTCAGGTATGCCAAGTGTAATAGTTAGAAAGATGACATCACTTTACCCATGTTAGATGATATCATGTACCGCACAGAAAAAGGAATTATTGTACATGTCATTTTGGGGGATATAAGTCAGTTGCTTGCAAAGATACCTAATGAAAGATTTCATATTATTATAAATAGCACATCCTTCTGCAACGGCCGAGACAATGGTACTGAAATTATCATCCACTAGAATTATATCTGCAGCTTCTTTTGAAACATGAAACAGATATCAATCAAGTTAATCATCATGTAATTCACAGATAGCTAGCTATCTATCACCAATGATCTTGCGGTAACCATTATGCTCATAAGTAGTGAAAACAGGAGAATGATAAGTAAAAGCATACATAGTTTTGAGGTATAACAAAAAACACCATGATCTCTGAAGAATTGCTTCAAAAAATAAATAAAATGATAAGAGAGAGCAAAATAATCAAATAGATCATAGCAGGGCAAATTTATGTTGAAGAATAAATCAAAGTCTCGTTACTTTTAAAGCGGACATGCACAAACTGTGTATCAAACAAGTAAAATACAAGGGGAGAAAAATAACAAAATGGATCATGCAAGCTTTTAAAATAACACATGTGATTTAGTGTGACCTAGATGGAGTGTTTTAGAAATCCTTTCCAATATAAAAACTTTTGCTTGGTGAGGGGATCTTTCTCAAGCATTTGATATTAGTATTTATTGGACAAATCAAAGTGATCCAGTTTCTTTTGGCATGTTTACTTTGGTTATAAGATATTATGCAATTTGTGCAGTGAAGGTGTCTTATTTTTGAAAGCTATAAACTAGAATCCATTATGTGGGAGACATTGATGTCATATGAGATTTTTTTTTTTTTTTTGCAAATATTGTCCCACTTTAATTTTTTATTTTAATTTTTTGTTCTCCTTGGGATTGAGATGGGTTATTTGGAAGGATGGAACTTTTGAGAGGTGCCTCTATAACATGTGAGATTGAAAGATTTCCACTTGGTTAGTTCTTGGAAGGGAGAAGTAGGTTTGGGATCTTATCCATTGTGTTTGCTAACATGGTTCCATGTATTTTTTTTTCCTGTTTAATATTGTTCTACATGGTCCTTATTTATACAACTTGTAAGAGAACGTACATGGATTTCTTTTTGCAAGTGGGGAGACCATGGTTTCAATTACCTTGTTACTTGGGGTCTATCTCATGTATTTAAATTATAGATTAACTTGAGTAATTGCAGAGAGATAGACCTGATGCCTTTGGTGCTAGGGATGTAGAACTAGGTGATCAGAAAATTTTCTGCTACTTTTAACTCCATAATAGAAATATGTTTGAGAGTTTCAGTTGATTTCCTTCTGATTCTAAGAGATCTAAAGTGTTCTGGAAACCTAAAGCTTTGTGGGTCCTTATCTGATCACTGCTACAGGGTAGAATTGGGACAAATTTAAGGATGGGTCTTGTTTGACACATTGACCTTGCAGTGTAGTCAATGAGTCAAGTGTACTTTTTTTTTTCCATCTCTGCACCATAAGGCAGTCACTGTTACCCCCATCGATTGATAATTCTTATATGTGCTACCATCTCTACAGTTGTTTATTATGCACAATAAATATTATATTGGATTTGCCTATTTCAAATAATTTATCTGCCTTACATGCTGCAATGCATTTACTAGTATCATAAGTTCTTTCTCCTTCATCTCTTGAATCTGAGTACTTGTCTTCTCTTTTGGTCTTGCCATAATTTAGAGGCTATACCTTTAGTGTTTCTGAGAACAAAGTAATGTTGAAATGAAATAGTATCTGTATGCAGTCTTATTAACAGATTGCAGGAAAGGGTGTTATCTCGAACGTATCCCTGACTGAAGGTATTTTTTGCTTTTTTTTTTTGTGATTTTTAAGCTGTTAGCAGGCTGTAGAGGTTATTTGGCTAAGTCAAATTCAATATGACTGTTCATTATCTGCTAGGGTTCTCTCTTCTATTACTTGGCCATTTTAAAGGGTCCTTGCAATCTATTAAGATAGGCAATATGGTTTATTTTGAAAGCTTTATGAAAGTTGCAAATATACTATTTACTAATTTGATTGCTTTATTTAAGGGTCAGTTCCAGGAAGGTAGTACCTCTTATTGAGGTTTTTTGGAGTAGTATCTGTGATGTTCAAATGTGTTTTTCTTATGATCGGCACCATATATTATTCCATCAAGCTACCCTCCCTCCCTCCATCACATCTTTTCACTCCCTCTTTCTGTGTTTTCTCTCCCTCCCTCTATGATACACACGCACACAGACACAAGCACTTGCATGCATAACAATTGCTATTTATATATTTTTCTTAATTAATGCTTTTGTTTTTTAACAACCTTGCTTTGCTAAATTTTGTACATTGATGATTATATCATTGATAAGTTATAATGGATGTTTGCAAGGCTAAGATGTAATGAATCTTTGCAAGGCTGCAGAAAGAATAATCAGTAACTTTGGTTCTAATCTTGCAGGCCTGAAATGGTGGTAGGGTGGTACCATTCTCATCCCGGCTTTGGTTGTTGGCTTTCTGGGGTTGATATAAATACACAGCAGGTGAGAAACTTAATAAATTGAAAAAAGAATATGGAGAAGGATTGAGCTGACCCATCCTTTCTCTTGTTTATCATAATTGTATACATGGACTAATTTTTTAAGAAGAGTGATTTGCCTTGGTTGTTCTACTAGAATTGGTAATGCTTATGCCTCCTTTCATATCATTTCCAGTCTTTATGAAATTTACTAGAAAATCATGTGCTGCTGGTTGATGCTATCATTATTGCCGAGTCTGCTGCTTATATGCTCTGGTCATTAAACTGCTTTATTGCTTTATGGCATGGTTGTTCAATTGCATTAGAAGAGTGATTTGCTTTTGTTGTTCCACTAGATTTGGTAATGCTTGTGCCTCCTTTCATAACACTCCATATCATTTCAGTCTTTGTGAAATTTACTAGAAATTCATATTGCTTCTGATCAATGATATCATTGTTGCTGAGTCTTTTTATATATTGTTGTCATTAAACTGCTTTGCTACTTTATGACACTGTTGTTAAATTGCATTGCCTATCACAGAGTTTGAAGCCTTGAATCCAAGGGCAGTAGCAGTTGTCATAGATCCAATCCAAAGTGTTAAAGGGAAAGTTGTCATTGATGCATTCCGTTTGATCAATCCTCAGACAATGATGCTAGGCCAAGAACCTCGCCAGACTACTTCCAATGTTGGGCATCTCAACAAGCCATCTATTCAGGTAAATTGTTTGATGAATATGGATCACCACAAAATAATAGAAACATAAATTATAGATGTGACTTTATTTGTGAGAAACAAGAGTTCAAGTAATAAAGGAATCGGGTAAATATGGGAACTACATTCCTCAATCTACTTAAATCCTGATTAATTAAGATCTTAAATAAATGAGTAACCTCTAGTTATGATGGTTGAGAGGCAAAGACCTTTGTACAAAAGATTTTTATTCATAAAAATAATGAGATAATATATGTGTTGCAGATGATAAAAGGAATTTACATATAAAAGCAATTTTGATCTTGGATTTGGCATAACCCTGTGCATAAGTTTTAGGGTTTTGCGCTTAAAGGCCTTTTCATGAGATTTGAAGTCCAACCTATTAATGATCAGGCTTTTATTTTAGAAACTTTTTTAACTCATAGGTGGATCTATTCACAGGCCGGATGGCCTTCTCAAGAATGCAGCCTTTTGGGCAGTCTTGGGCCAAGGTTTTAGGCCTGACAGGCTCGGTTGGGGCTGGAAAATAGGCCTGTTTGGTAAACAGGCCAGGCTTGAACTTGAAGATTAAAAGTTGACCTGAGACTGGCTTGACCCATGATTTTTTTTTAAATGTTGTTGTCATGATTATTTTCGTGTTGTTTGTCTATATCTGATATATCTATTGACAATTGTTGCTGATTATTGGCATGCAGGTTGTTGTCAACATTTAGGCTTCATTTCTAGCATTGTAAAGTATTTTAAAGTATTTTTTAAAATTGAAAAAAATGGTCAAGAAGCTCGAGTAAGGACTATAGGCTTGGGCCTAGAAGGTAGGCTTGGAGGCCAGGCTGGGGTTGGCTTGGGCTCAAGTAAATCTTGTCATACTCTGGGCAAAGCCTGGCCCATGATTAGGTCTGGCCATAGGTTGGGCTTTAATTAAATCTAAGATTCAAAGAAAAGGAACTGTTGCTTCAAGAACACAACTTCAGTTTCAATAAGGTGATGCGGTAGTTTAGCCGATGGATCGTCATCTAGTTGGTGCAGAATCTAAAGAATGTTGGGTTGAGATCCACCACCGGATTGAGTTGAAAATTGGAGGCTAGGAAGTTCTATAAGCCTTCTGAGTATTTGAAATTGGATCATAAATCAGGTAAATGATAATGTTACAGTCCCACAAACTATCAGATATCTGCAAGTGGCTAAGAATTCTTGTTTAATGATCTATGTTCTGGAAGCAGGAACTTCCATTGTCCCTCATCCTAGGTTCTTGCACTCCTTGCATGGAGGAGGATGGCAACGAAAGTCCCTAAAGAACTCTGCCTTGTGCATCACTTGAATGAGTTTGAGCTCATCAAATCTTTATCTTGAGTCTTCCCATGCTAATCTGGTGACTTGGAAAGTGCTTATATCAAAATAATCTGTGTCTATCTGGTGGTTAATGTGGACAAGTGCTGTTTCTTTGAAAGAGTTCAGCATGGGAAAGGTTCCCTGGTTGCTATTCCATGGTGTCAATCTCATTCTTAGGATGGCTTCTTTGATCTTTAAGTCAATCTAAAATGTCCATTTATCCGTCATCTATGTCCTGAGTCAAAAACAATACTATAGAGAAGATTTGTGGGTTTCAAACCAGCTGATAGGTGGGACAAAGCCCGATCTCTTAGGTTTTAGTTAGAAGGTAACCAAAATTGCAGAAATGCCACCAGCATGTCTTGACTCGAGTTTATTTGGATCATATCATCTGTTTAGTCTTAGTGATGAGTTTGTTCTAGTTATCATGAATTAACTCATGGCAAATTAAGTGGGAATACACCTCTTCTACAAGAACAAGGAATGCACAGGTAAGCTGGAGTCAAATGTAACCATTATAAAAATACAAGGTTGCAATAACACCACCTGTCAGTAAGTGACCAAAACTATATTGGAAATTCTATTGCCTCGAGAATGCACAAAACACGTTGACCTGACTCTTATTAAGAACCAGATGCTCTGTCATAGACAAAGACTTAGTAATATGTGGGTTGCAAAGAATGCTGAGCGTTGGCTCAATGTGTTAGTTTATGCTTATATATATTAAAAAGATTCATGTTTTATGATGGCCATGAGAATTAAGTTTTGCAAAATTCATGTTTGCTTGGGCACATCTTTGTACGAAGGGTATTATGAAGTGGATGATCATTAAAGGCTCTGATTTCATGAAGTATCATTTTTTTTTTTTAGGAGCACATAGCTTCTCAAGTATTGGCAATGTTGATTACTTATCAGGACTTAGCCCTTTCTTTTCAAGCAGGTGCTTTTACTTTTGGATCAAAAAATAAGTAGGATGGGTTTGGGTCCCTCATTTGATAATTCCTCGGTCAGCTTTTTTCTGAATTTTAACTTAGCTAGCATGGTTCTTCAATTTTAAATTAAATGTTGCCTCTCAATGTTGCTTTCTATCTTAAGACATTTTTGAGATGGCTGGATACAATTGGATAGACATAACCTTGGCATGCAGTTGGTGCTGTTGGATTTTGGCTAATGGTGACTTAACACCTGTACCTATATCTGGTTTAGGATAACAGGAACCCATCCTCTTCTAGAAGAGGAGTCCAACTCCTACGCTTTCACATAGACATCCTATGCCACCTTAATATGATGCAAGACTTTCTCACCAAGGCTTCTTCCCCACCTATCTCTTGGTTGTCTATGAATAGAGAGAGGATGGAGGCAGCTCTTTGCATATTTGACATCACCTCAAGGACTGCTAGTGCTTGCTAAAGTCGAGGGGTGAGTACATTGATCAACAAATGTGGATCCATGAGAAGCATGATTCCCATGTTGGCTTGATATCTTGTTAACTTTAGCTTTTGTTTCTCTTCAAGAGTTACATCTATCATTAGTGTTTCTCTTGTTTTGTAGTGATTCACATCGAAGCGGTAACTGTGTAACTTTTGTTTTACCATCTTCTTACAAATTAATCCTTTCTAATGGTTTTTGTTCACTAGCCACTGATCCATGGGTTGAATCAGCATTATTACTCTATAGCCATGATTATCTTCTAAAAAATTAATCTTTTTTAATGGTTTTTGTTCACCAGGCACTAATCCATGGGTTGAATCGGCATTACTATTCTATAGCCATAAATTATCGGAAAAATGAGCTTGAAGAAAAGATGTTGCTGAACCTGCACAAAAAGAAGTGGACTGATGGATTGACTTTACGCAAGTTTGATACTCATTCCAAAACTAACGAGCAGACCGTGCAGGTATGCTTACCTAGATATTCATCTCTTTATTGTTTCTCTGTTTTCCTATCTGATGTCATGCTATGATAGAGAATTACCTAATGTTGCTGCAGAATATTTAAATTCTGGTTTGCTAGTCTGGAATTTGTTATTCAACTGCAGCATCTTCTAATGACCTTGTGGTATGTGATGTTGGGTGTATGAGCAGGAAATGCTGAATTTAGCCATCAAGTATAACAAAGCAGTTCAAGAGGAAGATGAGCTGCCACCAGAGAAGCTGGCGATTGCAAATGTTGGAAGGCAAGATGCGAAGAAGCATTTGGAAGAGCACGTCTCAAATTTGATGTCATCGAATATAGTTCAGACTCTGGGGACCATGCTAGACACTGTTGTTTTCTAATAGGTCTACATTGCGGAAGAGACTCGAGCTTTATTAGTTGAACTGTATTTCATGTCTATTTTTTCAAAATGAATCTCGTGCAGTTTGGCTGTTGAATGATGATGATTTATATATATTTTTTTTTGAAGTTGGTTTGGCAAATCTCACCATCGATCCGATGTACGTGGGCCGGTGGGCATTGAATGAAGTTTACAGGCCCAAGGCCTCCTCTCATCTTTTACTGCGTATGAATGTTGTGATCAGGATGTCACGGGTTGAACGTACAGTGTTAACTTACAATTGTGATTTATGTGAGGGAGAGGATCATTTAATGGAAAGATATAGCACACATGTCAAAGTAATTTGAAGTGCGATATTTTACAACTTGTTAGGCATCAATTTTATTTATATTTTTTAAAAATACATTATATAAATTAAGTTAAAATATTTTAGATATTATTATTAGTATTTAAAATTATTTTTATTTAAAAAAGAAAGTAATTTTTATTCTTATTATTTTAATTTTTATTACTAGCACTAATGTAGCTGTCAAATATAACTGTTCTTGGTATTATGCTGTCATATCTGCCCTCATTACTACAATAATTACTGTCATCATCCTTTGTCCCATCTTCGTTACCATAATTATCTTTCGTTCAATCTTCATTACCATAATTGTCTCCAAGCTACTATCACAATGTATGTCTTCAGCCTTCACCATTATTTTTCTATTTACAATCATCTAGCACCTCAATATGATTTAGAGATGATAATTTTGAATATAAGTCGTAAACATGATTTTTATTATATAATTATTTTATAAATAAATTAATATAAGTTACATGAGTTTTATATAGATTTTATTAATTATATAAATTATATTGGTTACATAAGTTAAACGAATTATACCGATCATGTAGGTTGTGTAATATATATATATATTTGAATTTATATTTCTGATTCAATTAATAAATAGGTCAAATTTAAATTAATTCATTTGTTGCTATATATATGATTTGTCACTTTTACTATAACCATCTCATCTATTATCATTATGTTTTTATTTTAAAATAATTAATTAGATAAATATATATTTATATTTAAAAAGGTTTTTGAGAGAGGAGTGATAGGTAGCTTTTATGGTTTCGCTATTTCTAGAGCGAAGAGGAAAAGAAAGAGAAAAATAAAAAGGGTTCCCGAGGGGGGGGGGGGTTTTGATAATAAGCAGAGATTCACCATCTTTGTCTCCTGCTCGGCGATATCAATGAAGAACTCTGATCCTTTAGGTAGTATTTGAAAATAGGGAATAAAAGGAAATACAGGCCCTGGATATCCTCTCTTATTTCCAAAAGTCATAACTATAAAGGATAGCTGGGAATAAAATTAACTAGAGGGATAATCCATGGTTAACCATGGGTTATTCCCTCAATTTATTTCCTAAAAAATGCAGGAATAGTTGGTTATCCCTCTAAATAAGAGTAAAAAAAAGTTATCCTATGGATTTACCTTTTTGCATTTGATATGATCAATAGGATAGCTAAGGGATATCCCTAGGGATAGTTAGGAAATAAACTCTATCGCATACACTTATCCAAGAATAATATTTTTTCTATCAAACACTATCTTAATGCCTTTGCTTTGTGTCTTGGACGGGCTTTCTGTTCAATTAATCATATCATTACTGGTATAGTAGAATGCCGTATGTGAATCAGCAAGGGGAAACCATTTCGTTGATTTTCTTTTGTACTCCAATGACTATATTAATTAGTTGACCAGGTACGGAGCCAATTTAGTTGGATCATAAAGTTGCTTTTTTTTTTTCTTTATACAGACGGATGATCACACTAGTCTAGTACGAGTTAACCTTGATAGGTCAGAAAATAAGATTTGTTTATGTACAGTAGGACAAGAGTCACCCTGTTTCCAAAACCAAAACCCATAATTATAGGCCACAGTCAGCCGTAGAGTTGGCTTTTCGGTAAACGTAATGGATATGAAGTCTGTGGACATCCCCGCAGGGTAGACTTAGAGATAGGCACTGAGCCGTGCCGTCCATGGCACGGTACGACCCAGGCCCACATGGGCCGTGCCTGGCACGGCCCAGTAAACCGTGTCGTGCCGAGCTCGAAAATTTTTTTTCGTTGGCCCAACACGGCACGACCCATGATGAGCCTGGGCCGCTCGCCGTGCCGGCACGGCCCAGGTGGGCCTAGGCCGTGCCTGGCATGGCCCAGGTGGGGCCTGGGCTGTGCATGGCCCAAATAAAAAAATTTTATAAAAAAAAATATTTTTTTGATAAATTAAAAAATTATTAGGAAGAAAAAAAAATTATTAATATGAAACCACCTTAATGGTGGGGGGTTTGGCATAGACCTCTACCAATTTATTAATTTAAAATCAAAATGGTACTGAAGGGAGGGAGGCTAGGCCCGACCTCCAGAACAAAATACAATAAGTAGGGAGAAAAAATAGAAAGAAAAAAATAAAGATGATTCACTTTAAGTTTTTAACAATTTAAAAAATAAAAATATACAATTATAAAAATAGAAATGACTCACTCATCAGTCATCAATAGTATTTATGTCATCATCATCTTCGCTGGTTAAGTCATGTCCACCTTTATCTTGAAGCCTCGCCTCAGCATCCAACCAATCTTTGAAGCAAATAAGCATCTCAACTATCTCGCTAGTCATCCTACTTCTCTTTTCGTCCAAAATACGTCGACCTGAAAGCGGATTCCGATGCTACTATAGACATCGACACAGCTAAAATATCTCGTGCAATGCAGACATAACAGGATATTGATTTCTAACACTCTTCCACCAAGCTAATACATCTAGACTTTCTATTTGATCTTCATCATATGCAGAATGAAGATCGTTTCGTAAATAAAATTTCAATTCATCACTTAAAGATGAAGAAGATGAAGATGATGAAGCATGTGTGTGTCTTTTAATGAATGAAAAAATAGATGACGAATGAGATCTAGAAGAAGAAGTAGAGCTTTGAGCAGGTATTCTAGATCCACAAATTTATCATTATATAAACCATAAATATAATTAAGAAGTCGTGTTACCTCATCTTTAGCAGGTTCAGGATTTTGATTCATGTTTTCACAATATTGATCAATTAAAAAAATTACACCATTTAATTTAACTCTAGGATCAAAAATAGCAGCTAAGTTATGCAATGGACATATCCTATTCCAATATTCATTCCATTTAGTTTCCATATTATGTATAATAGGTATTAAAATTCATGATATCTATATTCTTTAAATTTTTCACTAATTACATATGATTTTTGTGAAAATGAAACAAGAAATTGGATAATAAATACCTGAAAGAATATTTGTAGCATCATAAAAAGTAACAAAAAAATCTTCTAAAATTTTACCTTGATGCCAATCAGCTTCAGTCAATGTAAATCCTAATCCATGCTTATTAATATAAGCACTTAATAAGTTTTTATATGGATATGCATCATGTATCATGGTATAGGTAATATTCCAATGAGTTATTACATCAAGTTTAAATTTTTTAAAACGTTTACCATGATCTACACATAATTGTTTAAATTCTTGAAGTCTTGACCTTGAAGCATGAATAAAAGAAACTGCATTTCTAATTTTTGAAATAACCTCTTGAATTATGTTCATGCCAGATTGAGCAGAAAGATTTAATATTTGACATGCACATCTAATATGAAATAATTATCCATCTAAAATGGGATGCAAAGAGTCGTTTAATAATACAATAGTAGAATTATTATTAGATGCATTATCAAAAGTAATTGATATTATTTTATTATTAATATTATATGAGCATGCAGTTTGATAAATAATATTTAAAATTTATTGTCTTGAATGCAAAAATTAAAAGCATGAAAAGCAATAATTTGTTTATTTAATTGCCAATCATTATCAATATAATGAGCAGTAATAGTAATAAAATAATTACTACCTGTAGATGCCAACCAAATATCAGAAGTTAAAGAAATTCTAGCATTTAAATTTAAGAGGCTTTCAGTTAAACTTTGTTTCATTGCTAAAAAGTTTGTCATAGCCACTCTTCTAAAGGTACGGCTACTAGTTCTTATATAAGCAGGTTGTAGACCTAATTGAACATATCTTTCAAAATTATAAGATCCAGATAAACTAAAAGGTAATTCATCTTGAACTATCCATCTTACCAGTAATTTTCTTTGATTTTTGTGGTTATATGCAAAATTTCCTACAAGTGATCCCTCTTGTATATTAAGGATACATTGCTGACGGAATCATGCATCCTATGATTCTCTTGATGTCTTTTTAAATGCCCTGTTCTCCCAGTACTGGAACAACTGTAAAGTTTTGCACATTTTTTACATTTTGCTTTATAGACTCCATCAACCATAATTCTATCAAAATCAATCCAAACATTACTAGTCCTCTTACGAGAAGAGGTTTGACATTCACTGACACTGGTTCTAGAAGGAACTTGGAGTTGGGATTGGGGTTGGGGTCCTTGGGAATTAGTTTCCTCACCCTCAGAAAAAGAGTGCATGTTAAAATTACTTTCATTAAAAGATGCCATATCTAAAATTTTAATTAATAAATATAAAAAAATAAAAATTAACCCAAAAAGGAATTGAGAAAAGATCAGAGATGGAGGCGTGGAGCCGAGATTTGTGAGCTTCCTCTTGCGCTCTCGCCTCTCAACAAGAAGTGACCTTGTAGCACTTACTACTTGCTTGAGCACTTGCTACTTGTAAGAACATATTCAAACTAAAAATTAAATTGCTAATCTACTAGAGCACTTGCTAGAAGAGAGAAATAGTAATAATAGAGAAGAATTGGTTTGGTATGGTAAGAATAAGGGAGAAATGAGCTATTTATAGAAGTCCCAATTTTTTTTCAAAACTACCCTTTGATATAGCCGTTATATGACTGTTGTGAAGGGTAAAATGGTCTAAACCCCTCCAACAGCTAGAAACGGCTATGTAGCCATTTTTAACGGCTATATAGCCGTTTGGCACCAGAGCCGTGCCTAGGCACGGCTCTGGTGTCATGCCTAGGCACAGCTCACACCAGCCTAGGCACGGCTTCAGCCGTGCCTAGGCTGGGCCGTAATGGGTCAGGCACGGCCCTAGTCTGGCATGGCTCAGGCCCGGCACGGCTCAGGCCCGACATGGCCCGTGACTCAAAATAGGCCACGGGCCATGCCAGGTCTGAATTTTTTTTCCGTGTCGTGCCTGGCACGGCCCGTTTGTTAATGGGCCGTGCCAAACACGACACGACAATTCTAAAAGCACGATGGGCCTGGGCCGTGCCGTGCTAGGCATGGCCCAGTGCCCACCTCTAGGTAGACTAGATGTCATGGAGCAGAGGATTGATTAGAACCTGATCACAACAGTCCTGTCGAAGCCTAGTAAGAGAGTCTCCCTCAATGAAGAGACTTTGAGCATGAAGGATCCTATTAACATAGGAAATACCAGCCCAAGCTGCATAAAGCTCAGCCAAAGGAACAGAGGAATCTAGGAAGCCAAGTCCTCCCGCCGCCACCATTGCTCCATCGATCGCATGGATAATAAATGCTGAACATGCTAATCTGCCTCGAACACTTTGTTGGAAAATGTGTCCCTAAGCTAATCATCTAGGCTGTAGATGGTTATGTCATTGTAATTGTATATGAGCTTTATAATAAATAAAATATTTTTTGGCAATTCATCACATTTACATTTTCCTATAAAAACTCTTGTGTGATGGAGTCCTTAGAACTACCTTGCATTCGATATAGAGAGGATATATCGAGTAGTTCTTAAAACTGTTTGCAACCAAAGGATACATTATTATTGGATGACAATGTATTAAGTATAGGTTGATGTATGTCATATAAGTTGGTTGTCCTCTTAACCAAGGAGTGTGGAGAAACTGGTATGACATACTGTGAAATATATGACATTTCATTGAATGTGACTGTTGGCCTAGATGGCAACCCAAGGGGGGATGAATTGGGTTCTTAAAAAAATTCAACGCTTAAAAATAATTTCACAAAGTGAAAGTGCACAATGAGAGTGTAGTGAGTGTGGTACTAAGAATGCAATGCTAAGTATAAAGATAGAGTAGAGAGAAGGAGAAACAATCACAACAAACATAAAGGTTTATAGTAGTTCAGTGTTAGCTACACCTACATCCACTCCTAAGCAACTCTTGGGCCCACACTATAATCACCTTAATTACAGCCGAGTTGTTTTACAAGCTCACAACCCAAACTTGTTGTTTTACAACGAGATCATAACGAACCCATCCGATTTCACAGGCTCACTCGCACACAACCTAATACAAGCTAATCTTAGCTTGCACAAGGCCAACTACCTCACCTGATTCAATCACCTGATTCAATTAGAAACTAAATGTATCAGAGAAATAGTTACAATGGAATGAAAGCTCCTCAAATGAGCAAATAAACAATATAAGTAACATGTAGATAAAAAAGCATGATTAGAAGATCTTTGAAGTTGAGCTTTTCTTCTTTTCTTCTTTTCTTATTGGATGATCTTTCTCAAGATAGGATTGAAGCTTTGGAAAAACGTTGATGCAGAGGATGTAGAAGAACTAGGGCTCTTGCTTTTCTTTTTCTATTTGATGGAAATCCTTTATAGTTGGCTTTTGAGTGCTATGGATTTCTCTCTCTTTTTCGAACACTTGGGATTTCAAATCTGAACTCTCTCTTGATATTTCTCTATTCATTTCTTGATTTTTCCTTCCATTTCAAATGATCGAACCTTCCTTTTATAATATTCTCTTAATCCATATTTTGATGCAAAGTAGCCATTAAAAGTGCTTGTGGATGAGTTTATCATGAAAAAGGAAAGAGCCGTTGGGGTTTATTTGGAAAAAGATAACCGTTGAAGTCATTTCTGTCACTTCTAAAAATCGTCTCTGATAGATTAGAGTTGGCTCTAATCTGACCTGGGATCGGCTCTAAGTTGGGATGCTTAAAATAGTAAGGTCCATCTGTCATGGAGTCAGCTCTAACTTTTCTTGGGGTCGACACATTGCGTGCTAGAGTCAGCTCTAACTGAGGCAGGAGTCGGTTCTAATTTTCCTCAAAAAATATAGTCTCTGTTTGTCAATTAGAGTCGGCTCTAATTCCCTGCAAGAGTCGGCTCTAATTTGACTCTGAAAAGAGGTTCTTTGTTTTCAGATTAGAGTTGGCTCTAATTTTTCTGGAGTCGGCTCTAAACAGTGCCGAAAGTGCCAAACTATTCCAATACACTCCAGAGTCGACTCTAATCCCTCTAGAGTCGGCTCTAATGTATGAACTTTTGACACATGACATTGGAATCAGATCAAACTCAATTTTCCTTTAGATTGTGATTAATTAAACATTTGAATACCTGAAACACTTAATCAAAATTATTAGTAACATAAGGAATATACTCATATAGCTTTTGTTATTCATCAAAATCAATAAATGGGTCAACAATGACCCACCTGTGGAGCTTCCTTCTGCAAAGGGTTGCTCATGAAGGGATATGGATATAAGTATCCCTCGAATCTCAGATCACCATGGTAGCTTACAAGAAACTCACTGTGCTTTAGTGCGAGACTACCTAGATTTCTAATTCAGTGACAAAATTTATCTTGGTACATTCAATTACTTGTGGAGCAATGATGGATCAAGATGGGATTGACACCTCCAAATAGTTTGGAGTAAATGTCTCACTATGGCCAGGATAGTTCTTGTGAGGAGTCATAGGACTTCTAAGGTTGAGAAACATTATGAATGTGCTGATTAAGGGTTGGCAGTTAAACCCTAAGTCATCCTGAGCATTATGAGGTCAAAGGGATGAATTATATGGTAACCATATGCTAGAGGATTTAGATTATTGCTTTGTAATCTTCGACCTATCCGAACGTCGGGTGTTATTATTAGATGGCAACTTCGATTGGTGCTAGAAATGTTCTGGTACTACCGGCTTAGTGTTCGAACCTATGGGATCACACACCATAGGGGTTTTCTTTTAATCTAAAGGCTGATCAATGATTGAGTCAAGCCAAATATGTTTTGGTTTGGGGCCAATTGGATTGGACTTAACCATGCACTCTTCTTTCCTTTTATTGTATTCAAATTTGAATTTGAATTTCAAATTTAAATTTTTATGAAATTAGTCTTTGAGTTTAAATTTGAAATTCTTTTTAAGTCTGAATTTAGATTGTAGATTTAATCCTATTACGGTTGGAATTTAAAATTTAAATTTAGAACTAATTTGGAATACCTAAAACTAAATATGGTTTTTACCTTAACCCTTTCCTCAAGTCCCTCCACCTTCCAAACCAAAAACCTCTTCCCAAATCCCTCACCCTTCCAAACCTCTCCCAATCTCCACAAATCCTTCCACCTTCCAAACTTCTTTCCCTCATGGTAGCCTTTATATAAGGGTTATAACAGGTGGTAGCCTTAGAGGTTTTTGGGGGGTTTTTACCTTAGAAAAAGGTTTTCTACCTTAGTGTGGGATATTATGAGGATTAAGTTTTTGGATGAGTAGAGAGTAGTTTAGGTAAGGGTTCCTCTTCTACCTCTACTAGTTCTCCTTCGGCTACAAGACCGTTTTGCTCTCCAAAGGGAGAAGAAGGAGAAGAAGAAGATCAGCCTTCGTGGGTCCTAAGAACTAGTACTCTGAAGGATTTGATCAGAGAAGAGCTCTGGTGTGAACTACCTATAGAGGCTATACGTGTGTATGGCTTAAGAAGCTCTTCTCTTCAACCATCCAGTAGTTTGCAAAGGTAAAGTACCTTAGTGAAATTTGATATATCAAATCATTAACATAAAATGGTTTTATGTTTTGCTTTCTAACATTTTGATATCATTTATATGCACTATTATCCTGTTAGATCCTGATGTAGGTGGATCGATTTATCATTATTTTCGCTGTTTTATTTTTTAAAAAAATTAAATAGATTGCATAAATCTTCATGCATAGGTTTTCTTACAGATTTCCATCGAAGTTGATTTTGATAAACCCTGAGAGGAGGCTCCCAAGAGATAAAGACCGGATGCCGGATCGCTGCCGAAGTAGCAATGGAACCCCAGAGGCCAAAGCTATCAGAATCAAGTGCAGTGCGATGGAGAGTGTATTCGACAGTTAAAGATATAGCTTTCGTCACTATCCTGTGGAAGGAAACTATGCCATCAGTGAAGATAAGCAAATTCTGCGATAACCATATCTGATAGGCTGTGGCGGCCCAAATGGTGCTCTGCTACTAGTTACCCCTCCGAATATCACACAGGAGAAGGGACCGCCAAGAACCCATACCATCCTCCATGAGGTGGTATCCCATAATCTGCCATATCTGTCTCGCTCTCGGACATATGAATATGGCATGATCTGTTGTCTCTCCTCCTGTCCACATAATGGGCAAGTAGCCTGGATGGACAATCCCCTCCTAGAGAGCAGTGAGCAGATGGGAAGACAATCCCATGCGAGCTTTCAAATAAAGAGCTGGATTTTGGGATGGATGGGAAGCTTCCAAATCCACATTGCATCCATCGTATATTGAGGCTGCGGCCTATAAGTCTTCATAAGGTCCCTAGTCGGAGTACTAGAAAGATATGATATCTTTCATAATCTGGTATCAGATGTGTGTCCCGATATGATCGGAATAGAAAGTATCCTACAAGATAGCTCCTCACTGAAAAACTGGGACACTATGGAAGTGTGCTAGGAGGAGAGATCTTAAGAGATCAAATCAGTAACCCTCATGCTGCTAGGAATATCAATACTGATAAAAGTAGGCCAGCGTGAAAGAGGGAGATCAACAATCCACGTATCCTGAACACATAAAGTTGCTATTTGTTATCACCTTATTTGTTTCGATTAACTTGATCTAAAGTCAGTAGCATACTTTCAAGGATAAAAAGAAAGAATCGGCTGATCACATATTTATTGTTCATTTAGTACTCTAATCTTGCTGCTTGCTGAGTTGCTTCTCTTAGCTATGTTTCAGTCTCTAAAAACAAACCAAAACAAAAATGATGCCATTGCAAGTGGCATTGGCATCGTATCAGCTTCCTTCGTAGGGTTCTCCACCAGAATTTTTTTTGTTTTCTCTCTCTCATTGCATAGCTATCGGGTCATCTCATGCCATGAAAAGCAGTAACACTAGATTTGTGCAAGCTGGAAACCAGGGATCTTAAAATTTTAACTGTAACTCAATCACCAATAAGGACCATTGGGATTTCTTCAATCCTAGCCTTGAGTCTATGGTTTTCATGATTGGCAAGCCGAAGAATGTGTTCATTCATTAATTTTCTTCCAGGTATACGCATTCCCTTCAATATTGTTTCTTTTTTTTACTTTTTAAGGCAGAGGAGGTTGAGCTTGAAGATCGGTTCCATCAAAATATATTAAAGAATGCTTAGAAATTATAATGGAGCATATAGACAAAAGCTCTTGCAACATCATACCATGTTTGCTAAGTCTCACAAGGACCAATAAAAAGAGACAACATAATAACTTCGAGTCCAAAAAAAATAGTAGTGGAGTATTAATAGGAGGCAAAGCATGACGAAAGAAGTTAACGTAACTGAAGTAGGAACGCTTCAAGGATGAGCCTAGTAGTCTTCTATCCACCCATTGAAACCTCTGGAGCTGACGCGGGATAAAAATGTTACCGTATCAACGGGTAGACATGGCAATTGACAAGATTCATTTTTGAGTTTTGATTCATTAACTGCCATAATATGCTCGTTGTCCTTTGCAGAAAAGGGCAAACGACACCATCTGCTATCTTGAACCTCGGCAGGACTGAGATATCTTCGAACCTCGACAGAGTCAAGCCATCTCTATACACCTCGACAGGATCGATTCTCATCCTTTTAACTTAAGCGTCATTGCTGCTTCAAACCACGCTGGATATCTTAGAGGATAACTACCCCAATCGCAAGGATTTCAGAGTGAGCTTTCCAAAACATAAACGAAACCCAAATACAACACTCCGTCCATGATCAACGGGATTTTAAATTCCTGATAAAGTGCCCATCAGCTTCATCAACTGCCGATCACCGTAACCATGGGATTTCGGTCTTATCGGATGCCAACTTCCTAAAACATGCCCAAAAATTAGGTAACTGCTTACCTTTTCGGTAGCGCACAAATACCAAGTCCCAAGACCTCCTAGGTATGCTCTCGAAGGCAATTCTAAGCTTTCAAAAATGAAGCAGAGACCACTGTTCTTCAGAAGAGGAGCATCATTCTGCAACAACCTTCTCCCTCTTATCTGTTTGTTGAGAGTATCCACTGACTTGGGTATCGGAGGGTCTTCCGTAGGGACCATCCTCTATGATTTCTATGGGAGGACTATCGTGCATGTCCATCCGGATGGAAGAGCGCTAAGAACGAAATTCAACAGCAACAGAAGAAATAACCTGGGTTGCAACTTATGTGACTCTTGCCTATAAGAGAATGTCATAATAAGAGAGTTAAGCCTAGTTCAAGAAGAGGCTGTTGGTATATGTGTGCATAAACAATGTGATTTATTATTTTGATTATTAATTGAAGAATTTTTTAATATTATTTTTATATGCATGTTTTGATGCTTTATAAATGTCAAAATTTTTGGATTATTTAATTATGACTTTAAATATTGTATAAGTATTATATACAGAGGATAATATTTAAAGTAAACTAATCTAAATTTATCTATAATTATAAATTAAAGTTGGAATCTTTAATTTAAAATTACTAGCACGGTTCATACATTCTGAATGAAATGATCTTATACATATTGTTGATAATGAGTTATCGGAATGAAAGCGCTTTATATAATTTGATTATATAGGACTGAAACTTGATTAATTATGAATCTCTAATAAATTTTATTGTTAAAATAGAGCATTCAAAATTAATCAATGATGATCATATATTGATCTTAATTCTGAGTAATTAATAGACTCCTATTTATTGTATTATATTTTTTTGACATACCGAGTAATGACATAGAAATATAGTATCAAATTTTGGTATATTAAAATATGATAACATAAATAGCCAAAAATATTAATATACATGATGAAATCCATTCCTTCATAAAGAAGTCAGATGGACGATTCCTATAAGTGTTGATTCGAAGCTTGGATAATAAGATGGACGATTCCCATAAGTGTTGATTTAGAGCTTGAATAATAAGAGCACTCAATTTATGATTAGATCATAGATAAATTATTTATTATAGAATCAATGGTACTTATAGAGAAAGATATAATTAAAGAGGTTAACAAAAATACCTAGCTTTAATTATGAACCGTTATGGAGGATTGATTTTTATATATATGTAGTGACTATATTCATGGACAATTCAAATCTTTTTGAATATAATTAATTTATAATTTTAGAGTGTAATTCTAAATTTTTAGTGAAGTAATTTAGAATTAATAATTTTGATATTTTAATTAAGTTGTTAATTGAATGTCAAAATTATTGGAGCCTAAAATTATAATGTTCATAATTTCTTTGAACGGCTTCATTAAATTATGTGAACTTTATAATATATTGGGTTGAATTATTAATTTAAAATTAATAATTTAAAATTAAATTTCATATAAAAATTAATTAGATTAATTTTTATTTTAAATAATATAATTATTTAAATTAAATTTAAAATTATTTTAAATTAAAAATTATATGATGTGTTAGAAAATACATGTAGACATATTCTACAAGGAGGGTCCATGTGAAAGTTATTTTATTGTTAAAAAAAAATGAGATTAGATGAGAGATTTCTCTCTTCCGTATCATCCCACGATAAAGATATCAAAAGAAACCAATAATGAATTGTTGGATAGATATATGGGATTATGGAAAAGATTTTTTCTATCCCACATCATCTCACATTAAAGTAATATCCAAGAATTGAAAGTTATCTTAACTTTTATTTAATTAATTTATTAATTAAAAAGGGATGGTAGTCATTATTCTTGTAAAATATAAGATTCATGAGAGAAAAAACGGAGAATGATTCTCATCACCCACATAGAGTTTCTCTTTGTCTTACGTATTAAAATACAAAGTGACTTAAAAATTTAGTTGTGAAATCTCAACCCAAATCACAAACGTTCACTTGTTCGTATTTATTATAATTTGGAGAACGTTGGAAAGATTCATGGTGATCGAAAGGATTTGGTGATTCCAAGATGGTATTGGTGGAGTTTAAGATATTCTACAAAAGGTCAATTTCTTAATATCTATTATTTTTGTTATTAAATTAATATGGATATAAATCGCTAAACAAAATTTTTTAAGATATGTGATTTGATCCTTATCTAGCTTCCGCAAATATCTCAAAATTAGTTTGAGATAACCAACAATTGGTATCAGAGCAGGCTATATCCCTATTAATTTAATAATTAATTATGTGATAATCATTATATGATTGGGTAGGCACTTATGCATTATGGTGTATGTTTTTAATATTTTCATAGTGATGAACCTTAATTTTTTTCGGTTCCATGGAATAAGTTATACAATTTTTCTTTTTTGATTAGAACAATTGATTATAGGATTATAATGTATTTTCCTTTTATATTGATGAAGAAGGATTTTTTATGATTTTGAAAAGAGTTCTCAATTAAATTATTTTTTAACAATATCTTAAAGAAGCCTCGTTCTGTTGATTCGAAAGTTTGGATCAAGCGGATAATTTTATGGTCCATTAATTAAAAATAAATAAATAATAAAATTGCACCCTGCCCCTGCATTTGGTTTCATCCCATGCTATCACGTCAAATATTTTCTCAGCTTATGACGAGCAAGAATGGAACAGGTCCCCATATTCTCATACCATAAATAAATAAATAAAAAAGGGGAGATGCTCTCAAAGTACCCTAACTGACGAGTCCCATGGATGGACTTGCGTCCTTAGAGCTTTTGAATTCTAAATTTATGCTCGAGGATTTTGATTGGTTGGTGATCTATCGGAGCATGATGGGTTGGGATAGTGAAGGTACATTTGCTAGCTTAGTCGTACCGAGTTTGATAGCAATGGCTAGGAGGAATGCGTTAGTGGTTTTGGTTTGAAAAAATATGTCATGAGCGTGCAGCCTAAGATTTTTTCAATTTCATATGGCAACTAATACCTATCGTTACTCATAAAAATAAATAAATAAATAAATAAATAAATATAAAAAGACCTAATTTTATTATTTTTTAATTTATTTTGGGTTATAATTTTAAGATTTCATGGAACCTGATCAAATTTTTTTATTTTGCTTCTTATTAAATATTTTTATTTTGTTGATAATAATTACATTGCCATGCATATTATATGTCATATTAGATAGAAAAATGACTACCTATTTATTGTATGTCATGCATTCAAGTGCATTATTATTTTTTACTAAAAAGGTTTTAGTAAATTAAATTTAATGCACTTTGCAACAAATTTAATGAGATTAAATTTATAAATTAATTTAGAAATTGGATTTGCAAAATTAATGTTTCAATGTGAAGTTTTAAATTTAAGTGTTAAATTTTAAATTATCATATTTAATTTATTTTATATTTTAAAATGTTTAAATTATAAATTCTTTGTGCCTACGGAGGATGTCTACTAATGGAAATAATAAGATTATCTTCCATGAGATAGAATTTTTAAGATGTATTTTAGAATTGACCTATCATACGGTGACAATTCTAAGTTAAGTCTTAAAAATCTGATACGATGGGTCACACTAATGAAGAAATAATTAAATTAGTTAATTATTTTTTATCAAATTTAAGAAAATTAATGAGTAATTAAATATGAGATTTCAGAATATACTTATTAATTGAAAAAGTCTCATTTTAATTAGTAACTATTTGACTTACCCTACGACACTTAGTTGTGAAGATTAAAATTCCTTAGGCCTTAAAGTAAATATGTTTTTGTGTATTTTAACATGTGCATTCATGCATCATATTTACTTTGCCTTAAATTGTGTGATGATATTTATATATTATTTATTAAAAATATTTCTTATTTTTCAGCAAATATGTCAAATCCGATTTTCTTACTTCTCGCATCTCAAGTTTTAACTGGTAAAAATTTGTTAAGTGAAAAAGCAACATGAATATCCTCATCATTAATGAAAACTACCACTATATCCTTAAAAAGGATTGTCCTCTAGTGCCTCTAACCAATGCCTCCAAAGTTGTTACTGAATAGTACAATCATTGGGTTGTTGCAAACAACAAGGCCCGCTGCTACATGTTAGTAATAATGAATAAGGTGCTTAAAACTAAACACGAGTCCCTTGAAACTACAAGAGAGATTATGGAATCTCTAAAGTAGATGTTTGGATTCCCATCTGATCAGGCTCGCCGTACGTCCATAAAATGGTCAATCATTTTAATGAGGCTGAAATCAATGGAGCCGAAATTGATGAAAAAACTCAGGTTGGCATGATCCTGGAGACACTATCTCCCATTTTTCTTCAATTTAGGACTAATTACATTATGAATCATAAGAAGTGCAATCTGACTGAACTCCTGAATGAGCTGCAAATTTATGAGACCCTTATAGATGATAAGGATGGCAAGGAAAATGTTGTTGAAGCCAATACAACTGAGGAGAAGCCTTCTTTTTCAAAGAAAAAGAAGAAGAATGTGGGAAAGCAAAAGGACAACAAGAAGAAGATCCAGAAGAAGAAGGGAAAGGCTACTCAGCCTAAACCTAAAGGAAAGTATTTCCACAGTCATCAAGATGACCATTGAAAAAGGAACTATAAAAAGTACCTTGATGAGCTGAAACAGAAAAAGAAACAAGGTAAATTAGATTTACTAATCATAGAAACATGCTTAGTTGAGAATAATTTCTCAAGCTGGATTATTGATTCAGGAGCATCTAACATGTTTGTGTTTCTTTGAAGATGCTTGAGTCTGCAAAGGATCTTCAAGTGGGAGATTTCACGATAAGAGTAGACAGTGGGAAAAAGGTATTAGCGACAATAGTAGGAATAGTACGACTATCATTTGCTAATAATAAATATTATTTTTGAACAATGTTTATTATATTCTAGATTTCAAATGGAATTTAATTTTGGTTTCAAAGTTGCAAGAACAATTTATTTCTATTTCTTTAAGTATTGACTCTATTTCAATTTATAAGAATGGAATGAATATTTGTTCTGGTTATGTTGAAATGGTCTATATTTGTTAAACCAATTTCCAACAACTTACTTCAAACCAAAATGTTTAAAGTCATTGAACCAACTCCTAAAAGAAGAAAAGTTGCGAATAACAATAATGACACGTATTTATAGCATTTGAGGCTTAGTCATATTAAATAGACAGAATAAAAAGATTAGTGAAGATGGTCCTTTAAGAGAGCTAAGAGTTGGCACTGTACCAGTATGTGAATCATGTCTAAAAGAAAAATGACTAAAAGACCTTTTTCAGCAAAAGGTGAAAGAGCAAAAGCAACTTTAGAGATCATACATACTGATGTATGTGGGCCTTTGAATGTCAAAGCTAGAGGGAGCTATGAATACTTTATCACATTTATTAACGATTATCAAGATATGGATATGCATACCTAATGCAAAAAAAATTCAAGGCCTTTAAAAAGTTCAAAGAATTCCGTGTTGAAGTAGAAAAAATAACTCAGTAAATCAATCAAAACTCTTCGATTTGATCGAGGAGGAGAGTACATAGATTATGAATTTAAGGACTACTTGATTGAGAATAGAATATTATCACAACTTAGAGTATCTGCGACACCACAGCAAAATGATGTAGCTGAAAGAAGGAATCACACTTTGCTTGATATGATAAGATCAATGTTGAATTATTCTTCTTTGCCTACCTCATTTTGGGGATATGCACTATAAATAGCTGTATACATTCTAAACCTAGTTCCATCTAAGTCAATCCCTAAGACTCCTTTAGAGTTATGGAATGGTCACAAACCTAGTTTGAGACACATCCACATATGGGGGTGTCCAGCCCATGTGCTGAAGGGAAAGACTGGGAAGCTGGAACCTTGTTCGATAGTATGCATGTTTGTAGGATACCCTAAGGGAACGAGGGGAGGTTTATTTTATAGTACTCAAGATAACAAAGTATTTGTGTCAATAAATGCTACGTTTCTCGAGTATAATTATATGACATACTTTAAATCCAGAAGTAAAATAGTTCTGAAAGAGTTGCTGGCTGATGAGTATTAGTGTATGCCCTAGATCCAATTGGATTGAATGTTGTATAAATTCTATGAATACAAATCAAATAAAATGGTTTCTTTATCTATCCAGATATCTTTTATTTGATATATTTGTCTGTGAGATAAAGTCCAAAAGAATGTGAACCGTGCATATGGAATTTGTAATAGAGATTACAAATTGTGAGATCCAAATTGCACGTTATGGTTCGATTCTTTAAACTTCCCTAGTCGATGTGTAGATGGGATGGACACCATCGAACACCGTGAGACTAGCACACATTGCATATCCTCACCCTTGGGTGAGCAGCTGATTTCACAAGCTGAAGTATGAAGATACTTGGATAGGTGTGTGGATGCTCGTTATTGTAACGATGCATTGGATGACCCGTACAGAGATCCCATATGGATATTCTATATAGTGTCGATGGTTGATCTCTAATGACGGTGGTGTGAGTGATCCTTTGACTTGAGATCTTCATTGCATCTCATGTGTGGAATGTCATGCTTTGACGACATCCAAACGTCGCTCTAGCCACGGGTGGCAAATATGGTGTCGTTGGGTATGACATGAAGCACATGAAGGTGGTGTTTGATCAAGACAGGATTCGTCTCCCTTGATAGAAAGGGTTATATCCCACGGCCACTTGATGGATTAAATTGATTGTTAAATCCTTGCAAGGTTGAGTTGGAATTCGAAATGGTTTCGAAGTTCTAATTCATATGAGTCAATTTTTCTGAGATCAAGTAAACAAAGATCAATTACAGGTTGACACATTCCATACCACTGATTGATCTGGGATATGTGACGAAAGGATTTGATCATACGGTAACCGTTCATGGACAGGTGTTGTTGATGGTCACGTCAACAAAACCTTTAGCAGTTGGGTGGTCATGATGCTTGCTAGAGGCCTCTCATGATCTATAATCATGTTGTTGACTTGGACAAAGAGTTGTCCAATCATTCCTAGGGTCTATGATTAGGACATGATTATTGCCAACATGTTAAAGGGCCTAATGGGTCACACGCATTAAGGAGAATTTTGGATGAATTAAAATGAGAATTAAATTAGATTTAATTCAGATAAGATGATCAATTAAATAATTGGGTGAGACCCAATTTAAAGAAGATAAAATAATAATGGATATGATCCATTATAGTAGAAGGAATGTTAAGGAGAAATTATTTGTGCATATGATGAACAAATAATTGGATACCCAAATATGACTTGATCCATGTGATGGATGGCTCTGATTATTCAGGTATGGATGGCCAATCTCAGCCATGTGAAGATGGAATCATGCCCAT